>CANNZV010001146.1:0-178425 GCA_947561585.1 Caprella mutica | reverse complement strand
CAAACTAGTGTCTACAATTAGCTCGCATCCTTCATTTTTAACTATTTTTATTAGAGCAGTCATAGCTACAAGGTATGTTCCATCCAGTTTTAACTTTTTTCACTATAATAATCTGAGTGTGTGTGTGTTTTCTTGTTTTAATTATTTTAGCACATAGATTCCCAATAGGTGACACAGTATACAACTAATTTTAACAACTCCTAATAAACTCTTTATTTTAAATAATCAAATTTTAGATTTAATAGTAGGATTAATAATGGAAATAAATGTCAGAAACTGTATTTTAAATGTGTATTTAGATAGATTTGTAGTTTTAATGTATATATTTCTCTTAATTACAGTTACTGCATAATGCCTGAAGATGCTTTGAGGAATAAAGCGAAATATTGCAATGAAAAAAATTATTATCCACTGGTTATCAAAAGTTATCTTACGTACCTCGCCAAATAATATTAAAAGCCAATACAGAAATATAGAACGAAAATCCATCAAATTAATCGAAAATCAATGCCACCTATCGTTCAATACCTGCTGCATTAATAATAACCTGCTGCCCACTTATACAAATATATATATATATAGAATGGTAGAGAGGTTACATGCAGGTGTGAACTCTACATAAGTAAAAACACCTAATGGAGGAGTATAAATTTCGGAGGCTAGATTTAGATTATAAGTATAAACTATTTGAACATTAGGAATATAAGCTATTAATTTAAAAGGGTTAAATTCTACACACTATAACAATGAGAAATTCAACAATTGTTTCAAGAAAAGATTCAAGATAAGAAGTCATAGTTTTGAAAATAAAACCATCTCTTCATTTGAACTAGAATTTAGATAGAAACTTATCTCAGTTCGGTTGTTTACAAGATGGCGCCATCTACCATTAGCATTTGCAAAGAAATTAATTATATGTAAAATGATATATTTCAATTATTAAATTCTATTAAACATTGTAATTCCACATGAATACTTTATTCTTACTAAGCAATAGTTTGACATTAAAATTGTTTAAACAAAAAATGACTGAACTGCCTCTTTAAGAATATTAAAACATATGTCCACCCTCAATAATTAATAAATCAATACTAATTATTTCTTTAACTTTTGTTTAGAAAATAATAACATATTTCTCATTTTCTAATATTTGTTCTATTGAAAAAAAATATTTTTTGTAAAAAATGATGAAAATTTATTTCTCTTCTACTTTTCTTGCATTATTTTTAATTTTGGTTTAGTTTAGAATTGATTTATTTTAATGGGAATTTTGTATTATATTTATTCATATATAAGTATTCTCAGAGAAAATTTTTCAAAAAAAAATGTTTAATGGTTATCAGCACGGCTGGGACAATTATGACCTAAAAACTATAGATCACGAGAATATAATAGACGAAACTGAATGAAATGGTATCGAATACTATATACCGCTGGTGTAGAACAATTCAATACTCTTTAATATTCTCCGTCTAAAATATTTTTGAGATCTATAGTTTTTAGTTCATATTGTCCCAGCCCTGGTTATCAGTTTCAGGAATCGACGGTTAGGGTATACATAGGTCTGACTTATCGGGCAGTCAACATTTTCGATCATACAAGGATAAAAAAATCTATAATAATTATTCTTTAATTTATATTTTAATTATTATGATATTTTATCTTATATGATCGGAACTATGGAACCAACCGATAACTCGGAATCAAAATCTGCATTAAAGTTTAATTTTACTTTAATGTAGTATCTGGAGAACCGTTGAGTTGACATGACACATGACGGAGTGGTTCACGAATCAATATGAGACCAAGAAGTTATGCTAGGCACTGAATTATTTATAACTTCATGTGTTAAGGATTTCAGTAATGAAAAAGAATCATGAAAGTATTATTGAATGGAAAAAAAGGCGTTAATATGTTTATATTTTACTAAACAATTTCTAAAGAAAAAGCATTTAAATCAGAATATAAAATGTATCAATTAATATAATTCATCAAAATCTACATAGAGTACATAATTATATAAACAAAAATATATATATATTATATATGTATATTTACAAAGTAATTTAGATAGTCCAACAATTTCTATCCAGTTATAAAAAATATACATTCATTATTATTTAATTATAATCATAGTATATTTTTTTACAATATCGGAAACGTGGATCCATCCGATAACTCGTAATTTCACCCTACAGTTTGTTATAAATGTCCAATCACACTCGAATTAAATTATGATTAATAGATAATTGGAGTAAACAGACCGATAAATTTGTCAGTGTTTGCTTACAAACAATTAAATAATTCTTGTTCTGTCTATTTGGATAATAATTTCGATTGAAATGAATTATAACATATTTTTTATAGGTACTTAGGGTATACATAAGTACTCGAAGGATATAAACAATAGTTCCAAAATGTTTTTCTCTTTTGTATACATTTTATCCATCTTTGTTTCTATTGGGAAAAATATAATATTTTTACATATAAAAAATAAAAATAAAAATGACATCCAATTAGATTAATTGTTCAACTAGATTAATTTGAATTAACCAATGAAATTAATTCAATTTTCCTATAAATTGAATGAATCCAATTAAATTAAAGCTCTCAATAGAATTAATGATATTCAAATATATTTTAAACTACTAAAGGCTATTTAATATCTCAAAATATTATTTCTCTTATAGACCATAATAGTAAAATAATTCGTCTGTATCAGAAGAGACAATAGCATTCCACTAAGGATGAATTCTTACGGTGAAGAACATTCATACAATATTTATTTTCATTTTCTTAAAATAGTTTATTTATGTAAACAGTATTCATAACGATAGGGTTGATGAATTCCGTTTTGTGATAATACGCAATCATTTGAACTTCTAATTAATTTCAATTAGACTCTGACGAATAATCAGTAACATTACTGTCGATGAACGTGTCCCACCTCCTTTGAACACTCAAAGAGGTGTGTGATGATCACTGGCAGTTGGTTGAGCATATCTAGGTTTGATATTGACAATCAATTATGAATAATTATTGTCCTGCCCATAGTACTGGTGTTGTTATACGATCGCAGTGCGTGTTTAAATGGTCATGTAAATGAGTATGTAGATCAATATGCAGAATCGCAGATGAAGATAAGCGGACGAATTCTGCCACCCACTACATCTGTTTTCTGTTGTCTAAATGCATATTTTGTCATTATTCTGTAATTATAACGAATTTATAATTAGTATCGGAAATCGGTCTCTCTTTGTACTGTATTCGAAAAATTCGTTTGCAATTATTGAAGAAGAAATTTTATATTAAAGAATTATGATCATTATCTTTCAAATGATTTTCAATAATGGTTTGGCCATTCAAGATGAAGAGGTGTCCCCACAAAATCATCTGATTCCACCATAACATTTCCATGGAAAAATTTTAATCGGTACTTTATAAAAATATCATAATTTCGTATTTTACCGTCGTGATGATGAAAAGCAATTAGCTTTTTTTTTAATTTACAGTAAGCTACGATTGGATTTCCGTTAATTAATAATTTTATGAATACAACTAGGATACATTTTTTACTAGTTATGATGTATGCACATGAGTAGTATTGAGTACTATATATAACCTACATTTCAACATAATGAAATTTATAATAATGAGAAATTGAACATCTGTGAAGCTTCAACAGGGGTGTTGAATAATTCATTGCTCCATGTTGATTAAGGTTTTAATTCATTCTTATATGATGTTTATTCAATTTACTAGCTATAAGGTAAGTTTCAAATAATATATATTAGTTGCTCTGTATTACTGAAATCATCCCATTTTCATTACAATGTTCAATTTATTTTGGAAGAGGCATATATGTTTTTCATAATTGTGATATATTATTTCATATCAAATCACAAAAGAAATATGATGTGGAAACAACTGCTTTGGGCAACTGCTTTTAATTATTCACGCATAAAAACTATAAATTGCTATGCACCGCCATATTTTTCGCTGAATAGCCCATTACTTTAACTGGAATTATAATTTAGTCACGGCAAAGATTGTAGATTTTCTTTCTTTCTTTATATCTTTTTATAGGGATTTAGACCTTTTTTTTAGAATTGATAACATTGTTTTCGATTTCTTTTTATAAAATAGCTTCGTTTTGCAAATAGGATTTAGATAAGTATCTGATATTTCCATAACGAATTGTACAAGCTGGAAATATTTAAAAAAAAATTTAAAAAAATTCAATGCTCAAAAACTTCTTATCAAAACTGCATATGAAACAATTTTTTCGTGATTCTTATAAAGTTGCAAACTGATATCATTTTTTTTCGCAGATATTATAGTATTATAAGATATAACCATTTATCAGTAAAAAGAAAATCCAAGGTTTATATTTTACAATAATATTGTAATGAACTCTGTCAGAACAATTTCCAGAAGAACAAAAATAAAGGCTGGTTGTGATATCATATCTTATTTCACAATATAAGATAATGCGTTATTAGCATGTTGAATACTTGTTACTATATCTTTTCCTGTATTGGATGACATTCATCAAGTTGTAGGGTCATACATATATTATTTTATTATATTGTAGACTCGAGTACTTTATATTTAAAAAAAAAAGATATTTTAGTAGATTATTAAAAAATTCATAACATTTCAGACCAAATATTTATAACTAATCTACACTGAAAGAAAAGTGTACTTAACCGAACCTATATATAGTTTCATACAAACCACAATGTTGGTCGTTTTTAAACCATACCACAGCTGTGGTTTGAATCAAACTTCATGAATTTATAATGGAATTTTACCTACATGCATGTACATTATCTTTCCTACATCTATCACCATTCTAACTACAGCTGAATGTCTATTTTACCTACATACAAGCAATTCAAACCACAGCTGTGGTTAATCATTACCTACATGCTTATTAATTAAACTACAGCTGGCTGTCTATTTTACCAACATGCATGCAATTCAAACCTCATGTAAAAGAATTTTTAACAGATAAACTAATCCTTCAAACTACAGTCGTTAAGCAATTTTACCTACATGCATTTTATTTTAGCCACTTAGATAATGTTTACTTTAGCTTCACTCAAATACAAAATACTGTAGTAATCAAATTCATAAGAATTCATATATAATACAGCATGAAGATTAACTATTTAATATAGAGTGATAATACTTGTGTTTAGTTAGTTAAAATAGATATAATATAAATAATTAAATTGGATATTTAGCAAATCTTTCCATATATATCAAATCATTGTAATAAAACTCAAAATTAATTAATTACATTTAATATTAAACGAACAATTTCAGAAACACACATTACTTGGTAAACATTAGTAAGTAGAAAATTATAATAGTTTCTCAGAAGCTATAAAAATTGAAGAAGTTACCAATTTATGTATTATTAAACATGAATAATATATTCAAGAAATATAACAATTCTATTAACTCATTTGATAGATTACTAAATTTGAGATCACACCATCAAAGGAGAAACTGCATCTAGATTATAACTCGAGGATTAAAGAAGAAGTTATATATAGTTATGTTTAAAAAGGCCTAAATAAAGCTTCCTTGTAGCTCCCAGATTTAAGTACCCAAACAAATAAAAAGTCATTTAGTAGTTCATGAACTGAATTGCTCACAGCTAGCTATTTCTCAAAGCGACTCACCAAATCAGTGACGCATGGAGCTTTCATAACATAACATTGAATGAATATTGTACAATGATGTTCACAGTAATGTAAAAATGTTTCAGGACTCCTTGCAATTTTGCAAATTCAAAACTTGGAATAGTTTAAAATGCTACATCAATCGCCTTCAAAAAGTGTTGGCACCAAAAACATATGTCATCAGAGGAAACATAATATTGATCAATTTCAGAAGACTTTGAAGATGGGTGGCTGGAATGAGACTAAGAAGGAAGATTACTTCTCTAGCCAAGCTATCCTCTTCAATAGTTAACCATATGACTGAAAAGAAAATTACAAAGCATCGATTAATGAAGATCTTCCCATTCATAGTTAGCTAGAAGTCAAATAAATAGGTAAAACTTACAGAAACTTACCTCTAAAAGTTAAAACCAACATCAGCAGTAGTGGGCCTCAATCTCTTGTTGTTGTGATGATGTTAGCAAAAGTAGGCAAGCCACCCCAAAAGACTTCATTAGAATGTCTCTGGTGTCTGCAAAAAATATGGAATTAGGAAATTGTTGAGAATAGTTAGTACAATTGAGAATTAAGGCTAATTACTGACTAGCTATGTAGCAATGATTAGCAAAAAAACTAAAATTCACAATGAATATAATGATAATTGACTTAATTGTTAAAATAATCATCCGCAAGAGATATAAACAGTCTTAGATTAAGTAACAGCAAGAACATATTTCCTTTATCCAATGGACTTCTCTAAATTAGAATTAAATATAGTAGATTTGAAAGCAGAGAATGAATATAATTGAATGAGAAAAATAATCAATTAGTTATCATGCAGCTATTGATGACAACATAGAATTAAGGGTAAAGAAGTAGTACTAGCTACTGAACTTCAATCACTTTGTAGCTTCTGTTACCAAAAATTCATATCATATTATTTTGAAAAAGAGCCATATGAAAGTCATGGTATCTATAAAAAGTTAAAATTCTATAGAAGCAGTGGGAGATTCTGAAATTTAGGTTGATTTCAGAGAGCATTCCAGTCCCAATTAATTAAATTGTTACCAAGAGCCAGAAAGTAACTATCTAAAATCAAATCTGATAAATATTAATTTTTTTAATATTTTCTGTGCAAAAAATACTTATTTTCATCAATTTAAATTTATTTTGTTGAAAACAGAATGCAAAATAGAGAATTTTAGAACAATTTACCAGTTTCAGTTGCCTGGTGTTTAAATTAAAATATTTGATAGTAAAGAATACACTATTTAAAAATCTATTTGGCATACAGGTTACAATTGAATATATTAAATGCACTGGATTTTAAAAATCCCATCAACTGATCATCATAAATCAAAGTCCATAGAAACTGATCTCAAAAAAATCTATTTTGATTATTGTTCTCAACTTCTCATTGAAATAAAAGTAAAAGAAAAGAAACCTAAAGATAATTTTCACAGAAAAGAATAAAAAATATTCCATATTCTGCAGACTGCCAACAGAACAATCAAGTCATCAGAGATAATTATGAAATTTAGAAGATAATTATTAGTCAGTAAGTGGTGCAAAAAAAAATCTTGAAAAAGCCAGCAAACAAATTAATTCAATTGGCTAGTCTTCCATGCACTAGATAACTGACTAATATTATTGATTTAGTAATTTTCACTCACAATATTAAAAGCAAAATAGTGATATGTAAAGACTATTAATTTATGAGAAAAGAAAAAACAACCAAGTTTACCATCAAATACAATCTGGGAGAACTGGTGAAAAAATTGGAGAGTTCATGGACCACATAATTTTACTTTGGCATCAGTCTGTATTTTAACATTATCTGTGCAAACAGTTATTGATTTCTTTTCTTATATACATGTATTTTTCTTAGAAGAGAAGAAAAACATAGAGAATTTCTTGGAAAGCACTTTACCAGTTTCTGCAATCTGGCCAGAACAGAGAGTCTCAGAAGTTAAGAGTGACACTGTGGCAGACATTCTGACAGAGACTTCAAAAAGTGTACACCAAAATATTATATTGTAATTAGGATTATATTACATACAAGCACCCTAGATGTAGAGGCTAGAGCAAACTAAAGATTATAGTCAGCTGCCTAAAGGCTATGCTGCAATGTATTGGAGATTATGCCTTGGACTTTTCCAATTATAAATAGGTAGGCTGATTTTCTATTTTTCAGAATGAATTGATCACAGAAAACTATTCTAGCCTATTTTATATTTTGATATATATAGCAATTTCTATAAATTTAAACACTGGATGATGCGTATTGCTAACCACAGAAATATAAAATTTTACCTACATTTTGTGAATTTATACTGACTAGAGAATTAAACCACATGCTGTAGTTCATCTACACCTAGCACATAACAAGAATTAACTATTTTAGCGTATAATCAACCCACAATGAGTTAAACTACAGTGTGTTGTTGGATGACCAAAAATTACTTCTCTCAGTGTAATAGTGGATTATTGTTTCCTTCTTATATGTATATATATAAAGATTTTTTTATATAAATCTCAATTACTTTTTAAATAATCTTTGAGATAATTTCACAAATATAAATTATCAATATATTAAACCCAGTATTAAAATTTTCACAAATTGGGTGGTATGCGTTCACCTTAACATTATAAATGTACTTTTACAATTTACTCAGTTAATTTTAGTACACTAACATGTGACGCTTGCATATCATTATTATTCGAGAGTTAATTGCAATAGGAAATTAACATAAGTTAATAATCGGATGCTTATTTATTCAAAGAGGAAGTCATTTGTTTTCATAATAACTAATTATTATCATAGCCTATTATGAAAAACATTTAAATTTAATGTAACTTGAATAATTTCCGGTAATGATAAATTATTAATTGTGAATAGTTACTCATGAACAGACGTGAATTCCCAGTGGAAAATTAATGTTTTTGATACATACTTAAATATAAATTGTGAGAGTTTAAAATGAATTGGAAAAATAGTTGATAATTGAATTTTATCAGATACACAGATCTATTAATGAAAATTAGAGATAATTTTCATTAATTTTCAAAAAGATGTGTAAGGTGTAAGTCAATCACTGAATTATAGTAGACACTCACAGTACTCGCAAAATGGGTGTTAACATAGGTCAAGAACTTATCTGACGTTTAGTAATATCTGATTGGCACATGTCGACACACACTTTCTATGGGTTCTAGGTCCTTTCGCCAAAAACACTCTCGCCAAAAACACAGTCGCTGAAAACACATTCGCCGCACGACACTTTCGCAAAATGAATAAATGACAATTATTTACACGAATAAGGTATACTTATTTACAGTAAAAACAATATAGAATACATTTTGTCACTATCAAATCTAACAAGGAGGGGGGGGGGGGAGGAGCCACCGACAACTCCCCCAGTTCTCACACAACCGAACCGTTGACAAAACATTTAGTGGACAGTATCTCATTATGTTTAGAGTGTAAAGTGTTTTTTTAATATTGGAGGTTATTTAAGCTCTGCGTTGAAGGTTTTTTCAGATATCAAGCTTTCGAATAGAAAGATTTCTATTCATCATCAGGAGAAGGGTGAAACCTGGATCTGACAATGAATTTTATGACCAATGGTTGTATGTTGGATACCGTCTTTCTACATATTTAAGCTATATATCCCAAAGTTTATTAATATTAATTAACAATCTATTTAATATTGAAATATGGGATAAAGAATTAGAAAATTTGTTGCTATCTTAGCTATTGCTTACTACATTAATTGTCTAGAATATTTTTACTTTCTATTTATCTGTTACAAAATCAAGTGTGTTTTATTGTTTTCATGTGTCTCCTTGTTTCTATGTATGTTCTCTATTCCTATATGTATCTTCTCTATTCCTATGCGTTATTTGTTGCTATACGTGTGTTCTCTTGATCCATATGTGTGTCCTCTTGATCCTAAGTGTGTCTTGTTGATCAAAAGTGTGTCCTGTTGATCAGAAGTGTGTCCTGTTGATTCTAAGTGTGTCCAGTTGATACTATGGGTGTCCTGTTGATACTATGGGTGTCCTGTTGATACTATGGGTAACATGATGTTCCTAAATGTGTTCTGTTCATCCTATGTGTTTCCTGTTGATCCTAAGTGTGTCCTGTTGATTCTAAGAGTTTCCTGTAGATCCTAAGTGTGTCCTATTGATCCTAAGTGTGTCCTGTTGATACTCTTGGTGTCCTGTTGATACTATGGGAGTGGATAGTGTTTTTTGAATTTTCGGCGAGAGTCTCGTGCGTTGAAAGTGTCATGCAGCGAATGTGTTTTCGTCAATAGTAAAGACCGGTCACCATTTCCATTTACCGTGAGCCTCATTAATTGTCACAGTACAGGAACGTTCATCTTCATTATAAAATCATCAACGTTCATATTTTATCATACTAGTACGAGTAACTCTAAGAAATTTGCTTAATTAAAACCTGTTCACAGCTTCCATATTGTTCATATAAACAGAATATTACCTTAAATTCATAAAATGAAAAATATTTTTGTATAAGATTTTTAAATATTGCGATCCATCACAAATTGGAGTTTATAACTGTAAGATTGGTTCATTAGAGAGATACAAATTATTTTTGTTTGACTTACAAAGATTGACTTGCCAATCAAGGCAATATTTGTTGATTGGAACTAATCAAATGGGTTTTATACCAGTTGATTAAGTATAGAATATGACAGTGTGCATTCAATGGAAGAAAATAACCAATTTGCAATTTCATAGAAAATAAATTTAGAACACGAACTAGAAGAATTCAGTCGATTATGTGTTTTTAGGTTGATTGGTAAAACCATATAAATGATTGAAAGTGAATCATATGTTTATTTTTATTTTTTGTTCGTTATTTTTGTTATGAATCTTTGACTTATTGTGCTGAAAATGCGATTGGAAGTATATTTCAAATGATTATTCAACGTATTGAACATTGTTCGATGATTGAAGTGAGTTGTAATAATTTTAGCAGATTCCATGACTAATTTAATGTTGAAGAAGAATTTTGATCAACAATCAAAATTAGATGGGGAATGCATGCCGTATTGGAAGCACAAATTTGAATAATTCTTAGATAATTCGTAAATAATAAATACAGTTTAAGTAATCAACGATCAATACAAAAGCGCTTCAAATTCTAACAATGCAATAACTACAGACTACTCTATACCTTTTCAGGTAAAATATGTGCAATGTGTTAAATTTAAATAAGTTAAACCTTAAATACATGTATGACCTCCAAATAAGAAGAGTTTTAAATTAAATGTTTTTGAACTTTTTATCATATCTAAGGTTGAAAAGAAACACCAGGTCCTATTTTCAGTTGGCTATAAAAATGTTCATGTATTACACTAAGTAACACTTGGATTGGTTTAGTGATAATTTGCTATTATACTATTTCTTTACTATTATTGAAGCTAATCCATTAATAATTTCACGAAACACAATATTTTTAAATTAATTTGCAATACTACAATTTCATCGAGTATAGAGAGTTCTGTTAAGTGTAGTATGTACAATAATTATTCTGAGTTAAACATACGGCAACATTTCACCATCAGCGAAACAGACAATTAATTAGTCAAGAGTTATTGTGACCATTTGCATTCATCATGAAGGTAACTCTATAGTTTCTCTTGTTTGATGAATAGAAGGCGAAAACAACAATAATATTGTGTACTGTTTGTATTCATCAGGATGGTAGCAATACAGTTTATATTATTCAGTGAATAGCTTGTGAAAACATTGATAATATTATCGTACACTGGTTGGTTGAATATAGTTCATGAATATGAATTTTTTGAATACATTGTGAAAATATAAGGAATTGTGATCGATCGTATTTAAAGTATTAAATGAAATCAGATAGGTACCACTAATTGTCTACTCTCATGTGAAATATCAAAACAATAATTAACTTTTCTGAGAAGAAATGATGATGGGGCTAAAGAAAATTAAGTTTTCTTCGTAGAATAAAATTTAATGTTCTACTTCCAATTCATAACTTTCTCTCTGAGCAATATCAATTTTGGACTATCTTAAATTCTATCTATACCTCTTGTTCTCTTACGCTCATTATTTTTTTTTTCTCTCTCTTCAACCTTTCCCTTCAATTATATCACGTGATGTATATTTGAACGTGCACGGATATTTCGTCCACGGACATTTTGTCTACGGACCATTCGTCCTCGAATTACTTTTTTTTTATTATATTTTATGTGTGTATACATTTTCATGTATTACATTATTTAACATAAACATAGAAAACAGGAAAACGGAGACATTTTTAGTGGTGTTTATTCCACGATAAGTACAATAATCATCAATAGTAGTATTCAGATTTGGCAATTAGATTAAATACTGGTTCAGAAATTAGTATTTTATAGAAGAATATTTTTAACAGTGACTACAAAAATAACATAAATTATAATCTGCATGTATATAATATACATGTTACTAAAAATGATATAAAAGAATCAACTAGAATTATTTAAAAATAAAAACGACTGTGTTATTGGACTGTTTCCTATTTTCATACATATACATATATATTATCCATCTCTATGTAATTACTTAAATTCCTTCGTATCCACACATTTATTCTTGTTGGGGCCCTGTTATTTCAGTTTTAAATTCTAGATACACATAATTCATTAATTAATGGAAAATATCAAACGAGGTATATAACTTATAGATAAAGTCAACCCGTTTTGCATACCTAGTTTTCTAACTGTAATCGATAAACATTTTTTATGTGTTCAACTACGGCTTAAGTCACAATTATATTATTGTATATTTAATTACATCTGGCAAATAATGAAATAGTGAAAAATAATATAAAACATATTCCATAAACACTTTAAAATACAAAATAGTGCGATAAAATAATAGACCCATATTTAAACGCAATTTATATAGAAGTTCTCTATAATAATGTTTCTAACTATATTCTCACTGCAGATATAATATTTTCAGTTCTTCAGCACATTCCTCCAAATTGTCACTCTGGATGCTTTATTATACCTTAATGGACTCTGGGTATATAGTGCATTCACTACCCTTTAGTATATATATATGCAGTAGCGGACAAAATAGAAGGGTAGACAAAAACAAGTTAACTAAATCTTTAATTTCATAAAAAGTATAGAACACACATAATTGAAATTTTGCACATATACTCATATAGAACTCATATGTATTGCAATAATTTTTAAAGCATTTGGACGAATATTCTAGGAATAGTTCCATATTTTACTTCAAACACTAAATTTTCCTTTGGTCAAAAGTTAAGGGTAGCCATCATAAACTTTGGAATATTCGTGGATATTTGCAATTAACTTAATAATTTGTGAAAAATTCTTTGCTATATCACTCTAATAAAGCTTCTTCCACAAAATTCTAATAGTTTTGCACAATATGAAGGAGTTATCATCTTTTATTAATCCTCATGAAATGTCCACAAGTTTCCCCTCTGATAAATCTGTATTTGTCGTTGCAAGAGATTTCTATTGCCACATGAAGGTCCAAAACGATTGTGCAACATATTGTGGCGCAACATAAGCAGTTTGGAGTTGTTGATTCCAAACCGAAGAATTGTAGACTTCCCAAAACATTGCTGAGAGAAAGTAATGCAAGTCTTCAAAGTAGCTCGCAAGGTAGTTTCAACAATTCTTGTCAAGTTTTTCGTGAGATAGATGTCATGTCTGGTGGTACGGTGTCCCAGTCTACTTTTTTGCTTCGATTTCAACAAGTTGGTTTGCAATAATTTGTCCCTGCATCGAAGCTTTCAATCTCAAAAAAGACACGGAAAGTGATACTTGTGTTTTGTCATAAGTATGTCGTTTGGTCGATTGATCAGTGGTCGAAAGTACATTCTAGTGATGATGGAAGAAAAATAGAAGTCTGTGATTCTTATAGGAAAGTACAAATTATATATAAAGTAGGGGAAATGTTAAATCTGAACTGCGTCAAGAAAACGGTTAATTTCGGAGGAGGTAGTGTGATGGTCTTGGTGGTCATTTTTCTTCTGGGCCTGGTCCCATTATTCGTCAACGAGGAGGAAAAAAGGAGCAAAAGTATAAAACAGCTCTTTCGTCATCATACTCTCCCCTATCAACAAGCAGATGACCCTCAACCACAGAGTTTCAAGCAGGAACAAGTACCCTACTACTCAGATAAAAGGGTTATGACTCTATTTAAAAGATGAAGAAATTGCTCTAATGAGCTGAGCTGACTTTCACTAAGTAATGACCTCAATCGAATTGAGATTGTTTGGATAATAATTGGAGACTGTACTCAGAGAAAAAAAACAAGAAATATAGAAGAATTGTTGACATTTCTCGAGGATGAATAGAAGATGGATAACTCCTTCATATTGTGCCAAATTTGTAGAATTTTGTGGTAGAAGATTTATTGAAGTGATATAGTAAAGAATTATTCACAAATTATTGACATAATTATCAATAACCCGCGAATATTTCAAAGTTTATGATGGCTACCCTTAACTTTTGACCAGAGCAAAATTTAGTGTTTGATGTAAAAATATGGAACTATTCCTATAATATTTGTCCAAATGCTTTGAAATTTCATACCAATACTATTAGTTCTATTTGAAAATACATGCTAAATTTCAATAATGTGTGTTTTGTACTTTTTATGAAATTAAAAACTTAGATAACTTGTTTTTGCCTACCCTTATATTTTGTCCGCTACTGTATATACATATAATGGGCTCTGTGAAGGAGTTCTGAGGATTCATTGCAATGACAATTAAATAAAACAGCTCTTTCGTCATCATACTCTCCCCTATCAACAAGCAGATGACCCTCAACCACAGAGTTTCAAGCAGGAACAAGTACCCTACTACTCAGATAAAAGGGTTATGACTCTATTTAAAAGATGAAGAAATTGCTCTAATGAGCTGAGCTGACTTTCACTAAGTAATGACCTCAATCGAATTGAGATTGTTTGGATAATAATTGGAGACTGTACTCAGAGAAAAAAAACAAGAAATATAGAAGAATTGTTGACATTTCTCGAGGATGAATAGAAGATGGATAACTCCTTCATATTGTGCCAAATTTGTAGAATTTTGTGGTAGAAGATTTATTGAAGTGATATAGTAAAGAATTATTCACAAATTATTGACATAATTATCAATAACCCGCGAATATTTCAAAGTTTATGATGGCTACCCTTAACTTTTGACCAGAGCAAAATTTAGTGTTTGATGTAAAAATATGGAACTATTCCTATAATATTTGTCCAAATGCTTTGAAATTTCATACCAATACTATTAGTTCTATTTGAAAATACATGCTAAATTTCAATAATGTGTGTTTTGTACTTTTTATGAAATTAAAAACTTAGATAACTTGTTTTTGCCTACCCTTATATTTTGTCCGCTACTGTATATACATATAATGGGCTCTGTGAAGGAGTTCTGAGGATTCATTGCAATGACAATTAATTGTATTTATATCTCAATGATTTATTTTTAACGGATATCATTTGTTGTTTTAACAGTAATTCCAACAAATAAAATTTAATATTCACGTGGTTTATCTAATAAATCAAAAAAATTGATATTCAATTAGAAATGATTATTTTTAGAAAATTATATATTTCAAAACGAATAAGATATGTACTTTAAACTACATACATTTTTCTTGATATTATATAATGCCTGTGCATTTCCAAGTAGTAAGAGAGTTTATCAGTAGCATTATACATATATTATTTTGTAATGATGGAACATTTGACAAAAGTTAGGTATATGTATTTCTTCCATCTATATTTTCAAGCGTCTTTTTGAGTCAGAAAAATAGACTGTTCAGAATTGTCTGAATAAAAAACAGGTCAATTAAATAACGAAATTTTATGGACCAGAGACATTAATTTGATTTTGGTTTTGTTCTATGTGAAGTCTCCTACTTTTGTGACATGTATTAAATTTATATACATTGTTTATAATTTAATAATATGAAAACATAATTAATTATTTTTGAGGTCTATTTTTCTTACACTGCAAACGTGTATAGAAACTGCTTCGGAACCAAAGGCCATATTGGTGACGTGAAAAGGAAATTATATGCTAGGGACTGGACGAACCCGTCAGACTGGAAATTGGCTTCATGAACCAAGTAAAAATAATGGAATTCGATACGTACCAACAAACTCATAACAATATACATACAATTCAAACCTGAAATAGAAATGTATTCGAATAATTAACCCTAGTAACCTAGCCATTAAAAGACTGGTGCGCATGGACCAGTCCTAGGTTACTAGGGTTAAATAACGATTAATTTAATATATAATTAAATTCTCTGACAATTCATGCTCAAATACATACATTTTACTATCTAATTCTTACATTAAAAGATAAATATAAATATTAGAAGGTGAAATATTTGATTTAGTGTACTAAATTGGGGAACAAAAGGGGAAGGAAATCAACATAGAATACTTATAAAATATCTTTTTTATCTTAATAATTTGATTTGATCTTTTTTCGAATGAATTCTTTAAACCTCTTTACCTCGATCAAATAATTGCTAGTCACTCCTAGACTCCAATCCTTTCTCTTCCGAGGTTGAAATCTTCCGAGAGATTTCACCCAAAGTCATCACCCCTCTGCCCTTCCTTCCACTCAATGAACTGTCTCCATGAATTCCCCCTCCGTTTTTTGTGCCCAGGTTTCTCATTGAGTTAATTCCGCAAAATCCGCAGACTCTTTCAGTTGGCCGTGACAAGAGTATCTGATGTGTTAATCTCAACACCAATAAAAAAAGACGATACACTAATGTGATAACGCGGGTGAATTATATAAAAATATATATTTAGGGTGAAGAACTCAACAAGAAGTAGTTTTTGAAAATTTCCCAAGCTTTCAGAATCCTTCGTGGTTTCCGTCTTCATGGTAACATTTATTAAAATACAAGCTACTTATAATTTACCTACTCGTAATCGATAACTATCCTAACTTCTATTTTATTTAAATTTTATACATTTCAATATTTATTTTTGACTATCTTGTTAACTATAGGAACTATTTACTAAGGGACTTCGTATGCTCTATTTAAAGTGTTATCCTGTCCATGCGTATAATACGATTCTAATTTCCTCCTATTAAAAGTATGTTGGCATTGTTACAATATCCTAACATTATCAAAATCTAATCTATGGCCTGTATCTCTATTGCGCTAAAATATCTATAACTATTCTACTCTCTTAACTATGTTAGATTTATGTTCTTTAATTCCATCACCTAACATTCTACTTGGTTCTCCTACATATTTACTATCACAATAATAACAATCTATTTAGTATACTACATTACTTTAATATTCCTTCTCTAATCTATCTTTTACTCTCATAACTTAATTTCCTATAGTATTATTGGATCCATTACTCAATACAATATAAAATGATTTCAAAATTTTCTAAACTCGTTCACTTGTTCCTTTCATGTATGGGGCAACTATATATCTTTTATTGCTGCTCTCTTCTTCTCTTCGTTCTTATTGTTATTCGTTCTGCAGGTCAAATCTCTTCTTATTTATAACTCTAATAATTTCTTTTTTTTCGGATGGTTATTTTGTTTCAGATCAATTCTTTTTTTATTTGGTTCGTCTTCTAAATGTTCCTGGCTACAAATTTTGAAGGCCCTGGATACTATGGAGATTATCACACTGATTTTCTAAGTTTTGGAGTTGTAGCTTCTATAATCCAAACATTTTCCGGTGTTTGAAGGTTTTCGGTATACTGTGAAATCTATTAATCCACAATCTTTCTTCATGATAATAATATACAGAAGGGCTAATTTGTAGTCCTCTTCCACTTCCTACGTGAGTTGGATGTGTTAATTGATACTATTAATGAATGTCAGCGGTAACGACTGAAATCGGTAATCAAATTGGAGTTCCGTGTATCTATTTGTATATGTCATTATTGTATTGAAAGAAATTTATATCTATACAAATTTTGACTAAATTTACTATGTCTTCTTTCTCGAGATTAGTCCAAGTATGAATTTCATCATCTTATTCTATATGGCTTCTGCTACACACTACAATGCAAAATCTTAAGTAATGCAGGTAAATAAACTTTTCATTGACATCATATGAGACTAAAGTATTATCTTCCGGGACAATCATATTTTCAAACACTTCTTTTGTTCGGTATATATATATATCTTGTTGGTATATCTTTGGTATATCTTGTTGAGTTCTTCACCCTAAATATAATGCAGCGACCAAGGAGTCCTCTATTTTCTTCAATCAAAAAATATACATTTTTACTAAAATTATTTATGAATTGAATGAATGTCAGTTTGGAAATAAACGAAAATTCGAAAAATTACATTTTATATATGCGAAGTAAACATCATATCCAAAATTGTAATATGAATGAATGGAAAGACTAGAGCAAAGTTTATTAATTAGAAAAAACAACATTGTATATAAATGAATCTGATACTCATCACATAACATAAATAATTCGCCATAAAATATATAATTTCTCGGTGTCAGTCGTTCTATCGTGGGCAATCATCTGTTTTTCTTCATTCAGTGATGGAGGTTTCTTTTCTGGTCATTTCTGACTGCGTGGTTTTTAATTTATTTGCAGCCATCGTATTTAGGGTCACAGAATTATTAGTGTCTAACTCTCTTCTCGATTTCGTTCACTATTTTTCATACTATTTCTTTCACATTCTTCAACTTGTTTATTCTAAAATTTATCACAAAAAATATGAACTTCACTAAGTTTAAACCTTATGGGAACCGAAAAATATATGTTTGACATTTAAAGCCCTTCTGGCAATTTTAAAGGAGAATATTATGAATATAATATTTACTATCGTTTTGGTCAAATTTATTTCATTATCCAAAATAAAATCTTATATTTGGATAGATTGACTATTTACAAAATGTATTTTATCTGCTAATATTATATCTAATTCCAATCCTTTACCTTAAAGTTTTTTGATTTCACGTAATTTTCCACACTAATAATTACTATGAATGGATTAATTGCAATACAATTTTATAATTTTCTATCCCTACAGGGATAGCATTTTTTATTTGCTCCTCTAAAAAAATCACTGAGTCTTTCTCGTTAGGTTTAATATTATTATTATCAAAAATGTCATCTGAAGATTTTCCTACAATAAATGAGCGGTAAACACCATAAATAAAAAGTATACAACTGATAATCATCTTCATCAAACAGCAAATATTATAAATAAAAGGTATATACATACAGATTGTTGTCTTTCTCAAACAGCAATGGACATAAATAATAGGTGTACCCAATGCACAATGATAATGGTCGTTCTCAAACATGAAAGACCATATAAACTTTCTGGTGTTCCATCTTGTTGGTTTTATTCTCTCCGAAAAGAGAAATGCAAACATGGAAAATAGTATCGCGGCTTTGTTCCTTTGATATACTGACGGCGTGGGTAGTAAAAGAGATTCTAAAACTCAACATATTGTATGTATATAAAAAGAGTGTTTTTCAATTCCAATACTGTCTAACGAATGCCTACATTGTTTAAAGGAATAGTAATTCTATGGGAAACGTGTACAGACTTCATTTCCTCAACGGAACATGTACATTGAGAATCTCTGACCACAAGTGAGTTGAAATTTTCGAATGGTAGCTATTAATAACAATAATTGAGTTGCAAGAAAGTTATCAAATGTTAGTTCTGCGGCACTATAGAACGTAATCTTTTTTTCATTTCATATTTGAGAGCAGACACTTTATGAATAACTAAAGAATTACACTATACTTGGTCATAATTATTTAGTTTCAGAACTAACCAACTATCTTCTCATGTTCATCCACTTCAACAATTGAGTTTGTAATTCATGTAAAAGTCTTACAGCGAATGCTCTTTGAACGTACACCCCTACAAAGGAAAATAATTGTTCGTTCTGATGGATTGCAGATAGCTACAACGACCTATTTAACTTATATTCTTTAACAAAATTTTCATTTGTTCACCAAGTATCTTGTCAAATATTTATTATTTTCAGAGGTATTACATTTCACCAAATTAAAATCATAACTTCAATGTATTGTTTCAAATTATTCATAAAGTTTGGTCTAGTCGCCCTTACCCTTCAAATTTCCTTTGATTAGAGAAGTTTTAAAGAAAATAAAAGGAGGTGTCTATTCTCTATCATAGAATAAAGTTATACCTAACTTATTAGTTTTTACGTTTATATAAGTAAGTCGTTTATATAAGTAAGTTATCTGAGATTGTTTACTTTCATTAGCATTTCTTAGAAATTGCTGTTAAAGAAAACTTACAATGTTTAAATCATCAACTAAACTAAATAATGTATTCGTTACAAAGAATTATTCTTTATGAACATGGAAACATAATGTGCATAATACATCATTTGGTGATTTTAATATCATTTATATTCACTGAATGTGTACTCTAAGCCTTATAATATATACTATTATTAATGCTAACTAAATTTAAAGTAACGAAATCCTTCACATAAAATTTCGACTCGAGGAATAAATTCCAAATCCAATAGTTTTATCAGAATAAAAGCAAAGAAATCTCGTAGATCCAATTTCGACAGTAGAAATTTGGGGTAATTAATAGATTTCATCGATTGAACTTGTTGTCAGAGGGGAACTTTTGTGTCGTTTTGACATGAACGATTGTAACTTTGAAATTGTGTATCCTTTCACCGTGGAGATTTCTGTTTGTGACTCAAACAAATTTGTAGTAGGGAATGGTTCCGGCTACTTAGGATTTTTTTCGTTTTTTTTTTTTTTAATTTAGTTACCCTGCAAATCTACCAAAGAAAAAAAAAAAAATTTCATTCACCTAGTACGTTTGTACGTGTGTCAAACACGCTTCTCAGTTTGGGGGTTAGGGAGTTTTGAGGTTGTTTTGAGGTTGTTTTTGTGTTGTTTCTGTTGTTTTTTTGCCTCCCATTTATGGTTGAAGGCTTCGTCGCTGCCTGGGTTGACCCCCGAAAAGCATATATATTTTTTTTAAATTAAAAAAAAAAAAAAAAAAAAAAATTAAAAAAAAAAAAAAATTTGAAAACTTTTTTTCTTCCTCCATTATCTAAGTACCATTTTTTCTCAAATTCTCCACGTTGAAAAGTATAGAACGTTTTGGGGGTTGGTGCTACAGAAAAATGTATGAGAGCTAATATATTCAGACCGAAATTCCTAAGGTCGTGGTGAAGCCTTTTTCCTCTTAAGTTTTCTATAAACAATTTATTTTTTGAAAAAAAAAAAAAAAAAAAAAAAAAAAATGACAATTTTTTTTTTAAATTCAAATAAAAAATTTTTCAGATCGAAATTCAAAAAAAGGGCTTCTAGACGACCTTAGGATAGTAGTAGAGAACATATTAGCTTCAATAAATTTTTCTGTAGCACCAACCCCCAAGCCGTTCTATAGTTTCCCGGGGGGGGTCGAAAAAGAAGGTTTTTCGACCCCCACGGGGGAGGGGGGCCCCAAAATGAAAAAATCTCAGAAGAGAGCATATGATTTCTTTTCACTTTACACCTTATGTTAAAATCTCAGCTCAATCGGACAAGTATTATTGGTACATCCAAAACACGTGGAACCATTCCCTTAACTTATATTCTTTAACAAAATTTTCATTTGTTCACCAAGTATCTTGTCAAATATTTATTATTTTCAGAGGTATTACATTTCACCAAATTAAAATCATAACTTCAATGTATTGTTTCAAATTATTCATAAAGTTTGGTCTAGTCGCCCTTACCCTTCAAATTTCCTTTGATTAGAGAAGTTTTAAAGAAAATAAAAGGAGGTGTCTATTCTCTATCATAGAATAAAGTTATACCTAACTTATTAGTTTTTACGTTTATATAAGTAAGTCGTTTATATAAGTAAGTTATCTGAGATTGTTTACTTTCATTAGCATTTCTTAGAAATTGCTGTTAAAGAAAACTTACAATGTTTAAATCATCAACTAAACTAAATAATGTATTCGTTACAAAGAATTATTCTTTATGAACATGGAAACATAATGTGCATAATACATCATTTGGTGATTTTAATATCATTTATATTCACTGAATGTGTACTCTAAGCCTTATAATATATACTATTATTAATGCTAACTAAATTTAAAGTAACGAAATCCTTCACATAAAATTTCGACTCGAGGAATAAATTCCAAATCCAATAGTTTTATCAGAATAAAAGCAAAGAAATCTCGTAGATCCAATTTCGACAGTAGAAATTTGGGGTAATTAATAGATTTCATCGATTGAACTTGTTGTCAGAGGGGAACTTTTGTGTCGTTTTGACATGAACGATTGTAACTTTGAAATTGTGTATCCTTTCACCGTGGAGATTTCTGTTTGTGACTCAAACAAATTTGTAGTAGATATTTGATTTTTGTACGATGTATCAAAGAGATGACTATAATATTTACTCCACGTATTATTGTTACATATTAGCACTTTGATAATTTGGCGAACGGATACCATTTTCGATCTAATATTTGCTATTTATTTTATTGATGATTTGAAGATAATTACCTAAATCAGTTTTAAATTTATTTAAATACTGAATCCTTTAATGAACTCTAAATATTCAGTGTATTATTTCAATAAAAGAAAAAACTGAAGGATGCAAATGATGTTTCCAAAATACAATAATCTCTAAAGAGGAAACTTTTGTTGACAAATTAAATAACATCTTGTATTGTTCAGAAAACTTCTGTAAACTCAGTCATCATGCATGTATTGCTTATGATTCTCATATTACTCATAGATATAAATAGAATGCCTACGTGTTCTTATGTCACTTAATAAATAAGTTTACAAATATAGTAATAATTTAAGCTAAAATAGAAAATTTAAATAATTCAGAACATATATTGTGACTATTTCAACTTGTTGAATAAATCTTAAGTGACTGAGTAATATAACAATAATTATTTCAAATTCAGAACACAAATACTAAATGGTTTAATTTAAAATCCAATTTAGGTGAGACAATTCATTTCAAACGTAGACTATTTGTTGTCTTGTTTGAACTAAATCTTAGATCCAGCGACACTGAAAGCGCGGAATGTTAACTAAATAATTGAAGAAAGGGCAGAACAAATTTTAATTAAAAATTGTGTATTACTATTTGGTCGAATAAAGGATTATCTCTGAAAACTTTTGAAATAATTATTCATTTATCAAAATATATGACCATTTTCTAATTAAAAACTCAATTATTAGATCAATAAAATGTTTCAATACTTTTATATTAAATTTGTGCTTGAATTTAAAATAAAATGGTTTTTGTTTTATTAGACTTGTTTCCAAAAAAATAAGCGATATATAGATATATACAATGGCAATGAAGATTTTTCCTTGGATATTAAGGGAATATCCCTGGGAAGAAAGATTGATTCATTGGATATTCCCCTAATATCACAGGAATAAATCCTTGTTGCTCGTGTAGCATGACCCATGTGATTGATGTTGCGCTTTTCAGCCAAAAACTGCTCTACCAAATAGGCTTGATTTCAGATATTTTAAAACGGTACTGTAAAGTTTACGTTTACATTCGTAAGGAATTTAAAAAACACATTCATTTAATTGCACTAAATATCAAATTTATGGTGCTTTGCCCATCCTTCTGTAACGATCAATCCAGCATTTTTGAAATAAGAATTCATTGGTTGAAAATATGTTATTTTTGAAGTGACCTTGTCTTCAATACTTATCGAAACATCACAGAACGCATCAATAATAAGAAGTTTGCAGTAAAGCTCCTCGGAGAGGACTTTGCGATGCATTACGTTGAATTGTCCCCTCTTCACTGTCTTATTTCTCTTCAGTTATTGAAAAATTCGTTGAGATCCTTCTGCCCACGTTCGAAATACTTTTTTTCATGTTCTTTCATATTGGCAGCTTCCGTGGGTGTGCAATCATACCAGTTATAATTGGGCATATATTCACTTGAATTGACGAAATATTAAAAATAATTTAGGTATGAATCATCCATCATTTAGATTAATACCTTATGAAAGCAAACAATTAACATGTACAACATGAAAACCGTTTGAATGTTATCTTAAAACATCTAGCAGAGCTGTCTCAGCGACATTGCATGCTTGTAAAACAGATACAGTAATTACTTTTCCTATCCGCTACATACAGAAAATTGCATGGAAAAACATCTAGCAAATGTGACAGGACTAAATTAAAATCCCAGATAAGGATACAAATTTATTGAAGGGCAAATATGGTAAAAAAAAATATCCTAGAATAAACATAAAATGATCTCCAAGTGCTTGATAGAACCTAGATCCGATATGTCATACTTCATTGATGTGTTTTTTAAAATAAACAAACTTAAATGTAGGAATACGGAATGAAATTAAGAAATAATCTGAGTTAATAACTACGAAAACGTCATCCTTTAATTTGAGATTTTTTCAACGAAAACAAGAAATGCATATCGGAAATTGAAAATGTTAAAATGTGTATCGGAAGAAAACAATACCCACATATTTTATCAACATTTTTAAGGTATGAGTCTGAGAATAATTTTCAGATAAGCAATTGTCTGGGTGGCAATCATCCGGTCACGCTGAACCTTGAATTAGTACATTATACTTACAACTTATGGATTAGTTATATATTCTAAGGGCGATGAATTTCTATTTAAAATGAATTTCTGAAACTCAGGGTGTTTTGTTCTTCTTTCATGCAATGATATTCCTGAAAAACGAATTAAACTCTTTGGAAATACACTACAAATAATTTTTACTTAATCTTACGACAAACTATTTTCCAATTGAGTCGGATTAGTTATTGGAATCTAAAGAATCGTCCACTTCTCGTGACCAGAATGAACAAAGTTTTAATCTCGAATTGATCCTCCGACTCTCCAAATCAGGTATACAATAAATCCCGAGAAATTTATAGGCAATACGACTTGAAAGAATTTACGAATCAAGAACTGCTAGAAATATCTAATGAGCTTCAACACGATTAAACATTGAACATTTGCCCTAATTTTAGTGACGCCCGACATCCTCCCTTCTATCTGATATTTTATGTTGAAACTTAATGAAATTACATCAACAAAAGTATATTTTCATATACATATTTGTGTGAGATTCTGCTAACGAATATGTATTTTGTGAACAACATTTTTTACTAATATTTGACAACTCCCTAACATTAAATTGTGGATGATAGAAGAGTAATATATTGCAGCATTCTAGATAACAATCCTTTATATATAACTGCAATTTGAAGTTATATTCACAATTGAAATATTAAGATAAGTATTATGATTATTATACTCAGGTAAAGCTTCATACCGTACATAACAATAGATTGTTTTTTTCTGATGTTCACTGTTATTCATTCAAAATCAACTAAATAAATTGTTTATATCAAGTGTTGGTAAGGAAACAAACAGCACCAAACTGCAATAGAAGACAACTTTATCTTTAGTTAAGTTCAAGGTGATAAACTGTTGCAGTTTCAGAGGCCGATGATATCACGGCATTGTATTTGCGTCTAAATCTGCCACTAAACAATAGAGTAAGAGATTTGGTCTCAGAACTGTTGAAGACAGAGCAATGGCAAGTTACTGTGAGGTGGAAGAACTTAATCTGTGGGCTGACATATGTCATTCAATGGAGTCATTTATTATGAATCTATTTTAAGATTGAAACAATATTCATCATTTAGGGAACAATCTGTCTACCATATTCAACATTCAACAATACCATAATAAAAATAATTCACAAAACAGTATAATGATTTTAGTCACCTTGCTGGCACTGTAATTCTTCAAAATTTCCTGTATTTACCCCGACATATATCCATCACCAAAATTATCATGACCTATTTACTGCAAATCCATTCCACAGCTTTCATCAACAAGCCCACTATCATTTCATTACTGCCAAACAATTTCACTACATCCATCCCCATGTCTACTATCATCTCAATAATGCACACAAATTCCACCATATCCTTCACTAAGCTCAGTATTTCCTTATTGTTGCACAGTAATTCCACCACGACCATCACCAAGTCCACTATTTCTTTATCACTGCTCAGGAATTCGACCACATCCATTACCAAGCACACTACCTCCTAATTACCGCAAAGCAATCTTCACTCCATAGAGTACGTGTACATTTCCTCTTCAGGCTCTTCCTATTAGCCATGCACGGACTAACACCAATATTTCTAATTAGCACTGACAATTTATAGCCTTCCAGTCACTGCTAATGGCGGTACAGGAAAGGTTTGAAATATCGCAATTGAGGAGTTTGTGAAGAGATTTTTTATTTAATTGATCATAATTACAGGGTGGGGCGTAAGTTTGGAATCAATATTTCAAACATTAATATAATTCTTAAAAATAAGTTCCTAAGTAGGTGATAGGGTTTGAACTATGGTAAAGACACTACATTATGAAGTGGCAGTGTTATTTTTTTACAAAAAATTAGTCAATTCAAAAATGTCAGACAAAAAAGAAGCCATTATTGCTCTACACCGTGCCGGGAAGTCAGATTCCGTCATTTCAAAGACTCTCTCAATAGTGAGATCGACTGTTTGGAAGTGTGTGAAGCGTTTTAATGAGAGAGGAGACTTTACTGATCGTCCAAGAAGTGGTAAACCACGCTCACAACGCACCAAACAACTGATAAAATGTGCCCGAGAGAAGATCAGGAGGAACCCGAAAAGGTCAATACGATTGTTAGCCAAAACAGCTAATGTGAGTCCCAGAACATTGAGAAGATTTGTCAAAGAAGACCTAAAGATGTCCTCTTTCACCCTCCAAAAGAGACAGACTCTGTCAGAAGCTGTAAAGAAAAAGAGATTGGAGAGAAGCAAAGCACTTTTGAGAGAATTGAAGTCTGGCACGGCTGGTGAAATTGTTTGGTCTGACGAAAAAAATTTCACAGTGGAAATGGCTCACAACCGGAGGAATGACAGAATAATTGGTAAAAGTGCAAAAGACATCCCATACAACCAAAAAACTGTCCACAGAACCATGAAACCTGCTTCAGTATAATGGTCTGGGCCGCCGTTTCAGAAACTTGGAGATCTATTTTTAATTTTTGTGGAATTTTGACGCCAATGTTGGAGTCAGCTAAGGATCATTTCGGTAATGACACTCTATGGACATTTCAGCAACACGGGCGCGACAAAACATACTGCAAATGTCACTCAAAACTGGTGCCATGACCATCTTCCACGGTTTTGGTCCAAAGAAATGTGGCCTCCCTGCTCCCCAGATGTTAATCCTGTGGACTTTTCGGTATGGTCCATTCTTGAATCAAAGGCCTGTGGTAAATTCCACCGCAGTGTGGATGATTTAAAGCGTTCGCTCCAGAGATCTTGGAAGGAAATTTCACAAGAACAGTTGCGTGCCGCAGTAGAGGAATTCGGAGGAGATTTGAGGCTGTTATTAAAAACAAGGGGGAACATTTTGAATAAATTTATGATTTTTGAATTCTTAAAACCCTTATGTAATAATACATAACTGTAACTTATTAAATATATTTTTCGTTGGATTATAATATGCACTTTCATTTGCTTCCAAACTTACGCCCCACCCTGTAGATATTAAGAGCAATAAAATTCTGGATTCTCGCACAATATTGAAACTGGATACTCGCAGTTTCTGTATACTCGCTGTATAGTCGCACAAGAATGAAACTTGATTCTCCCTCAACATGAAACTAGATTCTCTCACAAGATTGAAACTGGAAAATTGCACAAGAATGAAACATTATTCTCGAACAAAAATGAAACCGTTTTTTTTTTCACACACACGAAGCTGGTTATTTGTTCATAGAAGAAGATATGGTTGGGACACAATGTAATTACTAAAATTGCACTCGTAGAGCGTATTCTATCACCACCGCTTTTAAACGACCTTCATCATCCCACAATCCTTGAATTCTGAATGATCTTGAACTTTAAACTTAATGAATTATCTTAAATTTAATACTTGAGTGATGGTACAATCTAGATTAATTATTCATGTATAATTATAAAATAATTTGTAGTGTAGTTCCAAGCAGTTTATTTCATTTTTCATGAATACAATTATTGCATAAAAGAAGAAGAAAACACCCTGTGTTTTAAAAAAAAAATGTTTTAATAAGAAATTCTTGGTCCTTAGATATAAGTGATCCATTTATAATGAATTTAATGAATGAATTCATAGTTCAGAGTGACCGGATAATTGCCACCCAGACAATTGCCTTTCCAATAATAATTATTGTCAGACTCTTACTTTAAAAAATGTTGATAAAATATGTGAATACTGTTTACTTCAATACACATTTTAACAATATAGTTCTCTTCTTCTTTTTCAGTTGAAATAAATAAATTCGTTGAAATAATTCTCAAATTATAGGATGACGTTTCTATAGTTATTAATTCAGATTCCTTCGTAATTTCTTTTTGTATTCCTTCATTTAAGTTTGTTTATTAAAAAAAATGCATCAATAAAGAATGACTTATTGGATGTAGGAACTAGATAGTTTCTTCGCCCAACAATTATAATTTTTTTCACTTAATTGTTATCTATATGTGGGATTTGTATTTAGTTTTGTCACATACAGAACCTTATCTTCGTTCAATTTCTAAATTCTTTTTCCGTGCAAATTTCTGTTCGTAGCGGGAAGGAAAGTTGATTACTTTATCTGTTGAACAAACATGCAATATCGCTGAGACAGCTCTGCTAAATCTGTTAAGTATTTTATACAACACTGATAGTTACAATTAATACCCGGTGGTACAGAAAGTATATCACCTAAAAAACGCTATCGAAACTGGTGGTTAAATATTCCTAACCAGCATAAAGGTTACGTTTACTATTCAATGGTACAGAAAATGTACGGTCTTCAAAAACAAAGTGTGTATACTGCTCGGCAGCTCATATGTATTGTATGTATTGTACAAAATCTAAGCTAAGTGCTTAGGTATTGTCATAATTCTTTGAGCACACAGGACATTTATTTCCCTGAAAAGTCTGGGCCTGAAACAGTTCAGATAATATCACTGCTTTAAATGTTGTACATGTTAATGATTGTTTAATAAAACATAAGGTATTTATCTGAGTGATGGATGACTCATTACCTATGATATTTTTAATATATTGTCAATTTAGGTGAAAATGCGCACAATTATATCTGGATGATTACGCACTAACGGAAGCTGCCAATATGAAAGAAAATGAAAAAAAAGAAATTTAAACGTGAGCAGAAGGATCTCAACAAATTTCTCAATAACTGGAGAGAAATAAGACAGTGAAGAGGGGACAATTTAGCGTAATTCATCGCAAAGTCTTTTCCGAGAGCTTTACTGCAAACATCTTATTCTTGTTGCGTTCCGTGATGTTTCGATAAGTATTGGAGAAGAAGTCACTTCAGAAATAACTATTTTTTATTAAATGAATTCGCTTTTCAAAAATGCTGGATTGATTGTTACAGGGGACGCGCATTGCGCAAATTTACCGCAATTTAAAGGAAATATATTTTTAAAATTCCTTGAGAATTTAAATACAATATTCAAATATCTGAAGTCAAGCCTATTTGGTAAAACAGTTTTGGCTGAAACGTGCAACAATTTTTTTTCAAATAAGTCGAATGAAAGAAAAATCCTTTTACTTTAAATTCAGTCATAAATTTAATATGATTTATACCTTATCTAATTTACTATATAATACTAATATGTATGTAAATATAATTACATAAAATACAAAATAATAATAACTTATTATTTGCTATTTGTTATTATTACTTTGACATATGCATACCGGTAACTCAGTTTTTTTCCTAAATGTATTTTTAAATATATAGATATAGATAAATTTTACATACTTAGAAGACGTATAATTTTCTATATTTAGATTCTTCAAGTCACTGTTAGCTTTGTACTGTGTAAGAATCTGACTGTTTGCTTTTTACCCTAGTAACCTAGCCATTAAAATTTTGCTTAGTAGCCTAGGGACTGGTCCGTGCGCGCCAGTCCTCACTAAAACTGTTATAAAATATTAACGAATTGACTTATCGATATTTTTTCTCCATAAAAACGTTCATTTGATATTTATACATCCATTGGTACACGCCAAAGAATAATCATCAATTCGAAATAAAATTAACAAGAAAAGATTAAAAACAAATATTTCTTACTATTTAGGCAAAAACCATTTTCACTACCCATAACTAAAATCCTTATAACATTTGCAAAAGTGAATAAAACTTAATGAAAATTTAACTGTGAATGGAAAAGAATTCAACAATGAAAAAGATACCAGGAATGTACATGTACGATAAATAGTTTCTGAAATATACTAACTTGAATTTTTGTTCCGGTTTTCCCGAGACACCATTTTTATTTTAATAAATGCTCATAATATGAGTGTCTTACAATTTATCAAATTCTTTTTTGTTCAATCTTATATATTTATGTTGAAAAATAAAAGTCATGAAAAAACAGCTTCTAAATCGGTTTAAAAATAAAATTATCAATATTTTTTCATGAGTACTGGTGCCCATGAACCAGTCCCTAGGTTAGTAGGGTTAAAATTGTAATACTTTTATTTTGTATATTTACGTGAACAGGATTTCAATAAGCAATCTCTCTATTAACAATAATTTAAAATTCATTATTTTTTTCAGATTTATTCAGAGAAAGTAGTCCTTGTGATAAGTATACATAGTTATCAGATAGGGTAAAATTCAATTTATTGGACGTATCCACTTATTCGACAATATAAGAAAAAATATAATAATTAGAATACCTAATTAGAAAAAAGTGATCATTTATTTCTCGTTAACTGTAAATGACATACAAATGAATATTATTGAAAATGGTCTATACATATTTGTGAGATCTCAATTAACGAATCAAAGGATATCAGAAAACCGATCTGCGAAAATCAACTAAATACCAATATTTTAATGTAATACTGACTCTTTCCTCAGAGTGAGCATGTAGAAATAGTTTTCACTTGTATATCCCACTCAAGATGCACTTTTTCTAAGAGCAAGGTACAACTGCGGCAAACACTTCAATTTGTAAAGACATCTCGTGAAGAATAATCGCCGTCGTTCATTTTACAGAATGGAATAAACCGCCTGTTTGATGAAATATTGATTTGGAAGAAGAAAGGTTTAACTGATATACCTGTAAATTATTTTTCATTAATATAAGGGTTCCGAACGGAAGTTGATTGTATAGAAAATTATCGACAGTATGATTGATAAATTGGAAGGCTTTTCCTTATTTAAACTTTTGATTTTGGTAGAATTGTAGAAAAACAGATTTGTAATCCTTAAATATCCATATTTATTTATTTAATGAACATAGAGCATCTTTTACAATAGTCACAAGGCCCTAGCTGAACTGTACAAAAAAAATTCCTACAAAAAGGAGCTATATAACCCAATCAAGCCTTAGCTTCAGGGGCATGGTAGTTTTAAAGAATATCCACAAAAAATATAATATTGAAATCATATTCTCATAATAGTCTTTGCCATATTCTCATAATATAAATTTTCTCTGAAAATTTGAACTTCTTCGACAACTTGCTCGAACAAATGAGAACTGAAGCAATAAACGCATTTTGCAAGCTTTCGAACGAAAATTTTCTACAGAAAACTCAACATTTGCAGGTTAAAGAAATTGTTCGGAATCTTTGAAAATCTACAACTGAAACCTTAGGCCATCGTTCAACATACGATAGAAGCTGTCATGCTCAGCTACACGTGAACAACTCGATAGCGGGATTTGTAACGTGAAATTAGAAGTGGTTCTTATACATCAGATATTCCTACTAAAAAATTAGTTATAAAGATCTTTCTTCAAAGACATTTCAGAAATACTTCTTAACAATGGTTTGTGGAATAAAATTATGGTGAACTTACATTTAAAATCACATTAAAAACTAATGGACGTTATGGTGTTACGTGACAAATATTGATATTTCTTGAACGATGAAATTTTCACGTTCATCAATATTGTTATGTAATAGTGGAGAAATAAAAATACATTTTTTTTATAAAAAATGAACTATTAAATAAATAAAATATATTTTCCTCATAAAGCATTACGGTATAATTAATGGGTTAAGATGACTAAATTTTACTTAAAAAAATTGAAAATATTCTACTTTCCTTTTTAGATTATAAATAATCTTTGTATCTAAGTTTTCCGCTCTTACTAGACACTCTTATTGGACATACTCATTATTCAATAGTCAGTCATACATGTCTAAGAAAGTAGCATCTATTTACATAATAATTTCAACTTGATGAAATAGACTAATAAATTCAACTAGATTAATAATTCCTTAACATCCGAAGAAAATTTAAATACGAAGAGGAATTTTTATTCAATCATGGTATTTTTAATAAATATAATATATTCCACACATGGTTTGATACTTAATAACGCATCACTTTAGCTCTTATCGTGGTTTCAAGTAACTAGAAAAAATAGTAATTCAATCTCTTCTAAGTTTCGATATCTTCACAACTCTTAAGTCTTTGAAGACATAAAATGTGATACAACATATAAAAATCTAAGAATATTTATTATTTGATGACTGAGATTTCAATCAGAAGATCCTCTTACACTAGATTAAAATGATCGTTAAAGAGGCAATTGAATAAATATGTTTCATAACAGATGGAATAAGTTTATTAAATTATTAAATCAAAAATAATATTCTGAATTCAACAATTCTTTTAAATTAGGTTTTTAACGCAAAATGCAAATAATCATTAATAATGCTCTCTTAATTGCTTGATGAATATTTTTTGGAAATTTAGTTATAGATACATTTATATAATTTGAATATTATAAGTTATGAAGATGTCACATTACATGGAATACAATATATATTATAAATACACTTCAGTCAATTGACTTTTGAATATATTGTGAATGAACAACTAAAAAACTAGTTACACATTGATTTTAAAACTAACGTTAGTACACCCTAGTAACCTAGCCGCTGTTTCAAACGCACCAGTCCTCATGAAAAAAAATTAACATGTTTTGGAAGCTGTGGTCTCATGATTCTTACTTTCTCTCATAATTACCTTTGATTAGGCAAAGACAATGATGATAAATGTTAAGATTCTCCACTTATGAGCATTTATTCAAATAAATTAGGAGTATATCACAGATCTCTCCAGTCACGAGATCAATGGGTTTGTCTGAGAACATTAGAGTTAATGTCACATTATAATCAGTTAACTGTAATGTAGTACCTACCTCCTAGAAACGCCCTAGTTAGATGTGCAAGATTTGCAGTTTGCAAAGCTCTGTGCAGCGTGCTCATACAATAATACATAAGAAATATGTATTCATATCAGTGCTTGTTAATTTGATTTTCAATAAAAAAAATATTCTTCGGCATATATCAATGTATGTGTAATTGTGTTTATTTAATATATGTTTTTATGATGGAAAAATATCAAAAGTAAATTGGTTAAAATTCTATGAGATTTAGTGAGGACTGGTGCGCATGAGCGAGCGGCTAGGTTAACCCTAATGAGCTTGATGTGTGTTTTCTAGGCACATCTTTTAAAAATAATTTAATATCTTCAATGTCATTCTTTTTAATTTACTGGCCTTTCTTGACTTTGTTCATACATAAATATCAAACATATTTTTGTATTTAAAAGTTTAAATATATTTACGTATCAGCGTAAATTATGTAATTAATTGTAATTTGGTGACGTGTGGCAACATAGAATTACAGTTAGGTTAGCCAATGCGCACGAATTTTTCCAAGTTCTCATCAATTAAAGATACATGTGCGAGCTGTGATTGGGTCACACCCCATCCAATCACAGCTCCTGTCTCTCAGTTGTCAATGTCTTAAATGCTGATGTTCATATTTATTTCTCCTTATATGTTCAATATTCCTACTTAAAATTCGGTACACATTAGTTTAGTATATATACTAACAACTTGTAAAAATTACAGAACGTTTTTTGACACATAGTCAAAATCTCCCGTAGATTTAGACAGTCAAACTCACTATGGTTAGTGGGAAAACTTATGTGGGCTAGCATACTATAATAAACAGTATTTTGTAGAGTCTGTGGAAATTGATTAAAATTAGCTTTAAATTATTTTTAAATATTACAATTCATATATCAAAGTGTATAGTAAGTTTATCTGCATTCTAGAATAATTAGAATAATTAGATATTAACTTCTGAGAATTGAGTTCACTTTGCTTATTAAACAGATGTATATTGATTTTTATTACTATTGTTCTGAAAGCTTAGATTTTAAGGATGTTTCCAATAACATTTTCCTATCTTGATACGAACAGCTCAGATACTTTTATTGAATTGGCAACTGAATTTAAAGAGCACAGTTTAGTTGGAAGAATGGAAAAAAGGTATGTGACGATTTAAATAAAGAATTGAATTTGAAAAGAATGGAATTATGTAGAGCTACTTCTTGAAAATAATGAAATACTGTACATATATTATAATTATCTCCTGTTCAATCTCAATTGTGGAAATATAATGCATTCTTTTACATTAATACTCTATTATTTTTTTCGTTTGTTTCCGTGCCTCTATTTTTGATTCCGAGATTGTCTCCAGAATCCAAAATAAACTCTTCCTAAGCTGAGAACTACTGTTCTCTTATATCATTATTTAATTATTACACCTCAGTAGCTCTGCCACTTCTCATATTTATAAAATACCCAAAGTTTTCATTTGGAGAGCGTTTTGATACCAATATTGTGAAAACATTGAATTATTGGTTGAATTCTACCTACTTCAAGATGAATAATTCTATTAGCATTCAAGAAGGCCAAATCCACACCCAGATTCCCACTGAATGTATAATGGGCACAATTTCGACATGAAATGTTTTCCATGTTCTCGATCTTCTACCCACAGCAATTAACTGGTTTTCTTTCTTCCATCAACTCCTTTTTTTATTGTGTTGTTTATCTTTTATAGAATGGATTGTTCAGATAGTTTTTGCTGATTCTAAGCATTCCAAAATGGAATAAAAGATCGAACTGATTTATCGATATTATTGAATGACAACTAAAATGTAATCAATCCCTTTTTGTTTATCTAAAAACATTTTTTTTCTGTACTTCTGTCAATATTTGTATTAGCTTTATAGTCAAACATCCATTCTTTAATTTGGAATAGATTATCGGAGCGATAATATTGGAACTATACAACCACAGAATAAAAATAACCGTACTGGATTTTATATTTTATGAAACACCGACTCTAGCGGACAGTGTATTCGAAATTTCCTCCCACAGAAAATGAATGAATCAATTGTCTTGGTAAAGGAAAAGTGATGGATTCAATTATTGGCCAGGAATTGTCAGTCAATGTTGATGAAAACTTTGGCTTAAGTTATCCTATCAAGGGAATTTAGTTTGGAGGAACGTGGAGAGAAATGAAGATGGCATTTTTGTAAAATTATTCATATGCTGGTAAAACCTTTCATTATTATTAACACATTTTTTTCATGAATTATGTTATTTGGAAATAACCCGAACATTATAAATAATATAAGTAATTTGGAGAATTTAAAAATTACATCCAAAAAAAATGATAATTGAAAATGACTCATAAAAAAGTAAACAGAAATTTTAATTAAAATCACCAACAAATAATAAATAATATCACAAAAATAATACGAACTTAATAATTCTTTGTATGAATTCCTTCAAAATCTTGTTAGAGGTGATGCGAACGATTAAATGCGCGTCAACTGTGAGATCAGAGACGCAAATTAACAGAATAAGATTACTCATCAACGGATTACAGAAGTGTGCCACAGTTCTGAATGACTTTCTAATTTCCCATCTACGTGTTAATTGAAGATGACAGTTTCGATAGTATAATTACTTTAGAAACCTTACACTTTAAAGGAATAGTGTATCAGTTATATATTGTAAATTAAAAATTTCCATTAGGGCCAAAATAGAGTTTTTTTTTCACTGTTGAATTCGAGTAATAAATTTTTTTTATTAAGATAAGTGGTGAAATTAATAAAACAAAAATCCACTGTGATTCGTTCCGGATACATGAAACACTTGGTCATTATATTTTTTTTATAAATCGTATCAACATATTGTATTGTTTTCATTCATTGGTAATTACATTGAAACATTCTTACAATGTGTAATCAAAACATCACCAACATCCATTGATATACTTCATCATCTCAATATGATTTATCATTTTTAGATTCAGGTTTTGAATAAGGTTTGAAATCAATCGATAGATATACGTTGCATATCTCGTATGCATTGTTTCACTGTCAAAAAAGAAGGGGTTTTGCCGATATGGATGCTATTAATATATACATTAAACGGGAGTAGTGAATAATTCTATACAAACAAAAAATGGTCTGCCATAAACATATCAAATATTGATAAAAGGAATTCAGCATCTTAGGTACCAATGTTTAATTGAGTAAACTAATATTGCCAATGATAAGCCATTATGGCTACAACATTGCTAATTAATGAGACAGTGTCAACCCGAGATATTTTACTTTCTGGGTAAAAAATAAGCGCTACCTTTATTTTAAGCGAACTAAAACCAATAGGTAAATTACTGTCAATTTCCTAAAGGAATAATATGCCGACTGTCATTTCCGTACTTCAGAATATAATAAATATATGTTGATAAAAAATCAAGTTTTCGTAATAAATGGACAAGTTCGGATGAAGAAGGAACTAAGACTTTTAGTCACATTTTGAAATTGTTCAGGAGAAACATTAATTGTTTGTAGGTAGATTTTAGGAGGTATACAAAGATATAATGGACGATTTACGGTAATTTTACAAATCTTTGATTAGAATACTTATGGAAAATGAAAATACTCACAATTATCATTAGTTATAAGGATAAATGTTTCAATTATCTAGTTTTATGCCTCAAGTCCTAGCTACCTCCAACAAACATGTTAATTGTACTAATTTTTTTTATTATCAACCAGAATGAATTCAAAATTGCAGCTAACAGACATATGGATCATTCCTCTAGTCAATTGAGAAAAACTAGGCCTTTTCCCAAACAACGGTGGCATATTTTTCTTCCCTTAATTGAGGATGAGGCTCATGCTGCTGCATTTCATAAGATTTATTACTGTTCGAAACTGGATTCGAAACTGACGGCATGGAAAGAAACTTGATTTAAGAGTCAATTGGGAATTGGTAAGTACTAGTTAACGAAATTTCCGGAATCTATGCGATATTAGTATAAAAAATTAGTCTATAATTGCTTCAATTATAGACTAATTTTTTATACTAATATCGAGGAAATGATAGTATCTAGAATTTTGAAAAATGTCCTCGCTTATATTGGTAAAGGATCTATCTACAACTTAGAGACTATTTACTCACTATCTTAGACTATTAATTCACCACCAGTTACACTTATTCAAGATACAATTCAAGTCGAGGTAACCATAGTTGAATGAATATCCAAATGCATTACACTATTTCGTCTTGAATAAGTTGGTGTTTCTTGAAATAGAATTAAGAAATTAATAACTCGAAAATGAAGTTTAGAACTGAAGATTTGAGGTGAAGTTGTTGTTAGTAATGGAAAATGAATATATATTTTATAACAAGAGGTAGTATGGTGATCATACTGTAGTCATAATATTTCCAATTGGATTAGACCAAGAACTTAACTTAAGTCCATAACAGCATTATACTACTTAACTTGTTATTCGAAATTAGAGTCTAAAGTTATGGATAAAAAAAGAAAATAATAAATGACCTGATGTAGAAGTAATTATTTTAATATATATAATTATTAACTTATATTATTCTTATAAAAAGTAAAATAATAAGCAATATATAATATAACATTTATAATATGCAATGCTTTAAATCGTAATATATCAACAATGGATTATAATAATAGTCTTATTCTTTCTGATTTTGCAATTAACCCCTACGTATATAGTTGGGCAGATAGCTGCCCACTATAAATTTCTATGTATATTGTATAGTACTTCTTTCAAGAGTGTCCCATCAATTTTTCATTCATAAGATTTTTGACCTGAAATTGTTTTCTCTCTATTCTAAATATATAGACTCATTTATCTGTGAAAATCCAATCATGATAAAAATAACACAAAATATTAAATGCATCTCCAAATTCACACAGTTTTCCTTGCGTGTCACTGTCACACAGTCATCCAACCGTGTCAGTTGCATTGGCCTGCATCTGTTCACTGTGTGCACCTTAGTGCCGTAAAGTTATGCTTCGAAACGATATCCACTCGATATCCAATAAGCAAATATATTCAAAAATTAAAATTGAATCTTGTACTTTATTGCATATAATTCACTTAGGTTGAGTACATATCAATTTAATTTATGTTACATAATGTTAGATACAAATTAAATAGGAAGAAATAAAGTAACGTGTCCGTTCCATGCAGACAGATATCCTGCGATCAGGTACATGTACCTTGGCACTGTGCCACCGTGGGTGTCCGGAAAAATGCCAGGCGGAAAACTGCCAAGCGGAAAAGTGCCAGGCGGAAAACTGCCGAAGCGGAAAACTGCCATGCGGAAAACTGCCAGGCGGAAAACTGCCAGTCACTTAATGGAAATTTATGCATTATTTTACTTTTATTATTTAGTAATAAACACATTTAAAGAACATTTTAATCAAAAAAATGGCGTCAGCCCTTCGTTATGGGGTTAAGGGGATATTCATTTTTACAGTAATAAAAATATAGATATTGGATTACTCAATATCCAAATGAAAACTATATTTCAACAAAGCTACCTTATTAAACACAGAGTAAACCAAACTTCAGTACACATAAGGAAGTAACAATTACCATTTTATGTTGTCCCGAATGCTCTTAATAAAAACTTTTTTGTTCATCGGAGAATTTCACCATTTCTCTTAGCCTTCTGTTATTTCTTCTAAATCAAGTTTTCACAATATTTTTGGTTCCACGTCGAAAATCCAATTTTAAGTAACAAATTGATCTATCTTGCATACAGCATTACGATTTTTACTTGTTTATATATGGCTATTGAAAAATAAAAATAATGTTGAAACACATCGTATCTATATTTAGTACCCAGATTTTGAATAAAATGTTTGAGAGTTTGTTCTATTCTATCTTTTTAAATATAAGTACATATACCCCTGCTTTTGAACAAAATACAATCAATTATGAATGACAGGATTCCATTTAAATAATCTGTAATTTCAACATATGATGTTGTTGTTTTTCTATTCGATTAAATATCTGATTTTCTTTAATAACTGTCCCTTTGCTAAATCAACCATCATTAACAATTAACACATTTTTATTTGCACTTGTCCACATTATTCTTCCAATATTTTTTCCTCGAGTATATTGTACTACCATTCATACCTAAATAGAAGCCACGCAATCAATCATAGGAGAAGTGATAAATATCATCAGAACCTACGCCTAGGTATCTTTTATCACTTCCAAAGTTGTGCGCATTTCTGTTTATTTTCTTACGGGTTAGCCTTTGGTCATGATGTTAATTCACATTCTCAGCCTAGGCTTTTATATCAATGAATAGACACTAAATCTTATGTAAAGAAATTGAGTGCTGCTAGAAAGAACTTTAACATAAATAGGTTTCTGTATTTTATCTTTTATGGAGTAGAATATCAAAGAATGTTTATATATTATAAATACAATATAATCTCTTCCCACCTGTCAATTATCAGGTTCTCCTCCTCGTCATCTCACCAAAGTTTCCACCAACGTCCATTTAGGAACAGAACTTCAACAGCAGATATAGGCAGACAGAAATTCGACTGTGGATTCTAGGATAGAGACCAGAGTACAGTGCACTACTAGCAACATTAGGAATATTGTGGTGTGGTGAAATAGACCTGATGATTATAACAAATAGACAAATTTATAACAAATAGACGAAATACTGGTAGCGAGCATTCCAAGCAAAATGTCTATTGTGTATGAAAGCGCATGAAATGTGAAACATTTGAATTGTAAACAGAACAATTGAACTTTTTGCATTTAATTCTGTAATAAATACAGAACGTAAAAACATGCCAGTGTATCAGGGATACTACAAATAGTGGGTAAAATAAAAACGGGTTGGTACTATAAAACTACAGGGTGTCCGACACTTTTGTAGCCAAACTTTAACATAAGGTTGCATTCGTTGAAATAAACATTTTTCATTCTATGAAGGTGTGGTCTAAAATGCTAAGTTGAAGAGTTACAAGGTTAGGAAAGTAGTTTCTGTACCATTTATTATTATTAGTTAACATTATTTTTTTAATGTTGCGATAAGAAACAAAACGTTTTTAACAGTAATTATAAGGAGTACAAAAGACATAATCTTAAATAAGGTTACATGTTTACAGAATTTGTTCAATTTGCCGCCCATTTGTTGCGATGCAAGCGTTCAAACGATTATCCCGCAAGGATTCGTGAAACTACTGGTGTCTTTGCTCGCCTTCGCCAGTCATTAGACAAACGTTTGAACGGCTGCATCGCAACAAATGGGAGGCAGTTTGAACACATTTTGCAAACATGTAACTAAATTTCTTATGCTCATAATAACTATTGTTAATCATATTTTGTTTATTATCGCAACATTAAAAAAATGACGTTAACTAATAATAATAAATGGTACAGATTCCAGAACATTGAATAAGAAGAAGCTCAGATCGAACGTGTACACATGGTGCACACAGTCGTAAAATTTCAACCAATCACGTCCATTGATCGCTGACGTCACTATAAACACTCTCTCGAAAACAGTTTGAGCGTGCATTCTACCTCAGCTCAATATCTTTGCTGGGAGTCATATCTTCCTACCAAATTATGTACACGATTATCTATATTCTATAGCCCAGCTACTAAGCAATAATAAACTAATCTTCTTTGCAAAAAACACAAACTGACATCATTTCGGTTGTAATACGCATCCAAAATACGGACTCAAACAGAACTGGTGAAACGAAGCCTCTGATTGGCTGAGTGGCTCTAGTTTAAGTGACGTCACTGTAAACGGCACTCAAGAGTAATATAATGGGATCTACACTTCTTCTTCTATTCAATGTTCTGTGGTACAGATACTTATTTCCTAGCTTGTAACTCTTTAACTAAGCATTTTAGACCACAGCTTCATGAAATAAAAAGAGTTTATTTTGACGAATGCAAACTTATGTTAAAGTTTGGCAACAAAAATCTCGGTCACCCTGTATTTAATAAATCTTAGCATAGATTATATCAGGAATTACAAAAAAATGGGAATCAAAAATGATAGATAAGATTTAACATGCTTATATTTATACAACAAACTAATAAAATAGAGAATGCTGTACGTTTGAACTTAGCCAAATATCACATATAAGGGGAAGCTGTAAGTTTGAGTTCTGACAAGATATTTACAGAAGAGTGGAAAGCTGTGAGTTTGACCTCATCCAAATTTTCACAGGAAAGGGGAATGCTATAGAATTTGACATTGGCTTAATAATCATAGGAAAGGGGATTCCTGTAAGATTGACCTCAGCCAAATTTTATAACAAGTAGAGGGAAGGTTGTGAATTTAGTTTCAGCTACATTATCATATGGGATCCTGATATTTCTTTATCGTTAATTGATTTGTATTGTATTAATAATTAATATAGTAATAGATTTTTCTAAACATCGATTAAGTAAAATCTGTTTTTAATAGATCTTTCTCGAAAATATGTCATTAAGCATGAAATCTTATTCTTCACAATATCTTAATTTAATATGCAAAATTGTTCGCATATCCTTTTGATCGATAGATTAAAATTTCCTTAAACCCAGATCAAATGCTGCACAGTCACTGCACAATTACTGTACTCATCTTATTATACATAGTCAGAAACTTTAATCCTCACAAATTTCATGAAATTCAAAAGTTTTCATCAGACAATTGAAGTTATAATGGTTTGTGTTGTCAAAAAGATATAAAATAGAGAGAGGGGGAGAAGGTGAAACAGAGAAGAGGAGAAGATGATACAGAGAGGAAATAGGGAGAAACAGAGGGGGAAGAAGGTGAGACAGAGGGAACAAAAATAGACAGATAGAAAGAGCAGAGAAGAAACAGTTAAAATGAGGATGGTTTTGGGGAACTCTTATGGCGATTGAAGTACAGTAAATTATATATTAGGTATTAGTTAGTATGTGTGTACAGTGTACACTGATGCGCATCCTGTTGTCAAAGCTCTTCACTAACTTGCTGTGCATGAATGCAAGAGAGAAGACTGCCTCTAAATGATTTTCTTCGCTATTCATGGCTATCAACCGATTGGTAGTCATGAATAGCAAGAGAGTTCATTATTTACTGATCATCTTGCATATTTCTCAACCTAATTTGATGTTTGTTGAAACAATTTCTGGAATATTTTCTTTCCGGATACCCTTTGTAATACTAATTGATTGCTATTTTCATTTTTCTCAATGTTATAAGTTTTCTCAATCTACAACAATAGGTGATTAAAAGAGACATGAAGTGAATAAGGTCTTGCAGAAGAGAGGATAGTGTATGTGTAAGTAAAATTCATGCACTAGGTCGACTACTCGGTTAACACAGGTAACTGTGTCGTCCCAGTGCATGGATGGCAACAGTCTTTTTTCTCACTCATGAGCATAGCACAAAAGAAAAAAGGAAAAAGTGGATGGAATTGGAGAATATAAAATATAAAACTAAAGGAAAAGGGCGCCAAAATATGCAAAACCTTAAAACTAAAACAGAACAAAATGAAGGCCTATCTATAGGTAGTTTCAGGATAAATAGTGAGAGGAATGTGGGGGTTGGGAAATTGACGATAATTATTTTAAAACCCAATTCTGATAATCGATATATGTCCCCAATAATTGTGTTAACAATTAAATTTACTATATACAAGAAACTTTAACTGTTATCCAAGTTAGTCATATTAACTTATATAACTACATAGTTTAAGTTATCATAAGTTATGAATATTGTATGAATTAAAAAAAATCAATTATTTGATACTCGAACGCAAGAATCAGTTGATAATTCAATAATTATTCTGAACGCCATATATGATTTCTAATGCAATATACTATAACTGTATTATTTTTTTCCCAACCAAGTCAATATGTCAACATAGAAGCTTCAAACTTAAATGGGCAACTATGCGCATTGCTTTCAAATTTGAATAAAATGCTAGTATTGGAGTTACTGTCGGATCCTACTTGTATTTTACAGTATTTAACTGTACAGAAAATGAAATAACTTCGTTTGCATATATAGGCGTCAATTGCTTGCCCTACGAAATGAGTTTCTCCAATGTTTGCATACTGTAATCTCCAGTGAATTCGATCAAATAACTATTGTTTGGCCAAATAAACATCCGTTTTAAAGGAGATTATTTTTTTCTGATTGCATATTCGAAATAATTTTCTTGGCTGGTAATTTCACCAGATGAAGTGGTCTAACTTCCATATAATAGTGCTAAAACGAGAGAAAAGAACTGTCTGCTATGAAGAAAATATATGTGCTATATTTTTTCATTAAAAGTGGTATCTCATAATAATCAAATGGGAATAGTAATTGTATATTCAATTGTCTTTCTTTTAAAATATCCAACAATTGGTCCAACTTTTGTTTCCTCGGGTTTATTACTGTTAGAATTTTTTTTTTATATACGTATCTCAAGAACTACTAACGTTATAATTCTTTTTAATAACATTGTGTTTGTCTACTTTCTTTACAAAAATATTGAAAAAAAATGCATTAATGATTATAGTAAACGATGTCAAAAGTATGCTAGCGCACAAACAGTAAATTACAAAAATGATTTCTTTCCTTACTCTCTGTTAACTCCTTCCAGATGTCCTAATTTTCTTTCCGAACAAAATTCAATCTTTATCCTCATTGCAGCCATAACAATCGCTGCACGACATATGCTATCTAATTTGTTAACAAAGATATTATTGCACTGAACTATGCAATTGAATGGCTACCAACATCACCAGACATGACACCGTGTGATTTTTCTTATTGAAAAAATTGACAATTGCATCATTATCAACCATTTTTTCATAAATTTTTCACTGTCTCTACATAAAAAGTAGACAAAATAATCATAACTTCAAAATCATAAAATAATTATGAGATATATCAACTCAGAGAGGGGTTTCGTTTTTTCACCTACATTGTATGTTCTTATCGGTCAGAAATATTTTTTTTTATGGTTAACAGAAGTAAATTAGGATCGAATAGGCTAAAATTCAAAAGGTTACCTGTAGATGCTATAGATAAAAGTTTGTGAATTTAGAAAACAATTCAGATCCTCATTTCTGATTCCACTTCGCTTTCTTTATAGGATATTTTTGCGAAAATATTTATATTTTTTTCTTCTCATTTGAAGGAAATAAATGTATCAAATAAACTATCACTTTAATTTTTTCTCGAATGCTAATCAATATTTTCAAATAATAGGTTTAAACATGCGATAGGTTTAAACATGTATAACATTAATTCCAATTATAGTTACAAATAAACCTATTATTCATGATCTGTATTCATTTTAGTTATTTACCTTCATGTCACAGTATACCATTCCTTAAAATTTCTAATATAAACTAAAAGAAATTATAAATTTTGTGCGTGTAGGGAAAGTTCTCTGTGTACATATATGGTACACATCGCGGTCAACGTGTTAAGGCATAACTAATTATTATTTAGGTGGTTTGACAGAAGTAAATTTCAAAACTGCCTACAATTCTTTTAATTTCAACTGCAGCAATTGCCAAAATTTGAAAGTTAATGATTACCCAGAGTATGTAGGCAAAGTTAACCCATTGAAGATATTGAAGGTGTCTGAGAGAGAAGAGTGTGTCTGAAAAAGAAAAGTTAGATTCAAATTCGACGTTTGTTTATATTTTTTTTATGTGCACTATAGGGAACAATTTTAAAAGCTCTAAACCAGTGAATGTTGAAAGAATTTGGTATTCACTTTGTATTTTCACTGGAATAGATCATCCCAAATCTATGGGGAATACTGAATATATCGAGAAAAAGCAGGGAAATGTTAAATACAATATTTATGTTCGTAAACCAAATTGTCTTTTTCAATTTACACCTAGAATTTTTTTTTAATTTAATCAGATTTATACATAAGTAGTGGAAGCTGTAGTTATTGTTCAGAATTACATTACAAACACAATTATACTACAATAATTCATAAACTAATGACAAAGTACTTATAAGAATATACAATAGAGGTCACGGTTACGAAGGAAATCACAGTAACGAAAGAAGTCACAGTTTCGAAAGATTAAATGTCAAATTGAACACACATTTAACTAAACAAAACTCCTTATTTTCTATCACGTACAACACGGCAACAAAATGTACTATCTTTTCGGTAGAGAATTATAGGCAGTATTACCTCCAACAGAGGATGGATGTGTCTCAGAGGACAAATACATTGAATATTTAACTACATCTGTCTGTGTAGATATAGAGGAGAGGTACAGAATATAAGAGACAATTGGCAAAGTTTCTTGATTAAATTTATTTTTTAGAAACTATTTTTTTTTATTGTTACATATTATGTTGAAAATTCATTGTTAAATTTAATTTTGAAAAAATATCTGAATCTATTGACTCTGTATTTAAATAAACAATTTGATTTATCATCTACATTTTCTATCATTTTTTTTTTCATTTTATTACTCATATTTTTGATATACTGTACATTTAGACAATTATTAATATCGATCAATCTTAATGTTGAATTCTTAGTATTGAATTTTATTTGTTATGGATTGACATCTCTCTTTTATGCACCGGAATTTATTTTGTTCAGTTTATGATAAAAGGAGAAAAATATCAAATCACATAATCCAGAAGCGTTTTTATACGGCAAACCGAATATTTATTAATCGAATTAAATATATATCAAAATATCCACCTGATTTCCAACGAATGCATAGAGATGAACGCCACGAGGTATTTTGAACATACACACATTTTATTTTCTACTTGTATTCGGATTTTTCTAAATTCAATTTAACAATCGAGTTCATTCAGTTTTATACAGAGGGAGAGAGATTTATCTCACTGACAGGAAAAGAAAAAGAAGTCAAAGTTTGTAGAATAAAATAGTTTGAAAAATGCATACAGAGTCAATACACTAAAGTGCTTGTCTCGAGCTATACAATATATTGCAAACGATTTATTATTCAGGCTTACAACAGAACTAATAAATTTCGACACGCAATTTTATTGAAATAATGTTACAGAACTTCATTCAGGGAAAATGAAAATTAATATTATAATAAAGTTATCAATGCGTGTCTGTCTGTCACAATGTTTAACTAATACGATATATAAGTAGCTCGTAGCATTATACAAAATTATCTGATAACAGTCAAAAGAATGGGTTCTATAAATATATTATATTATATTTCATTATTTTTAAAACATTGTAGTAAAAGCGGAGTCAGGGTTAGAAATTATTAATTAAATGGAAATAATATCAGTGTTCATAAAATAGAACTATTAAAAATATATATATCTTTAACCATAGAGCTATAAACCATATAAATGAGATAGCAAGGATACAGTATATTTTTCTTTCCTTGTATCTTATTTAAATAATAAACATCATAAAAGTAATTACATTTTACAGGCAGACTCAGAAGAATTTCTATATGTTCGAATAATCTATTGTACCTTAGATTGATCAGTAGCGTCAATTTTACCAATTGCTGAGTCTTTTGTCACGAATAAAAGTTTGGGGTTCTTTTTTCGTTAGCTTAGTTTTTTGATAGTGTATAATGAAAAAAGATTTTTTTTTTGCAATAAACGAATAATATATCTAAAAAAATATTTCCATGATTTGATTCAAATCTTGTTTTATTATCTATACTTTAACAGAATACATTTAATATCAAAAGTATTTTGAAAAATAAATTCATAACCAAAATTATCTATTACATCATATTTTACGTACGTCAGATGATTGTATATTCATAAATTATGCATAGATAAAATAATTCACTTTGCAAATATAGTTTGAATAACAGTTCTTCAAAACTTGTAGTTTTCATTAGTAAATTCTAAATACGTGGTTTTAATGAAATAGGTTAATTCAATAAAAGGTGTTGCACACTGGAAGTTTTAATGAAGGTTCTAACAATCACGTGGTTTCAATAATGGTTCTTCCAAACACGTGGTTTCAATAAAAGTTCTTGCATCCTTTATATTCCTATCAAGAAGCCATTAGGATTGCAGTCCTAGAAATCTCTTGAGCCCATTAATCATCCTCCTCCTACTTCTTAAATATTTCTCCTAATCTGATGGCTGCCAGATGCAGGAGAGACTTTATCACTCCACAGGAGAGGCAAAAAAAAAAAACTATAAACTTTTACTTTGGGGATCGCAAACATCGAAAAATAAGAATAGTGATACAAGTTTCCATCTTTTACTGTTCGACAATATTTCGATGTATAGATCTCTTACTTTGGAAGAATTTATTATTTTTATATCAGTAGATCGTTTCGATTTATAATAGCTGGGTAAATGTATAATTAATTGTATACATCATTGTATATCATCTCCATATAATATAATTTGGCTGGAAAATTATGTAAAACAATCAAATTCATAATCTCTATTATATATGATTATTTCATTTTATAGTGAATTTATAGAATATTTAATGATATGAACTCGTAATCTTTTTCGAAAATTAGTTTTTGATCGGCAAAATTACAGTCAATGAAGAAAAGAGTTGTAACAATATTGAGGAAATGTTGTTACAATATTGAGGAAATGTTGTTACAATATTAAGGAAATGTTGTAGCAATATTGAGGCAATGTTGTATAATTATATTGGTAATGCTGTAACAATATAGAGGGAATATTGTAACGATATTTGCAATATTGGATTAATATTGAATTAATATTGGGGCAATGTTGTAACTATATTGGGGAAATGTTTAGAAAATTTAGTGATGTTGTACCAAATTGTAATAACGATGTTGCGTTAAAAAATATTGTTACCTAGGAAATATGAACAAAACTGTTGTTACTGTCAGGTAAGATATCTCCGTATACTATTCTGCAAGTCTCAGGTAACAAGTTGCTCTTCTTCTTCCAGTCCAGTTTATCTAAGTTCATCAATCCAAACTCTCTATAACTCCAATGTTATTTTTCTCAATGCTATATTTCTCAATGCTATTTTAACCAATGCTATTTACTCAAATGCTATTTTCTTTAATGCTCTTTTTCTCAATGCTATTTTCTCTATGCTATTTTTCTCAATGCTATTTTTCTCAATGCTATTTTTCTCCAATGCTATTTACTCAAATGCTATTTACTCCAATGCTATTTTTCTCCAATGCTATTTACTCCAATGCTATTTACTCAAATGCTATTTTTCTCCAATGCTATTTACTCCAATGCTATTTTTCTCCAATGCTATTTACTCAACTGTTTTTTTCTCTAATGCTATTTACTCCAATGCTATTTTTCTAAATGCTATTTTCTCAATGCTATTTATTCCAATGTTTTTTTTCTCAATGCTATTTTCTCTATGCTATTTACTTCAATGCTATTTACTCCAATGCTATTTTTCTCAATGCTATTTTCTCAATGCTATTTACTCCAATGCTATTTTTCTCAATGATATTTCTTCAATGCTAATTTTCTCTAATTCTATTTTTTCCAATGCTATTTCGACCAATGCTATTTACTCCAATGCTATTTTTCTCAATGCTAATTTTCTCCAATGCTATATTTCCCAATGCTATTTCGACCAATGCTATTTACTCAAATGCTATTTTCTCTAATTCTATTTTCCTCAATGCTATTTTCTCAATGCTATTTACTCCAATGCTATTTTTCTCAATGCTCTTTTCTCAATGCTATTTACTCCAATGTTATTTTTCTCAATGCTATTTACTTCAATGCTATTTACTCCAATGCTATTTTTCTCAATGCTATTTTCTCAATGCTATTTACTCCAATGCTATTTTTCTCGATGCTATTTTTTCAATGCTAATTTTCTCCAATTCTATTTTTTCCAATGCTATTTCGACCAATGCTATTTACTCCAATGATATTTTTCTCAATGCTAATTTTCTCCAATGCTATTTTGTCCAATGCTATTTCGACCAATGCTATTTACTCCAATGCTATTTTTCTCCAATGCTATTTACTTCAATGCTATTATCTCCACTGCTATTTTTCTCAATGCTATTTTTCTCAATGCTATTTTCTCCAATGCTATTTCTCTCCAATACTATTTTTCTCAAATCTATTTTTCTCAATGCTCATTAGCAGTCCTCTCTTTTCCCCCAATTTATTGCTCATTAAAGCTCTGAAAAGCAGTGAGATTTAAGATGTACTCTACAGAGAGAAAAGAGGAACTTAGCAATGCTCAGTGTGGGCATGACAACGCCATCTAGCGGCTAGTGTGATAAAAAATATCAATGGAATTATCATTTGTATTAAATAAATTTAAATTGAAAATGATCCAATGCAGACAATTATAGATGGTTGAGTAGAATTCACTCTTAATCTTCGATGGCTTACTATTACTCCATCTCTATCTCTATAATATTGTTACTGAATTGGAAACTAATTGAAATTTCAGGATATATCATTAATATCTATGGCTACTTTGAGAAAATAATTTTAGTACCCACGAAACATTTAAAATGTTATTCATTTATTAAATTATGTCGCAGTATATGAATATGAATTAAATTTCCGTTCATCGTTTATTCCAATTTATATAAGTTACCATGAAAAATATTGTGAAATAAACATATATTTTGGTTGGAAAGATAAATAATATAAAGGGATATTAATTAATATTTATACAAAGTGATAATAAGTTAATATAATCATGAAATTTTCTATTAAATAATTCAAATTTCATATTCAATGCAGAGTAAACAGTAATATCACTAGAATAAGTTGCAAGGACAATATTCAATTTGGTGTAACAAGGCAATAACAATTTACTTGAATAGTAATTCTCACTGTACCAATAATATTAAATATTGTTCCGAAGCACGTATTAATTGAAACTCTTCTCTCAATTCAATATAGAATATTTGTTCGAATTTATATGAATTCTATTCAATTATTTTATAATTGAAATTGATTGGATTTGAAAAGAGTAAATATTTCAAAATATACTGATACTAGTGAAATTGTAATTTTTATTACAATCTTTCATCCTTCTCCCTATATTAGTGACTAAATTGTGACTAAATATAAAGGGATAAATTCATTTCAAAAGTAGATAGATATTCTCAATATTTTTTATGATGAACAAATAGTTTTTAAAATGATAATTGAAGGAGTAAGAGGACAATACAAAATTGCCAGACACGGCTACAATAGCAATGTTATACTTAATTAAGGGTTTTAATTTGGCTATTTTTAATGACTTAAGTTGTGAGAGATCGTTTAAATTTACCCTCTCTTATTGTTTGGAATTAACTGCCTTCTTGATACAGTAGAGCAGTACAGTAAATGTTCTCGTGCATTAAACAACACTTTATTTCTGGCAATGTTTTCCATCAATCTCAGGTAGCACTGATTCTCGGGTGAATGTACTTACTATAACCAATGTTGTTCCAATATTGGTGCAAGAAAAATTGCTCTCTGTGTTGAGCCAGTGCCATTCGGCATTCGTTGGCCAATGTCGCTTTCATTACATTTAACAGAACCCGGTCCAATGCCCGTTATCATCTAAGTACAATATTTACTAAGAGATTAGTGGTGTGGTTCAGAACGCCCAAACGACAGAACGGGTTTAGATTCATTCATTTGGAAATTTAGATTATATAATTATAAAGCATGCCCTATTTTAGAGTCAGTGTCTAAGTTCTGTTGATTCAGTACGGTACTTAAGATCGGCCACGTTTGGGATGGTCGCTCCTTCCACTTTTTAACCATTTAATAAGTCTCTTCCTTTCGTTAAATTATGTGTATGTGTTTTCCAAAACATACAAAGTCAATTTTAACCGTGTTTAACAAGTTAAATCATTAGTAGATTTATTAAAATTAATTGAATATGTTTTAACAAGTTAAATTACCCTGTTTATCCAAGTTTAATTTACAATGTTTCAACTAAACATTTTTCAGATAGTTTATTAAACCATGTACAATTGTCCATTCTCTAACAAGTTTCAATAACGGTGATCATGTTTTAACATATTTAATTAACTGTAACCATGTTGTTACAATTTTAATTAACAGTTATTTTTTAACAAGCATAAACTTAATAGAACAAGTTTTAGCAGTGTATACAAATACTAGGGGAAAGTGGTAAGGAAGAACAGAATTGTTTGGTCAAATAACCAAACAATTTTGTTCCTTCAATAATAACTCAACCCTTAAACATAAAATCTCCTTTACAGTAATTAGACCAATTTTATGAGAAACAAGGGTATACACCGTGACATCAGTGTGAAATTTCTTTTGTTACCCCTTTCACCCAGCCAGTGAGCGTGATGAATAATCATTTCTTTCCTCACCAATTAACACTCACGCTGCTGACCATCTATGGAAACTAAATACGATCTTCATCTGCATTACAACTGGAATTTCAAACTCCGGGTTTCCTCAGAGCGTTATTTATGGAGCACCAAATTATGCAGATCGATATTACACCTCATGCAGGGTACAATGGCTATGCCAATCAAAAGTAAATTAAGCTGACATTGCAAGGATAATTTTGAATTATATAATTGCCGGCATATTTGGAATAAATGGTTCTATTCGTCATTAGTTATGATATTTAGTGTTATTTGAATATTATTAAATATCAGTTTTATTTGAATATTATTATTGAATCAGCTCAAATCGGATTATAAATCTATCTATAACAATATATCTTGGTTTCGAAAATTGTGTTCATCATTAATTTATTATCTTAAACTGAAATAAAAGTAACGTAATTAAATAGACTTTGCAGTTCAAGTTGATACTCGAATCTTCGAGGCTGCCGGTGTGTTAACATGCTTAATATCCAATTCCGGTCGCTGCATCAGCAGAGCAATATACCTTCGGAAACAGGGACTCTGTCCCAAAAGAGAAATTTGAATCCATAAATATCTTCAGTTTTGTCTGAAATTATATACGGACTGTAGAGAGAATTCAATGTTTAACAGTTTGAATTTGAGTGTGGAGATCTATTTTTGATCACCAAACTGAACCATACCAGTTGTTTGAACAAACTACTGAAACGCATCAGTTGTTTCAGCTAATACAATTTTGTTCTCTTAGCACTTAACTGAAACACACACTAGGTTTGATACACGACTGATACAAACCTGTTGTTTGAATACTCAACCGAGACAGAACAGTGGTTTGATCACACAACTGAAAGAAACAAGTTGTTGGAGCTAACACAGGCCAGTTGTTTGAGGGCGTAGCTGAAACAAACAAGGTATAACGATTTTTCCGAAATACAGACAATTACAGTCCTAGTGGGGTCGGATGGAGTATCACTACACATACCCTTTTTATGGGATATCACACTGCACCCCTTATAATTTTAAAACCACTTGTTTTAGCCAAAATCTGATTGCACCATCATTTCAAGTATCTTATTTTCTCCCATAACCATCATGAAGCAGTATTGTCCTCTTAGTATTTCTAGAGCTGAGTGGTGATAAATGTAGTGCTCTCAGACCGATCTGAAAAAAATTGAGCTGGTGATTTTAAATCCCGCAAACTGTCCAATAACTAACTCTTTTACCAATATTTATAGATTCATATTGTTCTAACATGTTATCACAAACAATAACAGTTACATTATGTCCAATTTTCAACTTCTCAGTTTCAACTGTTTTCCTGCCACAACCTTGCGCAGTGATTCCCCAAATAATTTAGAGGTAGAGGGGTATCACTGCGCATCATTAATAACCATATTTGTTTGTATATAAATTTAAAAAATATGAGTTTTTAGCTCTTAATGAAGGCATAAATATTGAATAAAGTGTTATTTAATTATAAATAAATAAATAAACTTAAGATCATAGCGACTTGATTGGGGGTATTAGAATAGGGAGAATTGGTATTTACTAGGGGGGGGGGGGGTGAGAGGTTAATGATATATTGATTAACAATAAACGTACGGTCGTATTATATTACTTGATATGAGTAGTTAACTAGTTGCATAATATTTAAGTTTTATATTTGTAGCAGATTCATAAAATATGTGTTTAAGTAGCAATGGACAAGTAGATTAGGGAGAGGGCATTCAGAGAGGATAACACAGACATTTATATGAGGAAGAAGGAGGATTCAGATGTAGTAGAGGGGGAAATAGATGGGGGAGAGAAGGAAATAGATGGGGAAGAGAGGGATTTAGATGGGAAGAGAGGAAGATTTCGATGAGAAGAGAGTGTAATTAAAATAGTAGGAGAGGGGGATTTAAATGGGAAGAGAGGGGGATTAGGATGGGAGGAGAGGGATATTTAGATGGGGAAAGAAGGTGGTTTATATAGTGGGAGGAGGGGCATTAAATGGGGACAGAAGGTATTTAGGTGATGGACATAAGTTCTGTATTTATGCAATGTGCAGTAATACCCCTTCATGTGCGCAGTGATACTTCGATACACTCACTAAAAGTTACGCACAAAAAAATGCCAATGAATATTTCAATTATTTAGCTACTATTTCGAAAATGGTTGAGAACCATCCTCATTCATGACCATTTCATCACGAGAAAAAGAGTTTCTCAAGTACCTTTAGTTTCGGAGTAAATACAGAGTTTGCAAGATTTTGCGCAGTGATACCCCGTCCGACCCTATATATAATTCAATAGTTAGGCCAACTAGCCGGCAATATTACACATTGGAACCCCAATCTTGTTTGCCAAATTTTATTTCATTGATAAGATAAATTATTTAATTTAAAAAAAAAATGGAGTTTAATTTTGAAGTATCGTTCGATTTTACGTATTTCATCACATGTGAACATTATTTTAATTCTATGCACCATTCATTTTCATTTTTTGATCGATTACGTAACAGTACCCTTATTACGAAAAATAATATTAGCTACAAGGAGTTTTATTGTTTAAGAATTCAACAAAGATGCACACCGTGCCTATTTAGTCGCCAAAATATTGTTATTAGTTTAACACTTGTTGTTTATCATCGGAGATTTGGTAACTTGGCCAAAAGAACAGACTCATAATTCATACGAGAGGCTCCACAGTCCTTGATTGTATAGTAGTATACGACTGAGTTTTCTAAGCTTTATTTCATGTAGTGTTTTTCCTCGTTGTAATTCTTAGAGAATAACTTATATTTCACTTATGTTTCATTCTCCAATGATAGACAAAATTAAGAACTTTGAACATTTACTTATCGATAGCAAGGTTTTTTTTGAATTATGTATATGGAAAATAGTGATGAACATTAGCCCTTTAAAGCCCAAAAGGACCATAGGGTCCGCTTTTGAGAAATTCATTATAATGTACATAATACATGACAGAATAAGTCTTATGCATATGGAACGTGTTGGTATAGTATATTTCTTCGTATACGAATCACAGAACGTTTTGTATCAGCTCAATATTTTTCTGTACGTGGTTATCAATCACGAGGAGTGCTGAATAACGCGCAGTGTCTAATAACTCAATTTTTGACAAATGATGGAAGACAAACCAGTTAAGATAGTGTTAATGTAAAATCTACCATTGATACATGCATATTAGTGAACAGCAATTAGCATAATTAGTTTGCCTCTTATATTCAATGGTTATGAAATTATAGACATATTTCTAAAGAGGACCGTATGGTCCGGTTGGGCGCACTAACAGATGAATCTAAACAGGACAATACGGTCTATTCAGTCACATGAGGTCAAAAATTTCCTGTAATATTATTTATTGGATAATTTTTTGGCAGTTTAGAAACTTTTTAATAGATTGCTACCGTTTTAGTTCTATTCAATGCATGCTATATATAATGTTAAATTCAATTTTTATGAAAGTTGATGAATCTGTACGCTAATTTGTTTCTTTATTCACATGTTTTTAAAAAGTCCTTTTACCCCTTCCCATAATAATGAACCAAGCAGACATATAATCTATATAAATATGATTTGTATTAGTTAAGTAATGGAATTGGTAATACAATATATCTAAAATGCATCATTGTAGGTACTTAGATTATTATAGATACCTACTGGTTGTTTTTCTTTGAGAAGGATATAAATTTAAAATGATATTCAGAGGAAAATTCAAATATATCACAAGAAAAATTTGTTCATATGTCTGACAGGACCATAGAATCCTCTTTATTTCATCCAGTCATATGACCAAATGGACCATAATTATGGTCCTCTTTCCACTAACTTTTTTATAGTGAATATTTTTCAATTTACATTATATAGTGTTTTCCATGGCTCTATAGAAACTCAAAAATAACAACAAACATATCTTTTGATGAAAATAAATAATTTGGGCTGTGAAGGGTTATGTCTGCATCTGCCAGCATGAGATTCTTTTCTATAAATTAATTGTAATTTAATATCATTTTCTTTTTCCTGTATAACATCAGCTACCAAGAACTCCTTCCCTTCTCTTCAGTAGCATCATCTACCAAGTATTACATCCATTCTTTTTAATAGCATCATCTTCCATATCTTCCTTTCTTTTCTGTTTGTCTTCTAGAAAAGTATTCAAGAGTAATTGGCAGCAGTGATATCTAATCAGCTTTCATAAATAAACTTGACCAAAGGATTTTGAAATAATAAAATGAGAAATTATAATTTATTGATATTGATTTCTAAATTTACATTAGGATTGTAAGTTAGAGTTATTTAGAGATTTGAATTTGCTAAGATATCAATTAACATTATACGTATTTGATTACAACGTATTTATAGATTACTGAATATAAATTAATGTGATTTTGATGTGCGGGTCTGCTTCATCGTTGTCTCTTTAGGTGGCATAGTTAGATGAGTCCATAAACTATGAATGAGAAAGAATAGATTTAGATATTTTGAATGAACTAACGTTAAATTAGAAGGGACTTTAATTAGTAGTAAACATGAAAATTTAAGTTTAAATGAAGATTTAGATGAAATATGAAGTTAATAGTTTATAAGAAGTTAATAGTTTATAAGAAGTTAATAGTTTATAAGAAGTTAATAGTTTATAAGAAGTTAATAGTTTATAAGAAGTTAATAGTTTATAAGAAGTTAATAGTTTATAAGAAGTTAATAGTTTATAAGAGTTAATATGGGTTTGAGATGAATAGCTATAGAACAGTCTCCGAATAGTTGCTAATATACTATGCCTATATAACAACCAACCTCCGATACTAAGACTACCAGCTTATGATTTGTAGATGCATTGTCCTGTATCGTCCCGCCTCACTCCTCGCTTCTTCCTTAACCAATCATAGTTGAAAGCTCCGTGTGGTGATAAAAGACACTGCGTGGACTACTACTCATCACGCTTCCCTTTTGTTACAGCTGTGAAGTCCTTTATAGTTATGTTCTCTAGTTTTTTATTGAACTACAACACTTGAAAATGTGGCATGTGTCTGTAATGAGACTCGGAAGAATACTGATTAGATGTGTCACTGTGATCCTGGACATTTACTATTATTGGTGTGGATGCCATAGCATAAATATAATTAGTAAACTGATCACAGTGACTGTTCAATATATATTCATTAAAACCTAAATGAACAAAATTAGCATGATCAATTAAAATACATTATATAATATGTCAATCAATCACGATTAAAGATTATTCATATGATAGTATACATTAATTTAATGTATAAATAAATATTCCAAGACATCAGTTACAGAAAATATTTTGTTGTGTTGGGCTAACGGGAGAAGAGATGTTGTCATCTTTTATTATATGTTCGGGAGAGGAATATTTTTATTTTATTTTAATTGAACGTTAGTTGACTCATATTGTGTATGTTATTATTCTCCAGTTGAAATGAGAAAGAAGGATTTTCCATTTCTTTTTCCAGTGTATTTTTCTATTCTGATTTGAATATTATTTTATCTGAACTGATTTTAGCGTACTTTCCTTATACTTACATATTTGTTTATAAACAAATATCTCGGAATAATAATAATTGGTATTGGATTAATTTGAGAAACATAAATTAATTGATAGAACCGATTAAAAATTTAGGGTTCTATTAGGACAACTCGCCGTTGGACAATTTGCCGCCTGACAACTGGCCGCGGACAATTCGCTGTGAGGACAACTCGCCGCCAGGACAATCGTGGCGTGATTTATGTTTTGCCAGTGTATACAACATTTTCATTTATTTAAAAATATTTTAAATTTGAACAACTATTTGTTTCTATACGCTCGAGACTGACGTAGAACAATAGTTGGCAAATTTCATCATTTCAATTAATTAGTTTTGTTCGTTATATCTGTGAGAATATTTCAGGCCGCAAATTTTTTTAGAACTATTAATATAAATTTATAAGCATTTAACGTCTGCTTTGAAACAGAGGGCTTTCAAGTTGACGTCAAAAGGAAATTAAATACAAGAGATAGGAAGAAGAAGTCGGAAAACAAAATGGCTCCATGAACAAAGGCACCAACCACCAGTTCGTGACAAGGTCATGGATGCAGAAAAGCTACTTCGTGGATGCACTTACTTACCAAGTAATAATATGAAAAGGAACTCTAGCACCGGTGACTGCACTCACGAATAGAAGAGGAAACTGAAGTGGTGATAGTAAATGTATCTTATTAGCCTACCTAAGACAAAAATCTAAGACATCGTAGTAAAATAAACTTTATTAGCACTAACGTACTTGTTTTAAACTAATTTAATTTTTATTAAGTCATTAAACGTAATAAGAAGACACCTGAACTTGTTTTCTTTCCATTAGCAAATTATTTTTAGCAAAAAACTTTCAAATAGAATGACGAAAATTATATAATTAATTTACAACACACACTCTGTTTATATAATAGTTAAAAAAACATTATATTTAACTTTTGAAATGGAAAAGTAAACATTTTAAAGTAGTTCTGCGGAAATTTGATAATTGATACTTTTTATAAATAAATGGTGTATACGTCGATAAATCATAAATCACAAGGCGAATTGTCCTAGTGGCAAGTTGTCCTCACGGTGAATTGTCGACGGCGAATTGTACGCCGGGGATCGAATTGTCCGGCGGCAAGTTGTCCGGTCACATAATGCATGCATTTTATGGAGCTTTTTCTTCTCATTTAGATAAATTTGTGATAGGTCAATTTGTGGTAAAGTCTAAAAACACGTTGGAGTATTATATAGATTATTTTGACTTTCTGCTGGAAAGTTTACTATGTCGGTTATATTATGTATTTGTTATCCCTATCTTATTTACTGTACTCGTGTGTGGGAAAGAGCAGCTAATATGCATTTATATAAATGATGGCTTCTTCAAAAGAAGGCTGTTAGGATTAAACTGATAGTAATTATCTTGACCATCCAGAAACACTATTTTTGAAAATTAATATTGGAGACATGTTCATTATTCAATTACAAATTTCAATCTTCCCAGAATAGAGAAGATATAATTTTAGTATAGTTTGAATGTTATGTCTAATCTCGATTAGAATTCATGTTGGATTTCCAACTCACTGTGTGAGTTCTTCCTTAGTTTCTGAAGTCTAAAATCTTAGTTTTGGTTCAGCCTCCACGGTGTAATAACAGTTTATTTCTGAGACCAAGTCGCAGAAATGGATCTTTGTTCTCTCAAATAAAATGTGGAGTACAGAAAATCCTAAAAAAAAATCCTAAAAACACGGAATCACGTACTCGGTTTTAAAATTATATTTTGGTCTGTCATTATATGCATGGTTTAAGCTATTACTGAACAAACGTTTTAGGGAATATTTTGTTAATATTAATTCATCGAGTATTTATAAGAAGATATAAGTAGATATTCATTCAAGGATATTGAAGAAAAATTACCTTTGTGTTTGTTATATATTAGTACTAACAATTTAACAATTTTCATATATGAACAGATTATGAATCTCTGGGCATATAACTATTATACCTGATGTAACTCCAAAATTACTTCATTCATGTGAATTTAAGATAATGTACCACCATTGAAGTGAATGCAACAGAGTGTCCCCTATGGAACATTCCACGCAATTGCATCATTGAAGCAGACGGTTCCTATTCACTCCATGACTCCAATCCTTTCTCTCCCAAGGACTAAAGTAAATAGTTCAGAGATTTCACCTGAAGTCATCACCTCTCTGCTCTTTCTTCCACTCAATTAACTGTCTCAATAAATTCTCCCTCCGTTTCTTGTGCCCAGGTTTCTCATTGAGTTAATTCCGTAAAATTTGCAAACTCTTTCAGTTGGCCGTGACAAGAATACCTGATGTGTTAATCTCACTAAAAATCTTCGAATAATCAGGTACGGAAAGAATTGCCTACGTTTTTTAGGTATGTAATACATTTTGAAACAACCTACTAAGCTTATTTCCCTAGTGGATTATGAAGTGATATCATTCCTTATCTTTTTGAGAGTAATTAAAATTCTATCTTGAAGGATGAAAGTTGACGTCTCCGGTTTCAACAATATAATGGATAGGGAAGAGTAACAAATGCAAATTACCTATTTTTAATTGTTTTATTTATATATTCCTCATTTAGTTTGAAATATATATTTCATTATTTATATTTTTTATTCATATTATAATACAATTAATGTAGTATTAAAATTAATATTATAATCAAATTGATTTTAAACAATTTCACATTCATTCACGAAGTAGGGTTTTATTCAATATACTAAAATTAGTAGATAATAATATAAATCATATAATTCAAATAATAAAGGTAGCCACTAATGAAACATTTAATTCCTTTCTTATTTTAATATTAAGCGCAGACAATGAATAATATCCCAGCTAACCAAAAGCTGTTTGTCCCACGTCTTAAGACGTCTGATACCCCTCGCTATAGAGGGATTTAAGACGTGGGGCAAGACGTGGGGCGGGGGACATCAAACGTCATGCAGACGTCTAACTCTCTTCATTTGCACAGAGGTCCCCCTCTGCAAGACGTCTGATCCCACGTCTTGTCCCCCTCTGACAGAGGGGGACATCCACCTGTCCCACGTCTTACCCCACTCCGTTTTCAAGACGTGGGACCCACGTGGGACAGAGTGTGGATGTCCCTCGCTATAGAGGGATTCAAGACGTGGGACCCACGTGGGACAGAGTGCGGATGTCCCTCGCTATAGAGGGAAGAGGGAAATAAGACGTGGGACCCACGTGGGACAGAGTGAGTATTCAAGACGTGGGACAGAGTGTGGATGTCCCCCTCTGCAAGACGTGGGACAGAGTGTGGATGTCCCTCTCTGCAAGACGTGGGACAGAGTGCGGATGTCCCCCTCTGCAAGACGTGGGACAGAGTGTGGATGTCCCCCTCTGCAAGGGGGACATATCTCTCTTTTGGCTCAAACTACTTCGGTTAATTGGGCAAGCCCAATATATGTATAAGAAATAAAAAAGATCATACTAATATTATTGCAATTTCTTACCATATTGCATATAGTCCCAGCTAACCAAAAGCTGTTTGTCCCACGTCTTAAGACGTCTGATACCCCTCGCTATAGAGGGATTTAAGACGTGGGACAAGACGTGGGGCGGGGGACATCAGACGTCTTGCAGACGTCTAACCCTCTTCATTTGCACAGGGGTCCCCCTCTGCAAGACGTCTGATCCCACGTCTTGTCCCCCTCTGACAGAGGGGGACATCCACCTGTCCCACGTCTTACCCCACTCCGTTTTCAAGACGTGGGACCCACGTGGGACAGAGTGTGGATGTCCCTCGCTATAGAGGGATTCAAGACGTGGGACCCACGTGGGACAGAGTGCGGATGTCCCTCGCTATAGAGGGAAGAGGGAAATAAGACGTGGGACCCACGTGGGACAGAGTGAGTATTCAAGACGTGGGACAGAGTGGGAATATCCCCCTCTGCAAGACGTGGGACAGAGTGTGGATGTCCCCCTCTGCAAGACGTGGGACAGAGTGCGGATGTCCCCCTCTGCAAGACGTGGGACAGAGTGCGAATGTCCCCCTCTGCAAGACGTGGGACAGAGTGCGGATGTCCCCCTCTGCAAGACGTGGGACAGAGTGCGGATGTCCCCCTCTGCAAGACGTGGGACAGAGTGTGGATGTCCCCCTCTGCAAGGGGGACATATCTCTCTTTTGGCTCAAACTACTTCGGTTAATTGGGGTATATATATGTATAAGAAATAAAAAAAGATCATACTAATTATTATTGCAATTTCTAACCATATTGCATATAGTGTATATGTACATTTGACTGTATATCATTTATTTTAATATTACATATTGTTATATACAAATTAAATGGGAAGAAATGGAGAAAGAATTGTAGTGGTCATCTCGGGAATCGAACTCAGGACTCTAGTGTGATGTACTATTGAAGCCTGCGTCTCTACCTCTCAGCCATCCTGGACATGGTAGAAGTAGTATTAAAATGATCTTTATCCAACTTGATTACTTGCGTGCTTCTTAAAATTATTTTAAATAAATATAATTTAATATTCTACATTTTGGTATCTTTTATTTTTTAATGTAAATGATAAGAACGTGTATAAAGTTATTTATTAATATTTGTAATGATAATGTTAATTAATGTTATTAACTACCTAATTACCTTTAACTGTTAATTAATATTACCTATAGTTACCTTCTGGTGATATCACTACCTTATACCTATCTAGTTACTTACTAGAGTTGTTTATAACTACCTAGTAACCTACAAGTGATAACCACCAACTGTACCTACTGGTGGTTATCACTACTTGCCTATTACGTAGTATTTATCAGTACCTACTTAGTTACCTACATTACTGTTTGTCAATACCTACCTAATTACCTACTGGTGTTTATCAATGCCTACCTAGTTGCCTACATCTGCTTATCAATACCTAATTAGTTACCTTCTTGTGTTTAACATTGCCTACCTAGTGGCCTACAACTGTATATAAAAACCAATAGGTATAGGTCCTAGTTAAATACTATAGCTAGTATTCATCAATACCTACCTAGTTACCAACAACTGTTTGTCAATGCCTACCTAGTTATCTACTAGTGTTTATCAATGCTTATCTAGTTACCTATAACTGTTTGAAAATACCTACCTAGATACCTACCAGTACCAATACCTACCTACCTAGTATACCTACTAGGTAGTGTTCATCAATCCGTACCTACTTACCTACTACCTAGTATTATTCATCAATGCCTACCTAGATAGTTGATACCTACATCTGTTTATGAATACCTACCTAGTTATGATACGTAAATAAAGCTTGAGATAGATATACCTTTTTGGTATATCTTTTTCCCGCGTAAAACAGACGAGGGACAGAGAGGGACATCCCGCGTGGGACAGACGTGGGACAGAGAGGGATATCCCGCGTGGGACAGAGAGGGACATCCCACGTGGGACAGACGTGGGACAGAGAGGGACATACCGCGTGGGACAGAGAGGGACATCCCGCGTGGGACAGACGTGGGACAGAGAGGGACATCCAACGTACTTTTTCCCGCGTAAAACAGACGAGGGACAGAGAGGGACATCCCGCGTGGGACAGACGTGGGACAGAGAGGGACATCCCGCGTGGGACAGAGAGGGACATCCCACGTGGGACAGACGTGGGACAGAGAGGGATATCCAACGTGGGACAGAGAGGGACATCCCACGTGGGACAGACGTGGGACAGAGAGGGACATCACGCGTGGGACAGAGAGGGATATCCCACGTGGGACAGACGTGGGACAGAGAGGGACATCCCGCGTGGGACAGAGAGGGACATCCTGCGTGGGACAGAGAGGGACATCCCACGTGGGACAGACGTGGGACAGAGAGGGACATCCCGCGTGGGACAGAGAGGGACATCCCGCATGGGAAAGACGTGGGATGTGAGTGGGATTTAAGACGTGGGACAGACGAGGGACATCCCGCTCATGTAAGACGTGGGACGTGAGTGGGATTTCAGACGTTGGAAAGACGTGGGAATTCAGACGTCTGCAGACGTCTGAAATCCCCTGTCCCTCTCTGTCCCTCGCTAGCGAGGGATGTCCCCCTCTGTCCCACGCGGGACAGAGAGGATATGGTTAGCTGGGGTGTATATGTACATTTGGCTGTATATCATTTATTTTAATATTACGTATTGTTATATACAAATTAAATGGGAAGAAATGGAGAAAGAATTGTAGTGGTCATCTCGGGAATCGAACTCAGGACTCTAGTGTGATGTACTATTGAAGCCTGCGTCGCTACCACTCAGCCATCCTGGACATGGTAGAAGTAGTATTGAAATGATCTTTATGCAACTTGATAACTTGCGTGCTTCTTAAAATTATTTTAGATAAATATAATTTAATATTCTACATTTTGTTATCTTTTATTTTTTAATGTAAATGATAAGAATGTGCATGTATAAAGTTATTTATTAATATTTGTATTGATAATGTTAATTAATGTTATTAACTACCTAATTACCTATAACTGTTAATTAATATTACCTATAGTTACCTTCTGTTGGTATCACTACCTTATACCTATCTAGTTACCTACTAGAGTTTATTTATAACTACCTAGTAACCTACAAGTGATAACCACCAATCTGTACCTACTGGTGGTTATCACTACTTACCTATTACGTAGTATTTATCAGTACAGACTTAGTTACCTACATTACTGTTTGTCAATACCTACCTAATTACCTACTGGTGCTTATCAATGCCTACCTAGTTGCCTACATCTGCTTATCAATACCTAATTAGTTACCTTCTTGTGTTTAACATTGCCTATACCTAGTGGCCTACAACTGTATATAAATACCAATCTAGGTCCTAGTTACCTACTAGTATTCATCAATACCTACCTAGTTACCTACAACTGTTTGTCAATGTCTACCTAGTTATCTACTAGTGTTTATCAATGCTTATCTAGTTACCTATAACTGTTTGACAATACCTACCTAGATACCTACCAGTACCAATACCTACCTACCTAGTATACCTACTAGGTAGTGTTCATCAATCCGTACCTACTTACCTACTACCTAGTATTATTCATCAATGCCTACCTAGATAGTAGATACCTACATCTGTTTATGAATACCTACCTAGTTATGATACGTAAATAAAGCTTGAGATAGATATACCTTTTTGGTATAACTTTTTCCCGCGTAAAACAGACGAGGGACAGAGAGGGACATCCCGCGTGGGACAGACGTGGGACAGAGAGGGATATCCCGCGTGGGACAGAGAGGGACATCCCACGTGGGACAGACGTGGGACAGAGAGGGACATCCCGCATGGGACAGAGAGGGACATCCCGCGTGGGACAGACGTGGGACAGAGAGGGACATCCCGCGTAAAACAGACGAGGGACAGAGAGGGACATCCCGCGTGGGACAGACGTGGGACAGAGAGGGACATCCCGCGTGGGACAGAGAGGGACATTCCACGTGGGACAGACGTGGGACAGAGAGGGATATCCCGCGTGGGACAGAGAGGGACATCCCACGTGGGACAGACGTGGGACAGGGAGGGACATCCCGCGTGGGACAGAGAGGGACATCCCGCGTGGGAAAGACGTGGGATGTGAGTGGGATTTAAGACGTTGGACAGACGAGGAACATCCCGCTTGTGTAAGACGTGGGACGTGAGTGGGATTTCAGACTTTGGAAAGACGTCCCTCTCTGTCCCTCGCTAGCGAGGGATGTCCCCCTCTGTCCCACGCGGGACAGAGAGGATATGGTGAGCTGGGTATAGTAATCTTAAATTTCCAGATTTCGAAGGATTTCGAAATATTCAAATACATTCCAATAAGCCAAACAATTCGAAAATGAATCAAATTCTCTGACCACAATTTTTTCTGATTTAACTAAGTTTTGAAAAAAGAATTCGAATCGTGAAGAAATCATTTATTTGATCACATAGTAATATTTTCCACCTCCAACCCCTGCGTGGGAGCGACAAATTAAGTATTATAACACGTTTTCATGAATTGTTTACACATATTGGAAATTTATTCATGGCTATTAAATAGCAATATAAAAACTGCATTATGATGTTCAAATATTAAAAGTACAGCTATTAGCTCGCCAATGAAGTAATACTGGCAACCCAGAACTCTCCACGAGGAGGTGGTTGTACGTTGATTTCCAATCCATACTGTCATGGTTAAACGATTTGATCACAACATTTTGTAGTCTTTCTTTGATTTAAATCTTGTCATCTCAGATCTTGAATGGTTGTCAGAACGGATAAATCAGTCTCCAATAGTACTTCATTTTAATGACTCTTTCTCGGTTATATTATGTTATCGAAAAGACTTTTTACTTTGACAATACATCTTTAGTTTGACTCTTTTCTCTGATATTAAATCATCTCAGTGACCCTTTTCTTTGATGATACATCATCGCAGTGACTCTTTTTTCTGATAGTACATCATCACAGTGGCTCTTTTCTCTGATAGTACATCTTCACAGTGGCTCTTTTCTCTGATAGTACATCATCACAGTGACTCTTTTCTCTGACAGTACATCATCACAGTGAATCTTTTCTCTGATTGTACATCATCTCTGTGACTCTTTTTTCTGATAGTACATCATCACAGTGACTCTTCCCTCTAACAGTACGTAAGTATGTATTCATACTATTGATGATTAACATAAATCCTCACTTTGTCACATTCATTACCGTGGACTGATAACTAATTTGCTAATGAGGATTCGTCAATTGATTTGAAGTCAAATGAAAATATTAGTCGATATTAGTGAGATTATTTTGGAAGGATTAAATATACCATTGGGGATTATAATCATTATATATTAGCGATTGACTACATTTCTTATGACACTAAACTAATTAATTAGTTATTGAATAAGTGAAATGAATAATGAAATTTCATTGTTTTCACATGAAATTATTTAATCAAATTTGTATCTATTTTAAAATTAGATTGAATTGAAGTGGATTGAATCACTTTTCAGAATACCTTTTCAGTAGCCGGCCGATTGTTCGAGAATTTGCAAAAAAATATAATTCATTAATTTTCATGTATTTTTTCCAATTTTTGCCTTTGTTTTTGTGAAAATGGCGATTTTTTTAAACTTTAAATCGTTACTTATTTTCAAAAGAATAGAAGTCTATAAGGTCATATGCTGGAATTAACTAAGACGGTTCTACTATCCACATTATATTCCTAACGGTGTCCGGAAAACTGCCAGGCGGAAAACTGCCAAGCGGAAAACTGCCAGGCGGAAAACTGCCGAAGCGGAAAACTGCCATGCGGAAAACTGCCAGGCGGAAAACTGCCAGTCACTTAATGGGAATTTATGTAATATTTTACATTTATTATTTAGTTATAAACACATTTAAAGAACATTTTAATTAAAAAAACAGCGTCAGCCCTTCGTTAAAGGGTTAAGGGGATATTCATTTTTACAGTAATAACAATATATATATTGGAAATATCCAAAGGAAAATTATATTTCACCAAAGCTACCTTATTAAACACACAGTAAACCAAACTTCGGTAAGTAACAATTACCATTTTATACTTATTTGCTATGTCACGTACATTTTAAAAAACATGTTAAGTTACTTATATAGTCTCCTGTTTTTATTTTCCTATATTAATGTCAGCAATATAACCTTCGGTTCAAAAACAAACGTTAAACTCCGCGTACTGATTTGTGATTAATAGCTAATTAGATATTCTCATAATTAATTAATCTTAAATTATACAATGAATTAAGCGTATGTTAAATCAACGTACATATATGTATGTTCAATATTTATTATATTTACATTTTTATTCTCCATGTCAATTATTGCACAACTCCTTCATTTTTTATAATATTCCTTTATAAGTAACAAGTTTTATTAATTAATATACAATCCAATTCGATCGAGTGAAATTGTCAGAGATTTAGGTACTATTGGTAGGTAATAGAAGTTTAATAATCATAGATGTTGTGTTGTAAATTCTAAATATTTCCCAAACATATATCGAAGTTGTTTTATAATAAGTACAATCGAATATTAAGCTTGAAGGCTTGTTCAATTCTCAAATTATAAAAAAAAATTAGACAGTTAGCGCGTTATGAACTGATAATTTAAAGATGCGTTGTGTGTAAACAAATAAATTGTACTCTGTTCCTAATACTAATATTTCTTTGTTTCTTCTCTTAGTATTTTAAATCTTTTCTAAGAAAGATTTTAGTTTTTAGTTTCTATATTATATTTCATTTATTTCTTTAATATTTTTATAGTTACATATTTTTCTAAGAAATTGTCTACATTTAACTATTATTTTTGTTTGTATACTAAGTAAAAATGAATGTTCCTTAACTCCTTAACGTTGGGCGAACAACATTTCTATAAATTAAAATGTTATTATTGACTAAAGTCTTTAAATTGCCAGTAAATGACTGGCAGCTTTCCACCTGGCAGTTTTCCGCCTGGCAGTTTTCCGCCTGGCAGTTTTCCGCTTCGGCAGTTTTCCGCCTGGTAGTCTTCCGCCTGGCAGTTTTCCGCCTGGCAGTTTTCCGTGTACCTTTCCTAACTATGTCAGAAGCAGAAAACAATTATAATTAATATTTTGATATAATATTTTATGTATGTGTAATCTTTTATATTAATTCTTATCATCTTCATACAATAAAGATATGAAATGCAATAACTTATATATGGAAATGACATAATTACTGACACTCTACTGTTATCAAGAAAAATATAGATGTTACGTTTTGATAAGTTATGCAAAATAGTGAAACATTCAGATATGCTAATGACTTATGTAAAAGATCCCTTTCTGGTAACCATAAGCATAAGGTAAATGAATAGTTACTCAAAAAATGGTCATTATCGTACACGATAGTGTTCAATATTCAAAAAATGTATAAATATTATTGTGGACCTTTAAGAGTATTATCTTTTCAGATTTGAATTTTAACTCTGTTGAGCCCCATTTCAATGAAGATAGCAGTTTAATCAGGCAATTACCATATCCTCGACTAAAGGAGAGTATCAGTGGAGGAAAAATAAACACATTAACATCCTAATTTATGGTAAGCCGTAAATCTGCCATAAATCTGCCGTAAATCTGATTGAACATCTATTGGACTAATAGACTCGGAATTTAATCAGCAAATAGAATTAGTTATCAGAGTCTTAGGAAGGTGATGTGTACCATAAGTGAATATCAGAAATCATTATTTGATATTTGCTGTGTTAAGTTTATCGATGAAATTATTTTAACTAACTATCGGATAACGAAAATGTCATGTAGTTTGCAGTTCATAAGCAATCAACACAACTAAATTATAAAAGTTAGGAAATGAAAAATAGTAAATTAAGGTTTTGCTCTCATCGCTGAGCGATGACCGCAACAATCGTTGGATGCAAAACGTACCTTAAGAAGCCTGTTGCCTTTTATAATTATAATTTAATGAACTTATTTTTTCAGGAATCATTTTCCTATACAGAGCGGTAAAAATGGCACTATTGCTAATAGAATAAAACTTTTAAAAATACCCAACAATAGACCATTTACTTTCAAATTTATTTACAATGTATTTTTCATAAGGTCACTAAAGCAACACACAAAGCAGTTGATATTGTGGAAAGCACTTCGTGTTGATATTGTGTCCATGATGTAATCAGTTGCAGTCTGGGTGTGGAATGTGGATTTGGCCACCATGAATGCTGATTATAATATTCATTTTGGAGTTGGTGCATTTGAATATTAACATGAGACGTACAGATGACACGTGTGCTGAAAAAATAGTGATGGTTCTTTATTCACTTCAGATATCTTGTAAGAATTCATCATTTATTACTGGAGACAAACATTCATCGAATAACTCAATGCTCCTGAATAAAGAATATCGAAGCATTCTGCAAATAGAACCTTTATCAAATAAATATTGAGTTAAGAGAGCAGTAACTCTTAACTTAAGGAAGAGGTTCCTTTGGATTCTGGACACAATTTAAAAGTTAATTTAAGTCAATAAAACACACCATAACATTGATGAGTCCTTTTGTTATGAATAATAAGGCTAATCGGATTTGAGTACTCATGAAAAAATGAGAACTCAGGACAAATTATTCTGATACCTAGGTACTAATAGGGTATTAGTGAGAATAATACTATTAATTATTATTATACCAAATAAGTGTTTTAGTCTCTAAATGAAATATACAATATTTTCCTATCGAACGATATGTGAACTTTATCAAATAGCAACTATATACTCTTATATCTGAAAAAATTATTTAAATACGATACTTTAATGAATTGAATTAATCATCCTATCATGAATCAAAAAAAAAAACCTACAGATGAAAAGAACAATACAAAATACACAGTTTTTTATTTGAAAATAAACATCAACCAATCATCCGTTAGCACTCAGCAGTTTATACCCATGGATACTGGAAGCATCTTTATTCTGGACAATATTCCAATATATTCGATTTACCGAATTGAAAGGTTTGACTGAAGCGTAAAATGTCTTGTGACCCCGGAAATTTCTCTCGGAGACATTGTCTGATTGGCTGTCAAATCGACTGAAGAAAATTAAAGAGAATCAAGATTCTAGTATAACAAACATATTTATATACGTAACAGTGATGTCAATTATTTTAAAGCATTTTTCAATAGAAAATAAATAACTCTTTTTTTTTATAGTGAAAAGTTTACACATTCAAAAGCATATTTTTTAAATTCAGTTTATTATAATTTGATTAAGGAAATGTTTGGAAATTTAAAGAAAAAATATTAAAAGGAAAAATTGCAATTACTCTCCAAGTATAATACCCGTAAAACAGTATTATTTTATCATTAATTTCAATATTAGGTAAACAAATAAATCAAAATATCACAAAAACTAAATTATATACAAATATGTTCAACATGAGTAGTATATCATTACATAAGTATTTCATAACATTATTATAAACCAACATACAACTTCAGGAGATTGCTATAGAGCCGACGCCGCTAGAGTTAATTAATTAAGTTCTATGAAAAAAGTGGAGTAAAGATTTAGTTAGTGGTATTAAGACAGCTTTCCTCCGACCAACCACACATAAATCTTCTTATTTAGAAAAGAGTTCCCTGATTTAGAAGACTTGGCGAATATTGCTTGTTCAGTTTCAGAAGTTCGTTAAGTAACTTATTTGATTACATCATAATAAAGATCGATATTGGAAAATATAAGAAATACTAATATTGAATTTAAAGACGTCTGATTTCAGAGTAATAATAAAAAAATCATGTTGGTAAATCTTAGTAAATTCGGTGTTAAGGAAAATAATATTGGAATTATTTTCAATAAAAATTGAACGTAATATAAATGAACGTAAATTGAAGAATGTGAATTTTTCCATGGTCCCTCTAGTATATTTTTTTATCCACTCTCATTTCATTCAAAACCTTAACTGAATTCATAAAATTATTATTTTAATACATTAGTTATTTGAATCTTATCTCATAATAAGAAAGATGGTGCCATCTGGCTGTAGGAGCTGTCTGGTAGACACCTGATTTCCCATGAGAAGGTTACTTAGAAGTCATATTGATATCATTTGAAAAACAGAGTTTTGAATGAGTGAGTTGAGGTATTTGAATTTATATATGAGTCGATGATTTGTATGAGTATCAACAATTATGAATATCATTATCATAATAATAGGGTTTAACATTTTTGATAAGCACTCAGGGTCCTATCTATAATACCCTGTATGTAATTTTACATTATATGTGATTTTAAACAATCGTATATGATAATCAAATTTTGAAATATTTTAATAATGCTCGTATTTACAACGTACAATTATTGGTGTATTACATCAGTGGTAATATAATTTTAAATAACTAACTTTATGAAAAACAATTTTGGATATGATAAAAGTTTCTATATTGTATAAAATTTTATTCAGAGCACAAAATTCGAAATATTTGAAAAATATAGAACTCTCCATTCTGGTCATTGTTATATCATCAAAATACTTTTTTCCCCATTGTGTGACATTTTTTTTATTTATTTGCATATGAAACTCCTGTTCCTGTTACCTCTATCTATAATGTCTTCCGAGTCACTGTGTCCCATATGAAATTATTTCCTTCCTGTTCCCATTTCCTCAGTCGTTTATCTTTGAATTTCAACACAAAATTCCGGTGGTGATATTTCCCTGGTGTACTGAGACAAATCTCTCAGACTCAAAGTCGCGACTAGCATCTGATATTTCAATTTGTTTACCAGTTAGGAGAGGATAATGTGAAAAGAACTAACTGTGTTATCAACGACGATTTTATCTTCATCTCAATTGAAAAAAATATTTATTTACTACTGAAAAACTTACAATCAATGTCGCATATAGAAATATATTTATGTACATTCAAATAATAACAGTTTGTTTAAAGTATTAATAGCCCATTTTATGTCTTATCGGCAATGTCAATAAGATAGAAACAAACAATGGGAATCGAAGGAAGATTATTAAAGTAACGTTGATCCATGAACTATAATTTCAAACAAAAGACATACAGAGTAAACACCCCATACAATATTGATGAGAAAAGGATCAATAGTCTAATAAATCTTTTACTCGTGGAGAATTTTATCTAAGAGTGAAAGGTCTGAGTTGTAGATTATTCCTTTACCCGATATGAATAAGTATTAATAAAAAACAATGATAATATCTGTACCCGATTTGCTTTTTAATTATCTCAATTGCTGCAATTACAACATATTAGTTGAATTAGACCGGAGGTTTTAGTTTACTCAGTAAAAATAGATTATACAGAGTTAGGCAATATTCAATGCTTAAATCAAACGAGAAATTACGTATGTAAAAAATAGCTTCGTGAACAAAAAAAAATACATATAAAAAGAAATCTTTGATTTTCTTATGTATTTCATTTCTTACTAATTACATGTCACTATTCACCAAATGAAAACATTATTTCACATGAAACCTAGTCATATTACGGTTAAAATTAAACATCGATTTATTTAGATGAAGTTTATACGTCTGATTTGGAATCAAATGCCATATCGCTTACGCCAAAAGGTAATTAAAAAAAAGTATAGGTAGAAAAACACGGCGAATTAATTTAGAATATTTCTCATATGAATCCATTTGCTAAATCAATATAACAATATGTTATATATGCATCTCTATTATAATCTCGAAAAACCCAGTTAGTATACTATAACATTGTTATGTTCTTTTCCTGGAAGGATGACAGTGTGTTTAACTCACATTATTAGTGTGATGTAATCTGCTTACAGCCTCATTTCTGATGGTTCCAGTACAGTCAGTTAAAGTAAGATCTGTAAATTTATTGTTCGACTTAGACAGTACAAGGAAAACAGCTCAAGAATATATTTGTTATAATTATTATTACCTTTGTTAAAATTATTATAGAAGGACATTTAGATAAATTCATGCAGTTAGAAAGTGGAATGCTTTATTCCAAAATATATCCCCACTTCTATGATTATTTTTCTATAATATTTAATATTATGTTGTTATACCGAGGCAGTTGAACTTGAAAAAATTTATGAAATCTATCTACTAACTCCATTATGTCACCCTGTACGTGTGTTACCATTTTATTGAAAAAAAACACATGCTAAAATTATAAACCAATATTTTGTGAAGGTATCATAGTGACGAGTAACAATAACTTCAACGTGTTAATAGATCCAATATCCTTTACGATCAATTTTGTTTCGGTCATTTCTCCATCCGATCAATTGTGATGCAATCAATTTTCCTTTACATCAATTTTCCATTCGACCAATTTTCCTTTCAATCAATTTTCCTTTCGATCAATTTTCTATACGACCAATTTTCAATTTGATCAATTTTCCATCCGATCAATTGCTTTCGATAAATTGTTTTCAGTAAATTGTTTTCGATTAATTTTCCAGATCCCCTGAATAATGACTCATGATAATCAGCTCAAACTATTGGGTTTAAATTTATAGACATGAGATGAATAGTAAGGAGATGAACTGGAATGGGACAATGAAGGTCTAATATGATATATAATCTATCTAACTTTTGGGCTTTTAATGTTTGGTAGATCTTTTATTCGATAAGACTAAGAAAAAAGAATTGAAATGATTGGTCATCTACAGGTATGCATATTGCATACCTTTCAGTAATTAGATTAAATTAATTAAACTTGAGTTGAAATTACATTTTCTTTTACATATTATTTTCTTTAAAGTGAACAAATTATCACTTGGCATATAAATAGTTTTTTAGGGAACTTGAAATTCATGAAGCATCGCACCGAATCTGATATGGCTCCACAATAACTATTTGGGTATCAATATTATCATCTGTCATTGTTTATTATAATTAATGAATTTAGTAGATTGGTCATAAATAAAAATAATCGATGGAAAATATCATTTGTAAATTTATCTTAATGATGAATACATTTTATAATTGTTTTGGGCATAAAGTGTATGTTTTAATGAACCACAAATGTATTGCATTATCAACATCAATTGATATATCTAAATACATGATTACAAGCCGCAGTTCCTCCAATTTTTAGATTAGAAAATGTAGATATTGAGTATTGCAATGTTTACATTATTGAGTTGATATCAATAGTGTTGACGCGATAAAAGAATTATGATTTTCATTCTTTGTTCAGGATATATTTAATGAGCTGAAATGATAATACAATGTAGTGATTATGGATTGGAATAATGACAATATTGTTTGACTTTTAAACATTACATAATTAAACAAAATTGGAAAAAAACATGACAGTTCTAATATAGTTCCATTTTATATCATATATTCTATTTAAAAAAAAATTCATAATTTTAATTCTATTTCGTAAAAAGCTACCTATCACCCTTCTAGTTGTTTGAGTGAAATATAAGAGTCCTAGTGTAAATTACTATAAACCACTTTGGGGAGAGAGAAAGGGAAGGGGGCGAGGCGAGGCGAGGGTTGGGGTACAGCTATGTGCTCCACACACTCCCTATTAGCCACTGATAATTCGTAATAATAATTTATCTCGCTATATCTGGTATAGTTCGTACTCATCAGAACGCACACGAAAGCAATTGGCTACAATACGCTTCAGTTGCCCTCCATACCATACACGGTAGAGATACAACATATCAGGGGTAGCTAACAAAAACCACAACTATGAATGCTATTTTCTAGCACTTATGAAAATTACAAACTTTGGTATTGAAAAATAAGGCTCCTACATACGGCATTTTTTTTTTGCATTAGATTTTCCACAGAATTCTCTACAAAATTGCACCAACGGAATTTTGATTTCCGAATTATTTTTCAAAATTTCAAATTAAACAAACAAACAAAAAATTTCACGTTTTTTTTACGAAAATAAAAATTCTGCTGCAAAAAAATTCGTATAGAATTCAGTGGAGAATCGAATGTAAAAAAACCTCAACGCCATAGTCACAAATTTGTAAGAGCCTTAGGTTTTTCAAAAACTGTTCGAAATTCAAATAACTCGTTTTCTATGGGTCGAATCGAAAAAAATGCCGTGAACAAAAACTTTATAAAATTTAATTTAATCATTCGATTCCGAATTTCAGAACTGTAGCTTCATTAATAAGAAAGTTTTCAAAAAAAACCATGATGACCCTTAATTCAATTAATTTATTAATAACCTAATAGAGTCATAATCTCCAATTATTATTCCTAATATATATTCTTTCTCATCGGTAGAATGGCAACATAATTAATTCATCACCTTTCCCGTCCGATCGAAGCTCCAATCAAACTTCTGGCAAAAATATATTCCTGGCAAATAGTTTCAAGAGTATCCACCACGCTCTCAGAAATCCTTTGAAACAAAGTTAAATACGTATTTCTGGGAAAAATCAATAATATTTTCAGCAATTATTAGGCTGAGTGTTCCATCAATCTAAGAATTGAGTTTATAAAGAATGAGCGACTACGAAAACTGCATCGGCTTTATGAGAATGATACCATTTCCAGTAACAAATACTTAGTTTGATCAACCTTCCAGTTTTGCCTCTCCCGGATATTACTAAGGAGATCATTACTAAGACGATTGGAACTGACTCATGGTGCATTGATGGAAAATTCAACCAGATTATGTTGTAAAAATTTGTATCTACTTCCTTTTCTTTGCTCTACATAAATATATGCAGGAAATTCTGCCCAAAATTTGTAGATCAAAATTTTTCATTATGATTTGAGTAGAATCATTGCTTATTTGCTATATCTCTTAATTATAGCAATATAAAAAAATTAATGATGTGGAATGAATATTAATATACGAAAACTAAAAACAAAACGATGATAATTAAAAAAATGTCAATTGCTTCAAGAAAAAATATAATAATTATTTCTGTAAACCTCCCTCCAATTATATAGCGTAAATAACAACAATTCATAATAAAAATGCTGTCAAGTAAAAAGAAACATAACTCTAAGTTATGTCTGAAAATAATAAATAATTCTTGCATCAAAAGCACTCAATAAATATTGAGTTTCTTCAAAAGAGTTACCATAGTTTCTCAAGTCTCACTTAGCGCGCATATTCACTCCAGAAGATATGTCAACGTCAAATAAGTTGGATGTTGTGACTTGAATGTTGTTTCGTGAATTCTTGGTCATTTACAGAAACAGATGCAACTGCTGCAGCTGTAACTAAGTGTTTGGACAATTAGCAAAGAATGAGAAATATGTGTATTAAGGTTATTGATTCTTCGCTTCATTGCAATATTTCAAACCGTAAAATAGAGAAAAGTGACTGCATGGATGGTGAATCAGAGCATTGTAGGTACTCTGGATGATAGATAGGACCGCTCTATTAAAATGTCGTATGTTTCCCAATGACTGCACGTATATTATAGGGGAGAACAGAGTGAGTTCGTACATTTTTCCTTTCAAAGCTTGTAGAATCTTAACTATTCGGGGTACAAGTTAGTTCTAACTCACAATCAAATCTTTAGGTATTCAAATGCTTATAACTTTAAACTAAATTATTGAAAACCTTATGGTTCTCTCAAAATATTGATTTTAATGAGATGTTATTGTGTGTACGAACTCACCCGGAAGTGCTGATGAGTTCGTACAAGCAGAGTATCACTCCGTACAGTGCTAAAAAGTAGGGAAAAAGGGAATATTCATACTTTTTGGAAAATATTACCAAACTCTTGAATGTCGTTTCCTTATTATTGACTGAAGTCCTTTTGAAATAACAAAAAATCACAAAAGGCTTCATCACCGATGTCTTCCGAACTAGATTATAGAGCGTCAATTTCTATCATTAGCCTACGCTTTCTCACTGGTGAAATTGTTTATTTTAAATTTGTTTCTCTTTCAGTAACTCTTTTTTCTAGAGTATCAGTTGTTATCATTGACCTTCTTGATTATCTGCCTCTGCCCTTGCTCTTTCTAGGAGGAGCCTTTGGGAATGCACGAATCACTTCAAAACATGTTCCTTAAAATGAATCATTTAATCTAGAGGGGCCTGGTTATGGCTCGTAGGATGGTGAAGGTACAGGCTCGGTAGATAGTGAAGCAGGGGCAGGCTCGGTATGGTAAAGTAGGAGAAGGCTCGGTGGATGGTGAAGCAGGAGCAAGATCGGTGGATGTTGAAGTAGGAGCAGGCTCGGTGGAGAGTGAAGCAGGAGCAAGATCGGTGAATGTTGAAGTAGGAGCAGGCTCGGTGGATGTTGAAATAGGAGCAGGCTCGGTGGATGGTGAAGCAGGAGCAAGATCGGTGGATGGTGAAGTAAGAGAAGGCTCGGTTGATGGTGAAGCAGGCAATTTAGCATCTTTACGTACTGCTGTTACATTTACCCAGACGTTATATGCCAGTTCCACATCACAGAAAGAATAATTTTACGTTTATACAGTATACTCGAGGCATATATGAAAAATAAATAGAAGTGGATTTGAACATAATAGGGCAAGACAGTGCAGAAGAGGATGTGCCCGTACATATTTGTACGATTACACCCCACACCGCCATTTTATTTTAAAAATCGAATACCTAAGATATTAATGAGTTTCAACTACATTTTAACGTTTACATACGTAAAGAATTTCCTAGTGAATACTTGTATTCCATATAAAGTTTCTAGATAGTAAATTGTAATTGCTATGACTTAGCTCAAGTAGTAAGAAAATTACATTATAGTGCTAAAAATATATGACCTCTCACCGAAGGAACATACTTCACCGTAACGCGCTGAAACTTGTTTAAAACCGATTTTTATTATATTGTATAGGATCACTCAAATTTCAACGGGTTAGAACATAATAGGTGTTTAGTTATGGCACCGTACGGATTCACCCGCTGTACGAACTCACTCGGCTCTCCCCTATTCACTATATAATATAATAATGATAAAAAATGCGATATACACTATCTGTGAATAGGTTTATATACAACATGATATTATGAATGTATATTGCATCTTATCTATATGTGTTGCAATTTCCTTAGTTAGAATGACAACGATGTCGTACTACATTCTTTGAGGAGACCATAAATCATAATTTGTAGTGGGTTGGAAGGAAGACAACCTAACAACTTAATATCCTTTATTGAAATGCTAGTTACCTAAAATCTATTACAGAGCACAACCTACATAAATAACACGTGCATGAGAGTGTACACAAACTGTGTACGTACTGGAATGTACAACTACATATGTTCACATGGGAGATGCACAAGTATCACATACATGTAGGTTAGACGTATACTAATGACAATACAACAGCATATTAATGGTGGCCATTTCAGACTTTCCCAAGTCGATATGAAATCAAATATATACTCACATGTTCCACTTCCCTCCTCCACCAAGCACTCCTCCTTTTTTACCCTCAATGGTGACAATTATGATAATTCTGATTGAGTACTCTATAGGAACAAATAAGATTGGCGGAATGAATATTGAATTAACATACACTATATAACCCAATATTTTATGATTTAGACGGATTATTCGTTTGAGGCTTATCGTTCGTCTTGAAGGTGTTTAGTTGCTGGTGAGCGTACATTCGTCATTCTTATTAAAAGATTATTTCTCCAATTTAGATTAGAAATAACAATATTGAGCACTAGATGAGCCCTGAGCAATGTTTCCGTGAAGATTATTAAAACTATTCATTAATAAATTCTTTTTTCTTAGGAACGGAATTTTTTTTGGTTTCTATATTAATTTTATTTAGATTAATTTTTCGGAAAAAAAAAAAAAAATGTACACAATGAAATAAATATAACGACGTTTCGTCTCTCTACTACCCGTGTTTTCAATTTATTAATATTTCACTTTTTTTCATAATTATATTTACTTGAAGATTAACTTGAAAAGGTCTTTAGTAGAAATACGAAACGTCGCTATACTTATTTTATTGCGTAAATTCTATTCAAGAATTATTCTAAATAGAATTAACAGAGAAGCCAGAACAATTTTCCATTCCATAGAAAAAATGGTTTCTGAATTTATAAAAAAAAACGCAGCTTTGTTATTTGTTAATAAATCCTGTAAATCCTGTAATTTTTATTAACATAAAGAGATGAAAACATGATGGAATAATATTAAATTATATAATATATTGTAACAACAAAAATTAACCTGCCTGAGTGCAAGCTTTCTGAATGTTCATTTACTTGTTTTGCTTCTTAATAATTCAGTGCAAATACAGATTATCGAGTGGATGTAAAATGAGTGATAAATACTATATAGTGTACATAAAATTATAAGTTGTGAGCTCAGAAAGATAATCATAAGAAACCTATTCCAACAGTAGAAATAATCTGATCTAATGCCAGAGAAAATATTATCATGGGGTCAGAGAAGAATGAGTGGGACTCTTTTAATCTTCTTGGCTCCACCATAATAAGGCGATGGACAGTATAAACTCAAATATGCAATAATAATTTCTAAACAAGAACGATTGATTTACAGAGGACAATAGTAGCGTCATTGAAGAAAACGAATATTTTACTGTGAATGTAACAGAAGAAGTTAAAATTTAGACTAAAGTTTAAAGATGTTACAAAAGAGATTACCGTAGATGCTAAAGTAGATGTTACCATAGATTCTACAGGAGATAATACATTCCAGTTTACTGGACTGCAGTTGAAGGCTCCAAATTCTGTATGTCTAATTATAATTCAGTTTGCTAACTTTACGTCACCTGAGAATACTTTGCGCAACTTCTGTCTCTCCATTTTCCTCGCTAACTCGGGAAAAATAAATTAACATCAAATTAACTAACTATTTGCACTACAAATATTGGAAGTAAGTCAAGAGATATGGAATCTTGGGAGTAGTTTTACTATGAAATTTAGTCTAGGATCATAAGAAAAAAGGTATGATTAATTACGATTAGCGAGAATGATTAAATTGGGACATTCATGGTATAATTGGGATTCAGTAGATTTAATTGGGTCATTAAAGATAAAATCATGCCATATTAAATTAATTTTGTGCACCACTTCAATCCACAAAGATTAAATCAAATGAAAAAAATAAAACTGACAAAATATATGATACAATATTACTAAGATCATTTACATGTTTTTTTTTATTTATACTACATGTTTGATCAAACAGTAAATAGGTTTTATCTGACTTCATATAAACATTGTTTGGTAGTTTTATTTTTTAACAGTACAGTCTTTAGTGACACAAAAGTGCGTTGTATTATATTGGCGTAGCACGTAAGACTCGTTCGCTTCCTCTAGCATTCATGCGACGCTATTCACTTTGTAGGTTTTTTCTGTCTCGTAAGGTGTGATGTACTGAGGCTGTAGAAAACTTGAGAAAGGAAGATTAGTTTTTGGACATATTTGAAAACAAAAGAGGCCGAACAAGTGCTTTGGCCTGCAATGAATAACATTTTTTCAAATTAATATAATTTGTTTAACATATCTACCAACTCGATTCGAGCCCTCAGATTTAGCTAAAGTTATTAATTGAATAATGACGATGAAATTATAGCATGAAGCCTAAAAAATTTACTTTTATATCGAAGGTTGTGAAGTGTTTTTTTTTTTCATACACACATATTTCATAAATTCTAAATTATTAATTTTTTATTAGTATATATAATTATTATATATAACTGACAACAATTCCAAGTTTCATAATTAGCTTCAAAAATACGACAAGCCTATATTAATTTTTCTTAATTATATTGAAATAAATAAGTACAATTAAATAGAATGAATAAATACATATAAACATTTAAAAATAAAATTTAAAAAATTACACACCTACAAAGGTCTGACGAATATACGCTAAACAGTAAATATATATACTATATTTTAAATACAAACAAAAATATTATTACTTAGCTAAATTATTGACATAAGCGTTTGCATGAATTATAAAATATGCCAAAGATTAGCCTCTCAATCACCTCTTTTCTGCTGGTTTAAGTCGTTGTTTCGAGGGCAATCGTCTGTTTTATCATCCAGTGATGGAGGTTTCTTTTCTCGTCATTTCTGACTGCATGGTTTTTAGTCTCCGCAACCAGCGCGTGTCTGTAAACACAGAATTGGTGTCTTTCTTTTTCCAAATTGTTATAAAATTTTGGCTCTCGGCCAACCATGCTTTTAACTACTTTACTTTATTCAATGTGATAGTAGAAATGGAAAATAATTTCTGTCAACTACTGTAATTAATATTTTCTTGATAATTAAAATATAATAATTCTGAAGAAAACTATATCTTCTAAAGTTCTACATAGTTCATCCAAGTGAATTTCAAATTGATCCAAGTGAAATTGAATTTGATCCATTTGAAATAATATTTGACCCAAGTGAAATAATATTTGACCCAAGTGAAGTAATATTTGATACGAGTAAAATAACATTCAATCCAATTGAGATAATATTTCATCCGATTGAAATAATATTTGACCAAAGTGAAGTAATATTTGATACGAGTAAAATAATATTCAATCCAATTGAGATAATATTTCATCCGATTGAAATAATATTTGAACCAAGTGAAATTGAATATTATTTAATTCCGATATTTCACATTTTGCAACCAAAACAAGGTGAATTGTTCCAATATTCTTCCTGATTAATAAAATCACCCTATTTTCTAATATACAGAGTGTCTTTGTCTGTTGGTTGGTTGGTTGGTTGCATGAAAATTGTCACGCTTTAACATTAAAAAGAATTACTGTCAGGATATCAAAAATACGAATAACAGAAAAAAATATGGGTAACAGAAATCCAGAATACAGTAAACCAAAGATAGAAAAAATGGGAGAAATAAAAAATCTGTCATACAAAAAATCCTAAAGAAAACGATATAAAAAAGCGGGATTTGCAAAGAAATACTTTAACTAAGAAATAAAGAATTTACAATTCAAATCTCCAATTGTGATGCAAATTGAATTGAAATTCTAAGCTGCTCAGAATCTATCACACTGTATTTATAGATATTTCTCCAAACCAATAAAGGCCTAATTACAAGAATGTAATAAGAAATTCGTTCTTACATCTTCAATGGGCCGGAAACTAAACTATGTTAACAAGAATAACATAGTTTTATAAGTTTATGAATATCTTTAGTTACGAGAGAAAAACAATATATAATTCATCATTAATGTATATGTACATTTTTATATTCTCATTTCGTATATAATAATACCGCTAGTGTATCTCAATAGGAATGAAGATTAATAATATCATACAAATTGTTAATCTTCCACACGGTCAATAAAATCTAAGTTAAGTACTTTTTCCAGCAATAGCATCAAATAAGTGTCAATAATTCTATCGTCTAAACTTTGCTCACTGCACACTGCACAGTTTTGCCAATCAATTTTGATTTTCCAGTCGAGTGTCTGATTAGCACTTTTGTGGATGTTTCATGTGATTTGCTGAAGGTTGTGAATCACTAGATTGTAAGTCGGAAATGTAAATAGTTTAAAACATATATACGAGAGGGTTAACTTTGATATGAAATTTGAAACCAGGTAGTTTAGAATAATTATAGAAATAATTTTTTTTTTAATTTTGCCCTGAATTATAAAAAAAATTATATTTTTTTTAAAAGATAAAATTGTGAATATGTTACTTTTCAACATGATTATTTTTTTACGTTTACTAATGAATGTGTAAATATCAAGTGAAGTTTTTATAAAGAAAAATATCTAAAAGTCAATTTGGTAAGATTTTACTGAGGAATGGCACACACATGCCAGCGGCTAGGTTAGTGAACAACCTTTTGAAGGCTAGGGTAATGGGGTTAAAGTAAAATAAATAAAATATAATAATTAGATGAAAATTGATAATACTTTAATTTAAAAAGATATGGAATAGAATTTTTCCACAAATTGGATACTGTAAATTTTACCTGACTTCATTTTTTTTTTCGGTGTACTTTTAAAGAAACTCCAAATGCATTGTTTTCACCTATACATGTCAGTAAGACTTCAACAAAACTTTTAAAACCTACACTATCCTTACTATTTACTTGTGGCAGCCATTTTCATAAATGTCTTCCGACAGTTTCTTTTGGATGAACGGAAAGGTGATAAACTCATTCAGATTCCGGCAGTGTCTTGCTCAAAGTTTCTAGTTTTAGTCTTTAACACCAGATAGAAATGTTGGAAGAGGTGTTCTATAATATCTTCCAGAAATTTATACAGTACAGTCAGAGAAGAGTGTTTACTTGAATATCTTTTCACAGTTTGCTAATTTTAAAATGAAAACTTCAATAATTCCAACTATTGTAGTTAATTTTAAAAAATGGTCTTTGTACACAACGAAATATTTATAATATTTGAAAACAAAAAAATATTAGAAAGCTGTGATGTGAGAAATTCGCATCATGCAGTGACTCTTTACTCTGATAAGTTATTGATGAATGTATTGTTGTTGAGTAATATTTTGAATGCAAATTGTATTCAATGAACACTTTACAAAATACTGCCGAAATTTTTCTATCATTTAAAAGAATGAATTTATCAATGTGTAATTGAAGACACAAATGATGTCATTGCCAAGAAGAGAAATAATATTCCTCTAGTGATGAATTATCACATTGGACTACATTCTAACAATATATATTCATTTGTGATAAGAATCGGATTCTTCATGCTAGACTAAAGATAAACTAAAGTTTATATTTGCTTATAAATGAATTGAATGAGAGAACCAGATATTCTTCTAACTATAATATAAATTTAGGGTGACCGGTACATTCCACCTCGGTAAATTCATATTTTATGTAATACTAGGTAATTTTCGTTTTCATTGTATAAATTAGACCTTTTGTTAGGCTCACAAGCTGTTAATTTTTTAATACGCATGTGATAGAACAGCAGAAAGAAAGGTTGTGGGAACGCTCTTTATCAGTTGAAGTATTTTGAATTTCAATCGCAAGCTGATTTTTTTCATTATCCCCAACGCAACAGCAATATTAACTGTAAGATGATATCATATAGTACTAATTGTTATTTTGATTTCACTTAAAATTCGGTATTTTGACTTCAAGTATAAGTGGTGTAAAATTATTTTGACCGAAAACTTCTTTCTATACCTTTAACATGATTTTTTGGACCAGGGTTTTGCTGCGGATGAGGGGGACAATTTCACAGGATTTTAAGACTGGGGATATCATTGCCTTTTTTAAATGGAGATATTTTTAACACGGAAGTTTTTGTCCTAGAATCCAAAAAATAACTTATAAGCAAAAAGCAAAACATTGAGAGGGTTGTCTCTGTCAGTCGAACCACTCCACACCTCTCCCAACCATTGTTGTAAGCATATACTGCAGTTTCATGTTGAAAAGAAATTAATATGAACTTGATCAATATTAAAACTTCGAAATAAATTACCGAACTATAAATATTTGTATTTTTGTCTATTAGGCTGAAGTTTTGAAAATTAAATTGAGCTACTTTTAAATATTGTCCAATTGTCACAGAATATTGTCTGAGATATTACTTCATTTAACAAAAGGCCATCTGAAAATAATATTTTTGACTTTTTATTGTTACCCTAATGATCATTGTCACTGGGGTGGAATTTACCGGGGTGGAATATAACTGAAGTGGAATATACCTGGGTGGAATATACCTAGAATCAAATATATATACAAAGGACAGTTTTCATGATTTTCTTATCTTGAATAGCGCTAATGTTAATAACGTTCATAATGCTCCAGCTCGTTCTTGCAGTATTGTTGTAAATTTTCTCTTGTTATTGGCTTTGCTTTCAAGTTACGAAATGACTTTGAAGATTTCACTTCAAATTTACTTGGATAATCTAATTTGTGACTGCAAACAAGACATGAATTTCCAATAAATCACATTAACTAAAATTTATTGAGTGAAAACAGTACTGGCAAGACAGTACCTTAGTAAAAAGTACTGGTAGGACAGTAGCCAGGTAAAAAATATTGGTATATTACTACCCAGGTTGAAACTATTGATAGGACAGTACCTAGGTTTAAAGTTTAGGTAGAGCTAAACCAAGTTAGGAAGTATTAGTAGGCTAGTAATTAATTAAAAATATTGGTAGGGGCAGTACCTAGTTATAAATCATTGATAGTACAGTACTTAAGAAGAAAGAATTGGTAGGAGAGTACTTAGGTAAAAGTATTGGTAAAAAACTGTATTGGTTGAAAATAATGATAGGATAGTAATGCAGTTTATGTTGGGTTCAGTTTCTACACGCTAGAGTTAATACTGGCTACGATATATACTGGGTACTGTAAACTATACTGTTTATAATGTCTACTATTTATAATGGCTACAGTTTCTACATGCCACAATTTCTACATGTTATTTTTTCCTGCAGTCATCTTTACTGCCAAATCTCTTCATCGATAAAATAAGCAATTAAGTGCCAAGCAAACCAGGAAATGTTTTACGTACATACATTATTAGTTAATTTATATAATTTTGTAGAAGTACAGTCTCCAAACATGTATCAATGAAATTGTTTTTCAACAGCGACAATTCAGAAGTATATTTATAAGTACTCTTTCCTAAACTAAAACCTATATTTTTATTATAAAAATCAACGATACATGATGTATATAATAATGAAATTCAATACTATGTAATACCGTTAATTATATTGATTTGGAAAATTAAAGCATTTAATTATATGAAAGGATTGCCTATAGCATTTATGTCATGCATTTAAAATACTTTCTAGAAGATGTAAAATATTTACCTATCGAATGAAATTCAGCAATGAATTTTCAAAAACAATATATTCCCATTTGAAAATTTCTATTCAGATATTTTTTATGTAAATTTTTGAAAATATTCTGAATATTAAAGATATATGTTAATATAATTTATTTTTATAACATAACTTTTTAAGTAATATTTATCACTATAATGTTCATTAAAATTAGGTTAAAAAGATTCTCAGCACTGTGGACATTTTTCAAAGTGTATAAAAACCCTCTTTAATACATTGAATTTAGTCACTAAATCTCTTAGTTTTCCCAATTGACCTAATCTTAATGACGCATCACTACTTCGATCTCATTATCATTTACACAAAAGAATCCACCTTAAATTCATTAAATTATTGGAATTTAGCAAGTAACTTTGAGGGTATTCAGAAGAGGCATTTTCAAGTGAAATTTTGGCTCATTAGATTCACTATTTTTCAATAGGCCAAACATTGGAATAAAAATGCACTGCGTCTCTTTTTTAATGGTTATATATATAGTCGGAAAATTTATTATTATCGTCGATTTTATCAAACATTTCGGATTACCACAATTATTGTCGATTATATTAAATATTGTCGATTACAAATTCCTTTCCTTGGGAATGTTGGGAAAACGGTAGGCTAGTGTAAGTTCCAAGTTATCTGACGGTCCCATTTGTTTTCCGAGTGATAAAAATAGAGAATATATATTATATAAGTAGGACAATAATTATTGATGATTATATTAAATATTGTTGATTACAATTTCCTTACCTTGGGAATGTTGGGAAAACGGTAGGCTAGTGTAAGTTCCGAGTTATCTGACGGTCCCATTTGTTTTCCGAGTGATAAAAATAGAGAATATATATTATATAAGTAGGACAATTATTGTTGATTATATTAAATATTGTTGATTACAATTTCCTTACCTTGGGAATGTTGGGAAAACGGTAGGCTAGTGTAAGTTCCGAGTTATCTGACGGTCCCATTTGTTTTCCGAGTGATAAAAATAGGGAATATATATTATATAAGTAGGACAATAATTTATTGTTGATTATATTAAATATTGTCGATTACAATTTCCTTACCTTAGGAATGTTGGGAAAACGGTAGGCTAGTGTAAGTTCCGAGTTATCTGACTGTCCCATTTGTTTTCCGAGTGATAAAAATAGAGAATATATATTATATAAGTAGGACAATTATTGTTGATTATATTAAATATTGTCGATTACAATTTCCTTACCTTAGGAATGTTGGGAAAACGGTAGGCTAGTGTAAGTTCCGAGTTATCTGACGGTCCCATTTGTTTTCCGAGTGATAAAAAAAGAGAATATATATTATATAAGTAGGACAATTATTGTTGATTATATTAAATATTGTCGATTACAATTTCCTTACCTTAGGAATGTTGGGAAGACGGTAGGCTAGTGTAATTTCCGAGTTATCTGACGGTCCCATTTGCTTTCCAAGTGATAAATAATAGAGAATATATATTATATAAGTCTCAATGTTATAATTCATATCCGTGATGGCTAATTGTATCATATATACTCGAAACTTTCTCAATAAGTGATAACAATTTTATTAAATTACGATTATATTATCGTATACCCTTTTGTCGTAACCGATAGATGCATTTTTTATCATCTATAATAATTAGCGCTGCTGATGGAAAGAAGACGATGTGTCGTAATATTATCTATCGACAGCTGATGTTTCTATCTTTTACTACCAAAGACGTGTTCATTGTACAATGTACAATTGAAATTACAATCACCTCAAACAATGTTTTTTTAGGCTTAAATTCGTTCATTTTTTAACGCTTTCAGCTCGGTATTTGGGAGATTGTAAGTCTAATTACTCGCTAATGTACCCCATTATAGCTATATTTTTCAGTTTATAAACACATGAATGATGTTATGAAAATGAGATGAGCAATTGGAAATAATTTTAGTTTGAAATGGACACTGTGAAAAATTCCATAAACTATTCGTTTCAAATTGGAATACTTTGATATGACCTATTTACATGGTAATGATGAAAACTTACGTGAACGCAAAATTTATTATCAATTTATCAAATTAAGTACCACTATCACGACTCAATTTAGCTATCGCAATTTCACCAGATACTCTATGATAAAAGAAAACAGTATTTGCTTAACTTAAAGCAAATAATCTACTTCAACGTATATATCAATAAAATAATTACCCATAATATGTGCCGGTGAATAATAACTATTTCAACACGATACAACAAGTCATTGTTTCCAAACTATGTATCAGAACACAATACTATACAGTACAAATGCTTGCCTTGATTAAAGTAGTAATACGTTAACATTAGTACATATCTCTGCAGAATGCATGTGTGTAGCTTAGCACGTTAACTTGGGGAGGGGAGAGGTGCGGTCAGCCAACTGGCTGAGTGTACATGAATGGCTTATTTGAATGTAATAAAAATGCTCTATATATAATCGTCTATTATCAAACATCGACTTTATGTATCTGCAAGAATTTTCTTACACATTATCTTAATGTATCAGGCTATGCATCTAGCGATTTTTATACGAATTTATTCAATATTTTCAAATTATAAGAGAAACAATTAAAGTGGGCATCCATCTGCCCAACCGTGAATCCGCCGTACCTGAAAGTAGCGTGAAGGATAGGGTTTACTTATCCTAAGAGAGATATGAGTGATCTATAAATTTCCGATAAACTTCAACTATTACTTTTACTAGGGAACTTTCCCCCTCCATTAGAATAATTTTCCCAATTCTTTTTTATTTAATTTAACTCGGGAACTCATCCCCTCTGCATTCTCTAAATAATATTGCTCCACGAAAATTTTTAGTTTTATAGGAAAAACAATTTTCATTATAGTTTCTTAAACATTGCTGAATATTTAAAATAATTTTAATTCAACCCTTTGAAATTTTGATCCATCTAATCTAATAGAAAAGTTTAGAAAATTTTGCTTAATATAATTTTAAATAGTTCATGTAATAAATGATGTTTTCCAAATAAATAAATGCGATTAAATTCTATAGGTATTACAATTTGAATGAAATCTAGTTTTTGTAAACTATGTTAATCATCTACATATTTAGAAAAAAAAACATCATTCCTTGTTCATAATAAATAATTCTGAAGTGATTTACACTCCCTCCTGATCAAGTCGATTTTTTATTTGTTGGAGTTGCCTCATCTTGGCAGAAGTAATGTTCAAAATTGCAATCGAGTAGGAGAAATTGTGATAGATATTCTAAATATCTTGATAATACTGTACTAAATACTTCCATGGTCATTCTTTTGGTAATTTTCCAGTTAAAAGAAGCTGGTCATTTGTAAGTACCACAGTTTATTTAATGGGAGGGGATAGTGATACGACCTTATTCAGTAAGGGTATCCTGATGAATGAATTAAAAATAATCTCACTGAATAAACATTTGGTACTTGTCTGTAATGTTATCAATCTATCTAAATATTTTTTTCAGACTTCTGTTTTGAACTTGAAGACAATATCGAATTATGAAAGTGTGGACGCTTTAATCGTCTCGATATATCGGAACGAAGAAGCTTAATGGTTCCTTGGGAATCTTATCAATAACGTAGAAAACGGAGTAATAATATAGATAGCGGAACTCTGACTGCAATATTTAATTTTTCGTGATAATGTAAAAATGAGGACAAGATAGTCGATTGGAGAAATATTTATCATTATATCTACTGCAATCCTATTTATATGACAATGTTCTGACTTTATGGCTGAACCGGGTTGTTCTGATTTATGACTGATATGCTTCTTTTATAATATCATTTTGTTCAAATTCTTCGTTTCTTCTCAACTTTTTTTCTGGTCAATATTCTCTTCTTATTTAAATTTCACATGATTTCTTTTAAATTGAAGGTCCAGGACTCTTTTGATGTTTGGTGCTAATACAACAACATTGATTTTGTTGCTTCTTTGAGATAATTGAAGTTGATACCTGATCAACCTCTGGGTTATCTATACATAAAATATTTAAAATATAGTAGAGTTTGTAAACGCTTTCGCTATGCTTTTATTAAAGTGTACATATTTCAGTTGGAATTATACCTCGTGTTTATGATTCTCTACCAATTATTAACTCCCTCCCCCAACTCCCCACAAACTATAAGAACAATGTCTCATTAGTTGAGTGCGATACGAAGGATATTCAAGAGCATAAATCACAATGATTACCTTGCCAAACATTGCTAAATTCACGATACTTAATTCCCGTATGGCAACCATCTTTGTTGAAATATTCGTCAATGATTGGACCATAAGGTCATAAGGTTCAAATAGAAATTCGATTAGAAAGCCTTCAATCGGATATGTCGAAACGGACACTTGAATAGTGGCCCGTCGGGAGCTCCGCCACATTCGAAATTAAATAACCTGAAGCGCAAAAATCCAGAAATAATTTCTTTTTCCTCGGTAAATTATTCATCTATTGTCATTCATTCTCTAAAATTCTAAATGAATGATCGACATTTCGAACAATGTAAAATGATATACAAAATTATATCTACTTCATATTGTAGTATAACAAATATTAATTATTTTTGAATACAATATAGATATAAAATAAATTTTAAATTATCCTATGAAAACAGTAATTTGATTGTAAAACATTTGGAGCCCAGGAGGAAGAAACGGCTGACGAAAAATAACTTTAGGGGATATTTGACTCTTTAACCCTAATGAACTTACAAAATTTGAGAAGATTCTTTACACATAGATATTTAGGAAACCAGCTGCTCGAATTATACGATTTCTTGTCTAGTTGATAGCTTTTATCATATTAATGTACTGGGCAAAATTTTATTCACCCAAGATTGATGGAAATAGTGTTATTATATTGAATGAATTCGGTTTGTCGGGCTCAAACTCCTCAGTCAGTCTTTTAAGGGTAAATACAAAATTCTTGTGAAAAACTTATAATATATCTCGTACTCAATTTAATTCAATTATTATAGTTATTTATAAACTAGTATACAGTTAATTTTGAAATACCAATACACTATCTTATCAGTACGATTAGTTAATTTCTTGTACGTTTTCTCATCCAAGTTTTAAAGTCGAAGAAGGTTATATTTGTTTTTTCTCTCTGATTCCATTTATTTTTGTTTGACAATATTGATTAATTACTTTGAAATCTTTTAGAAAAATAATTACCTCGCCTCTGATCCTTTCTAATTAATTATATCGTAAAAAGAGTCGTTAACCATTGGAGATCAGAGGATGTTGAAATCTAGGAGATTTATAGGAGAATTATATTGAATTGAGAGAACTTCTTCATGAAATTCAATTTAATTGATTGACAAATATATTAATACACATATAATTTTCCATGAAGTAAAAACAAATTTTTTCATACAACCAAAAATAATTTTAAAATATATTAAAGATAACACTCCTTTTTATCATAAATAAATTATCATTTAACAAATTGACTTCTCGATATATTTTCTCCTTAAAACCTATAATTGATACATACACATTCTTAAGCATATGTCAAAGTATAGTCTTCAATAAAAATAAAATTAACAATCAGATACATGAAACAAATATTATTTGTGTTTTAAATTATAAGTTTTTCCCTTGTTTTGATGGGTTTCGCTTCGAATAGGCTAGCCAGTATTTAACAATATTATTACTTTTAATGTTAATGGATTTATTGTGACATTTCGTTGCTCTATGCTGAACTTTTCACATGAGCACAAAAATTTATACAAGATTATTGATCACTGCCCTATGGAAATATAGAAGCAAATTCTTCATCAATATTTTTCACAGTGAACAAACCTTTCAGTTTAATTTAAGTACAGACATTTGTACACAATTTTCAGATGGATGCCAAACAAATCTAACAGTTACAGTAAGGTATGGACTATAAACTTCAGAAGTTTTGAGCTAATTGGTTGTTTGCTTTTCAGACGAGAAATTGTAGCGTTTTGATTGCAGATTGTAAATCGTTAACATTATGGATGTTTACGCATCTTTGTAAGTTGACTCTAGCTTAGCAATTAGCATCTGTATTTATATCTTGAATTTAAATTTTCAAGAATGTGAAATGTGCTTAGGATATTATGATGTATCATTATTTGCGAAATAATGAAAACATACGAACTTTTAAAAATCAATACTATGAGGTTCCTGAACTAATTTTATTAACATACTATATTATTTAGGTTAGATTCTCCGAGCATATTATAAATCTCAAGACAATATCATTTAGTAGGAATTATTTGAAGTATCAATACTCTGGGAATATTGAGATATAAGTTAGGATGAAAATGTTGCTATCTAGTTAATGCTCTTTTCAAATCCTTTAAAGATCACTAATTACCCTCTTGAATTTTGTTGCGACTCAATTACTCCAATTGACGACCTAAAGACAGCATCGAATGGTGCAGTATAAGAATTCTTAACTGTTCGTGCAATAATTAAACCATTATGTCAGTATGAACAAAAAAAAAAGAGATTTAACTTAGCTTACATTTATCCTCAATTTCCGGGTTTCGGTCATTTAATTTTCGTAATGGAACCTAAGTTTCCCAGCGATAAAAACTACGATGAACTTGTATCTCCTTATGCCATTGTTATTGTTTTTTGGGATGTTTTTGTGGATTGATATTTCTGGTACTAACTGCTTGTACTACTTTTAGAGGGTATCTTACTGTGAAAGATCGGATATTTGACACAAAAAATTTACACTGTGACTGAAACCATTCACACTGTGACTGAAACCATTCACACTGTGACTCAAACCATTCACTCTGTGACTCAAACTATTCTAACTTTGACTCAAACCATGCACACTGTAATTCAAACCATTTACATTGTGGTTTTAACCATTCACACTAAGGTTCAAACATTCTCACTGTGACTCAAACTACTCACAATCTGTGGCTCAAATCATTTGAGAGATATCGTTTCAACTCAGCAGAATTAGGCCTATGGAAGAACCCCTAGCCGAAATGACACGTTAAAATATCTTATAGTGTTAGTATACCTGTTAAAATATCGTACCTATAGGCTATTTGGTGTATTTCCTACAGTTCATTCAGAAGTAATGATGGGCTAAACAGTGAACGCTAATACTATAAAATAAATGGCTACAAATCATAAGCACTCATCACCAGTTTTGTCCGTGATGGCACTTACAGCTATCGAGCTGTTAGCTTCAAACGCCATTCTGATTCATTTTAAGACAGAAATTACATTCGTGAAAATGAGTACTGACCGTGAAAATTCCTTTGTGGTATAGAATAAGTCTCTTTGTTGTATGGACAGAGTCTCTGTTCTATGGAAATAGGTTAATGGTTCTCTTTATTTATTATAGTGACAAACAGTTACCTGCTAATCAGTTCATTCATAATATACACTATTAGAGTATATTTTATAAAGCGAGTAACCCAATACAATTTCTAAGAACTTCGCGAGAAATATTCTTCATGTTAATTGAAAAGCTTGTACTAAGAATTATTAAAATTATGTTTGATTTGTTCATTTTTTTTTAATTTGAAACGAAGCTATCTATTCATTTTATGAATTGTAGCATGTACATTGTACGATGTACATTATACATTACATAACAGAATCAATGTAGTTACAAAAGAAAAAAAATAACATTCATCAAGTCAATTAACTGTAATTAGAACAATCGTTTAAGATGAATAATGAGTAACTGTCAGAGTAATCGTTTTACATCCACTTAAGTTCACAACACACTCTACATGTTCGTTGGTAAGTGTGTAAAGTGTACACACTTGTTAACGAACACTAGAGCTTCATCAGTTGTCAAAGCTGTGCAATAAATTGTTATGCATTATTGCAGAGGGAACCTTGACTCTAACTGCACCTTTTTGTTATTCGGGACTACCAACCGATTGGACGATTCAGAGAAAACAACAAAAACTAAAGTTATGATTGTTTCGGGTGATTCTTAGGCCGATTTATGCATTCAACACTTGAAAGATCAATGGGTCTTAGAAGCCCATTTTGGTGGAAAATAATAATGCATAATTTGGGAAAAGTAATAAAGTGGAGTAACTCCGTAAGTTTTATTGTCTATGACGTATTCAACTATTCAAGGACAACTGCTCAATATTTTCTTGTTCTACTCAGATATTATCATTCTTGACCAGGGGGACATGTATGAAACTCGGGTGTGGCAAATCAACTATTGCATTGCATTTCACTATATACTAATAGAATCACTTAAAGATACATTTTTTATTATGACGCAAAATGTGACACAATATTATATGTATTTCAGGTAAACTCCAGAATACATTTCATTATTTTCAAACAAATTTTATAAATAAGTCTTAGACAATTTAAGTACTGGTTTTTCAGTAACTCAAGACGAACTTTTAATTTGAGTATTGGTAAAGATTTCCATTGGAAACAAGACTATCAGGTCGGTTGATCTTTACAGGGTTAAAATCGTTTTTTTGGGCAGAACTGAGATAAGTTATTAAAATTGTATATAAACAGTTCTATATTAACTAAATAGGCACTAAATAATTGGATATGTTCATACATTTGTCTCTTATAATATTATATGGTGATTCGATTCATATCAGTTAACAGCTTCCTTTGCATATGTAAACGTTAGTTGCTTGCTTCATGTAATGGAAACCTTCTATGTTTGCAATCAGTAACCTCTTGCCGATTCAAACAAGTTCCTTTCAAATAATTTTCCTTGGTAAATTAGAGGAGACTATTCTGTTTGGATTTTCGGTATTACTTGCCTCTAAAGATTCCCAGTAGGTAGTTGCTAAATACCCGGGATGGAGAAGTCAATGTAATTACAGCAAAACCTCGCTTTAGACCAGCTTCCTAGTAGACAAACCTCCTATTAGACCAAGAAATTTTTGAAATTGTACTAGAAAAAAAACCTCGTAGTAGACAAAACACGGTTGTTGTCACCTGACACTTATTCTAGTATAAATATTACACGGAGTAATAAATAATTACAATACTGTTTTAAAGATAAATCTCTAATTTTTCCGATGTATTATATTTATTCATGCTGTTTTTAGGATAAAACATAAGGCGGAATTGGTTTAAGATTTGATGATAGAGTCTGTGCTAAAAAAAATTGATGTGAAAAGTTACAGAAAACCAGATACAGTGACGACTATTAAAATTTCAGAAAATGATAATTTAATTGAAAAAAATGTTACATTTATTTTATTTGAAACAAAAAAATTCATACTGTTTCTAAATTGGTTTCCCTTCAAGATTGGTATGTTAGTCACCATCAACTTGGCATTGAAGTAATAATAAACAAATAGAGTTATCGAAATATCAAAGTCACTGCATCACTTTTAGAGAAAACGATTCTGGTCTAGTATGAAACGACTGAAGTGAGTTTCTTACTAGACCAAACAAACTTAGAACGCATCTCTGGTCTACTACGAGGTTTTGCTGTAAGTGCAGATTAGGTGGTCTAACTGCCGTAAATTAGTGTCTAAACGAAAATTAGGAAAACTAGGCTAGAGTGAAAAATATTGATTGAGATCAATTTATATATTGTGAACATTTTCAATAATAATTTACTATTGATATTTGGGTTTAATAATTGTGATCTGTTTATTAGGGTGGGCCAAAAAATAGGGGTTTCGGACAAACTTCAGAATCTTCATATGGAATAGTTATAATATGTTGATACGTTATAAAAAAGAACATTGTATGCCAATTTCCAGGCCATTTCTATATATTTTTGAGTTGCCCTAAAACATTTGAAAATTTTGTACAGTATGATATTTTCCCACTAATTAAAAAAAAAAGATTTTTTTTTTCAATGGAATAGGTAATATTAGTTTGCAATATACGAAAAAACACAATTTGCAAAATTGCAGATAATTTTTGATACTTTTTAGTTGCCCCAAGCCCTTTTTGTGTGAAATATATCAATATTACAATATTTCTCTTAAAATTTGGCTTCTAGAGCAATCAGTCTGTTATTGTGATAAGATAGAAGTAATTTAATTCTCAAAATAACTTGCATTATTTTTAATTTACTCGGATTTTAGCAATTAAATAATAAGACAGGCAATTCGCTTTGTCAACTTTTTTAAATTACCAAGGGTCCCTAATATTGAAATGTTGGTTTATTAATCAACTATTAATGTTTTTTATCAATTTATTGAATGCAATAATCTTTATTATGTTATTTATTGAGCACCAGACCTCCATAAGTGTGGAGCACTACACTGATTACAGTCTACAGCGGTGTCTAAATTCCAACAACTTGGAGGAGTGGGGCAACTGTAAACATTGACGTACCAGTCTGATTTTCCGGCACAAACATCAAAATAAGCTATTCTCAAGCTATATTCCTATCCAAAATGATAAAAAATCAGAGTTTATGAGTTTTTTCGCCAAAATGTAGTAGAAATCACCAAAAATCTTACTTTTCTGATATTTGAATCGCTTGGGGGCAACTGTTAATAATATCAGAATTCACTCAAATTTCAGTACACGTACTTTTACTTGACATATCAACTTTATATCACTATTCCATAGGTGATATCCAAAATGTTATATTTTGGCCCACCCTACTTTTTATATCTTCTTTTCCTATTTCAAATGACATCACAAATTCTATACAAATCTTATACATTTAAAATACAATATCAACTCTGATCTTTTTACCATACCTAGAGTGAGAAATAATCAAGTAAATATTCGAAAATGGAAACGAATGACTATTTATTTAACGTTATGGGAGAATTTAAAATGATGTTCATGATGTTACAATTTTAAGAAATGTGAGCTAAACTCTAGTTGGAAGAATCACTTTACCAATTCAACTCGAGATGCCATTTCTTATATGTATACCGAAACTACTAAAACAAAGTTATAATTAAACACCACGTCGAATGGGCTAAACTTGCCACCAGATTGAAACTCGAATGGAATATGAAATTAGTTTGAATTCTTTAATTGTTAGGTATGCAGGTGATACCCAAACACAGGTAACTCTAACAGAAATAACTTAGTAAACTATGAGTCATCGGATAGTTCCACGAATTCAATCATGAAAGAAAAAAAATATATTACAATAAAAGTTTATGAATAATCGTTGGATAATTTTTTTGTGTGTGTTCGAAAATGTTGAACCGTTAGATAACTCGAATCCTACTCCTTAAGATTGAGATTTTATTTGAGTATTCTGGAAGGTATGCAGATGATTTTGTGGTTGAACACAATACAGATTAGAAATGTAATTCATTGTTGAAAAATCTAAAATTTCACGTTAGCATTTTCAAAAAATGATATAAAATATAATTTAAGGAACAAAAAATAACATAAAAATAGTGTAATATTTTCTGTAAAACATACGATGAAAAAAAAAATGTATATACAAATTTGAGGATCTTTTCTGTTTGATGGACACATTTGGAAGTAATGAAGGTCAAATTAAAAAAATATAATGGTATTATAGTTACTGACTTTTAAAATTGAATTATTTAGTTAGAAAAAGTACAGACTTGTAGTATTAAATGATGTATTTCGAAAAGTGTCTGTTTCCTGGGGGCTTATTATATATAGAACTTATATAATTTACAGAATAAACTTTTACCATAACCCTTTAATAACTATCTAATAACCATATGATAACCATATAATAACTAATAACTATCCAATGGTTATTAGATAGTTACTAAATAGTTATTACATAGTAGAATAGTTATTGAATGGTTATTATATAGTTATTAATTGTTTACAAATTTATCATTCCTAATCATGGTCATCAAGGAAAGGTGTTTTCATTAAGCATAGGTCATTAAATAACAAGACGTATCCATGATATAATTATTTTCACATAATTTTCAAATGCACCAGCAAACAGAAAAGATTCAAATTTGATCGAAAAATTAAATTGCAAAAATACGATAAACCATAGTTAACAATTTTTCAAAAGGTATCATCATTACATAATATAGCCGTTGGTTGATATCAAATAAATTCCTATCATACAATAAAATAAATAATGAATAATACAGAACATAATGTTTCACAGTCGATTATTTTTTTCATTTCTATTCTTACTACATTTGTTGTGGAAACATTTTATATATATTTTACCCGAGAATTTATCATTTTAATGACTACAAATCAAACGAAGTTCGACATTTTGTTTGTTTTGCGATTATTGTAAATAAACCGGATTATGTTTGAGTGAGAAACTGACATTTGTTATTGAAAAGAGATTTGTTTCTTTCTTTTTAAATCTTTTTCGAATTCACACATCTTCAAGGAACATTTTTCTATAGTTTTCAATATTTTCCGGATACTTGAAATTTAATCACAATATTCAAACTGTTCCTTTTATCGAATATCCATGCACTTTAAAAATACTATCAGTTTACTCTTTTTTATAAATTAGTCAGACGCTTACATTTCTACTGGATATTTAACTTTTTAAATGTACTCAACTGTTTCTTCAAGTATTTAGCATTTTCCCAGATATCTAGCATTTTTTCAGAAAATTAATATTTAAAATATATTTGTATTTTCCTGTTATTAATAATATATAAGAATGAAACTAATTAAGTTCTATCAACAGATAGAGATCAATGTTTTTTTACTATTGTTCCGAATGTTATTCTTGGATTTTGAGGATGGTTTCATTGACATTTTCTATTTTGGATACGAGCAATTTAAATGCCATTACTCAAATTGTAAATTTATTTCCATTGTAATAGTTCGGTGAACTTCAAAGAATAGTTTATCCTTTTGTAAGAATTTTTTTATGAAATATGTTACTGAATAGTACTAAATGAAGTAATGCATAATATTTACATATAATAATTTGAAAGATTTTACCCAATATCCACGCGGGAAATTTTACACACATCTAGAAGGAAAAGAATTTACCAACAGCTTTGAATGACAAAGTTTACCTGAAGCCGCAGTGACACCGACTATAAAATGCAATTTAGATAAACCACTGCAACATGTGTATTTCTTTACCAAGAGTGACACATGCATTGATGCACCCACATTGACGTGCTTAAATTTACCCTGTGTAACACATAACTTAATTTATCCAAAGTGACACGTAACTTACTTACCACAGTCACACCTTAATTTACCCACAACAACATGTTACTTAGTTTAACTACGGTGAGTAATTTACCCACAGTGACTCATGTCTTTATTTACCAACAGTAACACATGCCTAAATTACCCAAGTAACGTTGTCCATAAAAATTTGTTCACTAACCTAGGCGCTGGCACAGTAGAACCAGCTCTCACTAGAACTCCTATAAAATTTTAACAAATTGACTATTCGATATTTTTCCTTCGTAAAAACATTTATTTTATATTTATACATTCATAGGTAAACACCAAAGAATATTTTTCCATTTAAAATATAAGTAACAAGCAAAGATACAAGACTAATATTTGAAGTGAAGTGCCCGCTACTCAGTACAGAGCTTAATTGATGAGTACAAATATTCTTCCACATCTAACTATGTCACTAAAGGTTACAGTTTACTGACTAGGTATAGTGAGACAATCACCATTATGTGTTCAAATACACTCGTACGTATTTTGGCTGGAGAGAACTCTGATATACTAAATTCTCATACTATGAATCAATTATAATTTATCACTTTTGTTTTTGTCTAATCATATGTAATTATGTTAAAAATTGAAATTCATGAAGAAAACAATTTCCAAATCGGTAGAAAATTAAAATTATTTTTCCATGAGGATTGGCGAGCCCAAGCCAGCTGCCAGATTACTAGGGTCAATATTTACACAGTGACACGTGGCAAATTTTCTCACTAATCACGAGACATGATATATCCACAATCCACAAGGCTTGATATACCAACTGACCAAGTCGCAATGTTTGCATACAGTCTATTTACTTATTTTTCTCAACTTTCTTCAGTCGATTTGTGAATCAAAGAATTTCTCCGAGAGAAATATCCGGAGTCACTGGACATTTTACGCTTCAGTCAAATCCTTCATTCGGGGAATTTTAAATTTAATATATTGGAATATTGTCTTGGATAAATAGACTGCAAGATTGCATTGGGTAACACTGTGGACGATTGAACTGCTTTCAGTAAAGATGGATTCGTTATTTGGATAATATGGAAATTTTCAAAGAATTATTCCTTCTTGCCTGGATTGATGTTTGTTTTAAACGCTGAAAACTTTCGATAATATTATTGATTTTAACTTTCCGTTGTGAGATGTATTTATTTAATTCAAAAACTAATTTAATTAAATTACGAATTAAAATGAATGCATTACGATTTGTTTCTATCATGATAAAAATAAATATTAAGAATAACTTCAATCCAATAATTTTCAATTTATAAATTTCTATGTAGTTTCTTGATCGTAGTAAGTAAACATATTTTTTTACTATTAAGAGAGAAAAATATATTGTATGTACGAGAGACCATTCACTAGCTGCAAATGCATTCATATTTCGTCTTTAAATTCGATATCCCATTCAGCTGTTTTTCAAAAATAGGAAAGAAGAAATGGACTTCGGTTTGTAGAATTAAGTTTAAAGTTTGTGAACCTGACACACTGACTGTCTGAGAATGGAGTGAGAAAAAAAGAATATTCGATATATCTGAATTGAAAACAGGAATAGATATATAGCAGTATATAAGTGAACGATTTAATTTTTAGATTTCACATTAATTATTTGCTAAAATTATTGATAATAAATTGGATACATTTATCCTCATCATATTTCTTATTTTCTAAATAATTTCCATATCACTTAAACACAATATAGGAAAATATTTGGCCATTCAGGAATATTATAATAACTTCATTAGATATACTGTACATAGCAAATAGTTAACAGGATATATTATCAAGTTAAGTGAAACCTAAGTATTTTCATAGCTCCATAGTGTTTTGTTTGTTTGTTTGTTGATCTGACTCTATCAATTATTGTCGCGATATTGTGACCAGAATCCAAAGCAACCTCTGTCTCAGCAAAGCATTATTGCTTCCTTCTTCCAATTTAATTGATACAATCCAGTGGGTCAGCCTCATCAAACAAATATCAAAAACATATCAAATCTATAGAATGGACGAAGTTTTTATATGCAGACACTGAGTGTCCAAATACCATCAATTTCTGAACACAGAAATTCTTGTCCCAAGTAATAAATTTTCACAAGATAGCTGAACTAATTAAGGAACCAACAATATTTTTCAACACGTGCATCAGTGGCATAGCATGTTTTGTCTTCAAATTCAAATGCACATTCAAGCACTCGAAATACATAGGTATATAATAATAATAGTTGATGCACTTATGTGTCACGTTTTTGAGTCAATTCTTATATGCCATTATGTTTCCACGAATCCACATATCAGTTTTATTGAAGGCTGCTCACCCGATGTTGAATATTATGTTTAGCATTCATGGTTGACAAATCCACAGCCAGACTCCCACTGAATATCACAATATCACATGGGCACAATATCGACACAACGTGCATTCTATACTCTCTCTCTCGTTCTTCTACCCAATATAATTAGCTGATTTTTATTCATCAATAAACTGCTTTGTGTGTGATTTACTTAACCATTTCAGATACCTCTTTGTTCAGAAATTCACTCATCTATTGTGTATAATTTCATGTCAAGTCAGCGAAAAAGATACTCGAAATTAGCAAGAAAAACAGCCTCAGTTGATTGTGTATATTGTCCCACATAGATGACAGACTTTAGGTATTTCATAATAACAATTGAACCGAATAAATTTAATAAAGAAAATTTGCAAATTTCATCGAACTTAAAATGACCAAATTAATTGTATGGATGGATTAAATTGAGAAGAAATTGTCAGTCGGTGAGAGACATTGGTTTAAGTTGTCATGGGACAAGGTGCAGTAGCTAAATATTATGGAATTTGATCTTAATCCAATCATGAGGGTCAAAACTAATTGTTGTGTTTTAGGCCGTTACCATTCAAGTGGTTAGTTTGAATCATTTATCTGACTAGTACTGCCTCTCTTGTACAGGATTAAATTTTACGATAGAGAACTTTGATGCCTTTTGATTTATAGTTTGGTAAAGAGCTGGAATGGGATTAAATATAAACGGATATGAAATGAGAGAATGAATCTAATAACTATTAATTAACTACCTACTAATTTTTAATCTTACCTGCCTGCTTAGTTCTAATTATCTACATATCTAATAATATATTGTTTCTTTCTATAGTTTCAAAACAAGTATATTCAGTTATATGGTGCTATTCTTCGTAATGTACGGAAATTATAGAAATCCTACTAACTGATGACTTTGCCAAACTAATATATGTACACATATTATGATTAATTATTGATAGATGAATGTGGTTCTAATTATTATTAAATAATCCTACTCATAATCAAATTAATTGATTATCAGAATATGTAATGGAAAGGGATTGGGAAAAGGGGAATGGGCATAAGTTGGGAGAAAAATCACAGAAAAAAGCCGGACTAAAAATAAACGAAGTAATTAATATACAAATATGGTAAACCAGTAAACGAATAATACCTAACATAAATAATGAAAGAATAATACCTAAGATAAATACATGAATAAATAACACAAATACAAATAAATTTTCCTTGTTTTGGCTTTTTTCTATTTAAATAATTGATCAATTAACTCAGTTAGATGTCTCCAAAAGGCATTAACATTAATTGTACCTTTTCTTGATTAGCTACTTTAAATGAGTATATACATTCGTCTCCATCCAGAAAATTATTGTACAATTCTGCAAGAATCATGATTTTTAGAACTTTTTTGTGTCATCTGTGTAAGTACAAATATTTGAATTACCGGCCGTACTTGAATTGACAGTCTTCACTATTGTTCATTGTTCTGATCACTTTTGTAATGGGAGACATACTGTCTCATTACAAAGTTAAACTAGATCTGGAGATCTAGTTTCGATGAATTTAAAGGGAGGAATAAATAGAGTATTTATTGCTGATATAGTTTTTGACTCTTGTATTTCTCAAAGATCGTAAAATATATTTTTCGGAATAATTATTTACAATAACTGTGAAAATTCGTGACATGTAAGATAAATAGATTGAATTTATTTAGTAGCTACTTAATGTCTTGATTTGGGGAAAAAATACCAAAATCTGATCATTTATTCAATGATACATTAATGTTTAAAAAAAATAATCGTGCAAGATGAAGAAATTTTTAGATTGAATTTATTTAATGAAATCATTACATTATTTATTTTATAAAATGAACAAAATGATAATTTTTGGAACAATAGTTCATATTTTTACATCTAATTAGTAATAGTTTGAAATACTTAATAATAATTAACAGTAAACGTTTCTTGAAAATAGTCTCTACAACCATTTTCCTTCACATAAATCATTAACGTTAGAATATGTTCCCAATTACTCACCATTAAAATGCTTCTTCAAACTACAATACATTTAATCAGGTACCTCCCGCAGAAAGGGTTCCTATTAATGTTCTTATTACCTACAATGAAACGTGCAATTTTTCATCATCTTTTTCTGAATCGCATTCACAGACTCTGATGTTCCGTTAGTAAATGTTTACGAGAACTATGGAATGATCCACCGTAATGTCCTGGTAATGAAAGTTTATTACGCTACCAAATATTGACGGTTAAACAACCAACGAAAAGAGCCATATGAGTAAATGTGAGTCACATGAGTCTATATGAGTAACATGAGTCAATGTGAGTCACATGACACAATTTGAGTCACATGAGTCAATGTGAGTAACATGAGTCAATGCGAGTCACATGAGTCAATGTAAGTCACATGTGCCAATGAATTCAGTTGTGTCAATATTCATTTTCATTATCCAAATTTTTGCCAATAGCGTTTAATCAATTATATAAGATTTTAGCCTCAATCACATAAGATATATTAGCCTGATATAAAAAGGATATTTTTACCTAAATTCAAAATTGGATATCCATATTATCCTATTGAAATAGTAGAAACATTACCCTTCTTAAATAGAGGATTCATTTCATCCTACTATTTTACTTTATAAAATAATGGTTATCCCTTTTGAATTCTTTACATTTAAGAAATCTTGATAACCGAAGTCCAGATAAGGATAGCAGAAAAATGTCATATCTGGACAGCAAAATATCAGAGTTGACTTTAAAATAACCGATTTATTTTTAGTTTAAATATTTTATGGGTTACTCACACTAGTGATAACCTAAATAACAATTAAGTGGACATCGTAAAGTATAAAGAAATAATTGAAAGTATTCTCCCTCCAAACAATCAAATAGAAGATTACATCTCTTCTCCCATTAGTCTGAAGCCATAAAATATTCTATATGATTGTTTGGATATCGCTGCCAATTACTTTTTATTTCTTGTCGTGAAAATGAATAAAGAGAGAAAGGAAGGAATACTTCGAAGCTGATGCTACTAAGGAGAAGATAAGGAATACTTGGTAGCTGATACTGTTAGAGAGAAAGGAAAGAATCCTAGTTTGCTGATGCTTTTAAGGAGTAAGGGAAAAATACTTGGTGGCTGATGTTATTGTACAGCTGATCCAAAAGTAAGTGTTATGAAGAGGTACTTGTAAGGAGATAAGCGAATCTATTTTATTTCGATATGCAGCCCACAGCTGCAAAAACGAACAACCAAGAGATCTATTTTGTGATAACATCATTGGTTCAAAATCAGTCTCAGTCTCATGTTATAAACTTTAAGAAAAAAATTATAGTTTTTAATTTTACTAGGATAATAGTATCATAATTTAAAAAAAGTATTTTCAATTTCACATAGCTTGGAAATATCTAATATTACTATACATTTATAATCTGTTTGCTCTAAAACTGTTCTGTTTGCTCCGTCGTGGCACTAAATCTAACAGTTCCCGAGGGAAATATTTTAGAGGGAATAAGATTATGTGAAAGCTGACTCAAAGGGCATTATGAAACAGAAAACAGAATGGGAAGAATCCTGTTTGTGACACAGTGACTCAAAGGGCATTAGAAAAAGAAAACTGGATGGAAAGAGTCTTGTTTGTGACGTAGTGACTAAAAGGGCATTAGAAAAAGAAAACTGGATGGAAGGAGTCTTGTTTGTGACGTAGTGACTCAAAGGGCATTAGAAAACAGAAAACATGAGTGGAAGAGTATTGTTTGTATTGCTGTGACCCAAAGGGCATTAGGAAACAGTAAAAAAGATGGGACTATAGTCTTGTATATGAAACAATGACTCACAAAACATAAAGAAACAAAAAAACGGATGGAAAGAGTCTTGTCCGTGACACGGTGACTCAAATGGTATTAGGAAACAGAAAACAGGATCGGAAGTCATTTGTGTGACTTAGTGATTACAAAAGATGTTAAACTAAATATCATATCAGACATTTGAATTCAAATTTCAAACAAATTCTAATACATATCTTGAACAACACAATCCAATTCCATTTGTGATATAGAAGAAAATGAAATGAAAAAATTATATTTCACTGAAGATTATTACCCTATTTTTGAAACTAATCCATTCAATTAATGATAAAGATGCATTTCAATTTATTTACATAACTTTGATGTTATTTCTAATATCTCATTCACTCTTCTTGGTTCTGATGATTTCTTTCATCTCGTTGGATTATTTCAGAGGGAAATTCTGAATATGATCTGATCTTATGTAATCTTATTAATGTATCGAACGCAAATGCTCGTATTTACTGAAAACCGATATAAGAGAAAACACACAAGAGTTGAGAATTGGAACAGGAAACTTAACATACCCAAATGAATATAGTTATACTGAAAGTTTCTGAAAATAATTTATCGTTTGGTTTTTTTTATGTCAAAAAAGTGATAAATAGGTTTGATTTCAAGTTACTGTTTAAACTATGGTAACAATGGTAGTGGTACTGGGTGGTTTGGGATAAAATGGGTGTGGTGAAAAAACTTCATAATCTTCATATGGGAGAGTTATAATTAGTTGATAAGCTATCTTCCTTTTTTTATCTGAAATTGGAATCGCTTTGGAGTAACTGTGATATGACAAAAAATCATGTGAGAATTTACTCACAATTTTAGTAAACGTACCTCTATTTGTCATATCATTTTTTATATTACTATTCCAAAAATATAACGGAAAATTTAATAATTTGGTCCACTATAATACTAGATAACCTTACTTGACATTAGATGGTCCCAATAAGACGTTTTTTTAACATGGTATGAACTATAAAACATTTGACCCCGAAAATACTATAATATAACAAAATATAAACAGAAAAACATTAGAGGTCAATTAATTTTTATAGGTCTAGGACATCTCATCCACGGACATTTCGTCCACGGACATTTCGTCCACAGACATTTCGTCCACGAATTGCATTATTTTGTTTTTTAAAGTGTATATGGGATATGTTTCATATTATTTTTCACTATTATATTAATAGCCAGATGTAATTATATAATATTTTATAGTGATTTAAGCCAAACCATTTCATATGAACACATAAATGTTTGTCAATCGATTTTTTATAGTTATAAAATTAGATAGGCTAAACAGGTTGACTGTATCATTAAGTTATTTACCTCCTATAATATTATGTATTAATTAATGCGTTATGAGTACCCAACATCACTATATATGGAAACGTAACAAAGGGAATAAAATAATTACTATATAAGTAAATGCCAATCATCTTATATGGTTTTATTATGAGAACAGTGCGAAAGCAAGGATGTTCTTACGTTCATATATAATTAAAAGTAACACTGAAATGTACCAATATCTAGCTAATTCTTTTATATCATATTCAAATATCATTCACTTGTTTAGTAGTATGTATATACATGTATGTATTTTATGTAATCACTGTTGAAAAGAATGTTTTCATAAAAAAACAATTTGTGAACCAGTATTGCTTTTAATAAGCTAATCTGATTACTAATATTGATGTATATTGTAGTTATCGTGAAAATTCAACGCAAAAATTGTACATATTGTGAATATAGAAAAACATGTCTTCGTATTCTATGTTTATGAAATATAAAAATTTCTAGACATGCTTCGCTATTATTACAGATTTCATAAGACTGGGGTGCAATAGAGGCGAGGCCTGTAGCATATCATTAAATAAAGTATTCAATTTTATTATTTTCGTATTGCCAGCCAGTAGGAGCAGGAGAAGAAGATTGTGATAACTTGATAAGAATTAAAGCAGAGACCATAAATTATTACCATAATAAAAGGGAGTTTTATACTTTTATATTGCAGAATATCTAAATGTATAATATATAATAAGAATATGTACACATTATAATTATAATACAAAATGAAGCGTTTCGTGGATGAATTGTCCGTGGACGAAAAGTCCGTGGACGAGATGTCCGTGGACGAATTGTCCGTGGATGAAATGTCCGTGTACGAATTTTTATATATGAGTAAATTCACCACAGCATTAGGGTATAGGGTCTACTATACTTGAACTTATTAAAATATAGAATAAATACCGAGTTATTGGACCAATACACATTAAACATCTTCTGTCATAAGAAAAAGATAAACCGCAATCAAAATATACATAAAAGGTTAATAATATTTATTGCATACGTTTTCCATTTATGATCAAAAAAGTGTAACCATCCAATAAATAGGAATTGACTCTGAAATAATTAACTGCAAATTGATATCACTGATAATAATATCATCACAACACTAATCACTATACGACATAAGTGCTACCTAGAACAATTCACAACCACAAATGAAAAATTGACATAAGTATTAAAGCATATTTAAATAAAATTCCTAAATTTCGAAAATACTAAGAATGAAATTCTTGGCAGAATATAAATTCCTTCACTATCTGCTTTTCTACAACAACACTTAATCAATACAGGTAGCACATCAAGACATTTAAATCATCATTATGAAATTATTACAGTGACCCATGGATTATGTACTATCAGAGATTAGAGTCACTGTGACGATGCACTGTCAGAGAAAATAGTCACGGTGATGCTGTACTCTCAGAGAAAAAAGTCACTGTGATGATTCATTATCAAAGAAAAGAGTAGCGGCGATGTTGTACTATCTGAAAAAAGAGTCACACGTATAAATAATCTTTATTGATACAAATGTTTATAAATTTTTTCATCAAGGTTGTTCTAAATATCACTGCCATAGAGCAGCAAACTTTTCAAGCAAAAAGATAACATGACTTTAACACCAACAACATAAGGACATTTTTAATTCAAAAAGAAGCTCTGGATTATCACGATAAAAAATTACAGACAGTTACAATATACACTTATTCCAGTAAAAGGTCTAACATCAGCTTCTAAACCAAAGGCAATATCGCCATCGTTAAAAGGAAATTATGTACAAGGGACTGGAATAAGCAGTCTGGTTAGAAAGTGGCTCCATGAACAAAGTCACCCAATCTTCTCAAATAACCAAGAATTGAGAGGATTAAATATAAAAGCCATCAAGCACGAAACTAGAAATACAAAAAGGAGAAAAAGTATACTATGGATATAAAGTTCCACAAACGGACACCAAGCTCCATATACGGTAATGGACATAAATTTCTACTGTTAATATCGCGAAATCAGATAAATTTTACAGGATTTTTTGAATGAAGACAATGTATGGTTATTACGAACATGAAGTGGAAGAGTCCATCAGCCTGCAAGTGCGTTGAAAGACACTGTGTGCTGCGTTACAGTGAGTCTATTGAAAGAACTATGAGGGAGGTCACGACTTCGAGTGTTATGACTATGATCAGACGTTATGACATCAACAATAACATTTATACATTTGAATATGTGAACAGCTGACAGAAAATCATGCAAATCATTATTTTTTAATATCTTAGTTCTAAAGAATTTGGGGTCAGTGAGAGAGAGATGTGAACTCATTAATGGACATTATAATGTTACAATATATTAGATTTGGATACATAAATGAACAATAAAGAGAAATTAAAACATCTTCATCAGCATATCGTCAACAAAATACAGAACACCTACACTTTTTGTTATTTTTTAGCATGAATGAATAATGTGCAAGTCAAAATTCACATTGGGATCAATATGATGTGCTATCAGAGAAAGGAGTTACTGCTAATTCCACAAGGTAAAGTATTATAATTTTCAATTATATTAAAATTTTACAAATTTGTTAGGCCAATTTTCAAATATGTACAATTCTATATGCGTAACAATAACATTATTAATGTAATATTTTAGAAATCAATAAACTGTGATAAAATCATTAGAAATTCATCTAACTTCGACTTTACACTCATTAAATAACTATGGAAAAATACTACAAGAGGAATTATACTATAAAAAAAATCCAACAAAATAATGCAAAACAATAGGATCTTAAGTAACTTAATTCTTGTTATGAAAATGTAAAAATATTTTTTTTTTGAGTTTTCTTCTCTCATCTAACAATATTGGTACAATGTTTGGGATTGCAATTAAATTCGAAATTATCAAAAAATTAAGGTAAGAAAATATATTTAAGAATTCGAAAAAATTTCCAGTGATTTCCGTACAAATTTTTTTTTTTTTTGTCATTGAAATTATTTTTCATTATCATTCTGAATTTAAAAGGTTTATAAAGACCTTCCTATTTTCCCAGATTTTTATATAGTTTAATGTAGATATAGATTTTTATTTTTCCCCTTATATAGTATAGTGACATCAATAATGATAAGTCATATGTTATTCACAATCAATTTTAATTATAAAATCATATCATAATTTATGTCATTGAATAGTGTCTATAATTCTGAAAAATATTGTGGATTACCATATGTCAAAAATGTTGTCCACTCCACGGTTCATTGATTCAAAATATTTTTCAATTTCATAATATTCATCAAATCAATTCAACCAAATGGTGTGAAATTCCTAACAGTACTTCACGGTATTAAATACTCTGCCAATTCAAACAATTGGCATGTTTCAGTTTAATGCTTAAACAATTCGTTTTTTTCAGCTCAAACAGTTACTTTGTATCAGCTCATACAACTGGTTTGTATAAGGTCGAGCAACTGTTTTTATCTGCTAAACAACTGATTTGTTTTAGTTATGCGCTCATGCAAAAATATCCACAATCAAACTATGGCTTGCATCAAAATCGAAACACGTAATTCTCTCTACACTCCGGACAGCATTTCAGACGAAAAAGAACATATTTAAAAAATTAGTGGATTCGAATTTCTGAAGTGATATTGCTTTGCAATTGCACCAACTATAACTGAATATTAAGCATGTTAACAAGCAGGCAGCCTCTTAGTTGCGACTTGAATAGTGAAATCGAGTTAGTCGAATATAGATGTTTCTATTAGCTCTTTATCGTTCTTGTGATAGAAGATGAAGTTAAAGATGAAGTTATTCATTCATTATAACTATTATTATTTTCTTAGTAATTTCATTGTTCTATCAGTATTCAATTAAATGGCAGGTAAAAAAAATCTTCTTCGTCAGTTATAACATATTACTAAACCTATAAGAATCAAACAACAAATTTTGATGCTTCTTCTGAACGATTTCAAAATGTGGCTTAAATCGTTACTGCCCCGAACGAGCCATATATATTACTTATTAGAACAATAAACAAAATGAATATAAAATTCCATTATTCATACGATATAATTTTATTGTTAATTTTATTTACAAATCTGGAGTGAAGGTAAATGTATATTAGTGACATAAAATTTAGTTTACAAAACCAGCAGAATAATTGAAAAAAACAGCTTTTGCCAAGCTCTTTGACCGCAAGCACCTGTACTTATTTATACATATTTACCTTCTAAATTAAATTCTTTTAAAATTCTACTATATAATCTATAACACCTTAATTTCTTTTTTTCGCAAGCTATATTCTCCAAAATGAAACAAAACTATTTCAACCAACTAAAACTCTACATCGAGGTGGAAGTTCAAAAGTGTGTTCAAAGTTGCTAGAACAGACGGAATTGCTTTCATAGTAAAGAATTCTGCCTCACTGCCAACTCAAATGAAATATTTGGTGAATAGAGAGTGCCATACATACTCTCTCTATTGCATAACATTTTAACGCTGTTACTAGTACTATTTAAATTAAAGCCATTTTGCCCAACATATGGTGTAGTTTACCATGCCATTATTTGGGTCGTGCAAATGTTCATACAATTCCTCGAGTTTGTAATTCCAATTGTAGCCCATTAAAAAACATGTAATAGGCTGATTGTCTATTATTGTCGAAAGAAGTATTATGTATCGTATTTTATCAAACATTATCAAAGGGATTTTTTTCCATAACGGTTAATGGAAGGCGATAGACCGTAATAATTGTATTCAATTCATGATTATGTATCATTTCTTGGCAATTCATTTATCGTCGTTGATGAATGATCTTTATTGGTCGAATTATCGAATATGATCGCAGCCGATCGTGGATAACAATTTACGACAGAGAGAGTGCAGCTGAAGATCGTAATTAGTTTTCATAGATGTCAGCAGCATGAGAGTTAATTGGTGAGGGAAAAAGAGATTCTTACGCTTACTAGTTGGGGAAACAAAAATGTAGAAACAAAAGAAGTCTCAGACTGACGTCCCGGTGGATAATTTCCCTTGTTCATCATTGCATGGGAACTGGGGAGGTACTCGAGTTATTTCTCTGATAGTAAATCATCACAGTGACTCTTTTCTCTGATAATACATCATCGCAGTGACTATTTTCTCTGATACTACAACTTCCCAGTGACTCTTTTTGCGGGATACTTATTTTCGAAAAGTGTGAGTATGTTTCTCATTTCCATTTCCCATCGCCAGAAGCATATTAGTTTATCAGTGGAGTGTATTTTGTAAAACTGGGATGATACAACAAAACCACTAGCAAAAAATTCCCTCTTTGTTATACGAGAAGATTCCGTCTGAGGTTAATCAGCTTCTGTGTTTCTATTTTTTTTTTCGTAATGTTATACGGAGTGAAACATGACGAGGATATCTGCATAGAAAATTTGAATGCTAATTGTTCGGGGAAAGTTCGATGTACTCAAATGTTACTGATTGAAAAGATTCAAACTCAACGGGAAATCCATAATATTAGAGGTTATTTAAACTCTGCGTTGAAGGTTTTTTCAGATATCAAGCTTTCGAATAGAGTTACTGTTTATATACTCGAATAGAGTTACTGTTTATATATCAAATGTTACTGTTTATATAGTCTAACCCTGCTCGGGAAATTTCGTATTGGGTTGAATGTTGGTTTTGCTATATGTCAACACCCATTTTAAGTACTTTTATGTGTCTTCTAATTGTGTGAATCTTCGTCTCGTACTATTAAATTTTCCACACCATATAAGTTCATATCTTGTGAAATATAATTTGTATTTCATCTGACAAAATATAAGGAATAACATCCAATATTTAACTCAAAATGATACAATTCAGTGGCAAACGTAACTAATGGTTTATTTGTATCATTGTGCCATCTAAGCACTTTGAGATAATAATGGATCGCGTGAAAGACTGGAATTAGAGCTAAAATGCTGATTCTTTTGACGCAGATTAATTAGCTTACGTTAGCTCTCAAAAAAGAGTGAGTGAGTCTGTAAGAAAATGCGGTAATGAGTGTATATGCAGCTATGATTCAACGTCCAGTTATGAATGTAGTATATGTAGTAACTGTGAAGCAACCATGAGTATATCTTTATTTCGAATGAATGTTCAAGTAACTCAACTAGGGTTATTTACATATTCCCATACAGTTACGTATTCCCAAACAGGTAGTTATTTCCTTGCAAGAACGCATGTCATTGCCCAGCGTACACCACATTCTATGGTGAAATCCTAAAACAAAAACATTTGTTTTTAATATAAGTGTTGAAACGAGTGTAGTAAACACCAACTGAAACACGTTCCACCTAACTGAATTCAAAATTATTTTATAAGTAAGTTATGCATGTAATTGCTTAACGATTCTAATATACTAACTTACCCTTATTTAATTTATTTCATCATATAATCACATTTTTCCTTAATATTCAGTCTTTTTTCAAATATATCTCCCTTCATTATATTGAAGACTTACTTCTTTAGTGCATCTAGTGGGGAAACTTACTTCTTTTTTGAATAATGAGAAGAGGAGTTTCATTTGATTGACTCTTCTTCTAAAAGAGAATGAGAAGTATCAAAGATGAGTTATGGAATATATGATATTGTGGATGAGTCAGGAAGGGGTTATCCAGACAGGAAATCAATTATACTTCTAATTAATTCATCTAATCAATATAATCATTGCATGTATGTTTATAATTAATTGCTAAAATAATATTTCAGTTTATTAGTTACTAAGGTAGGAGTGTCTAATTATTGTTAATTAGCTACGAGTTTACTTGCGGGTTGTAAATTATAATTTATATGGCTACTTTTTTAGTTGATAAATAAGGAATTAATTATTATAGAGAATTGAACAGGAAATAGCAGTTGTTGAACGAGTAAATTTTATATTCTGCGAAGAAAAATTCTTCCTATAAATAGGGGAGTAAGTCCAAAATCGCATAAAATTTACTATTTTTTTGTGAGATTCATAACATAAAAGTACAAAAAACCTAAAAAACAAAACTAATATATGATAAAAAAATATTATCATATTGCTTATGAAAATAATATGAGCAATTCAGTATAAAGCTATTAAAATACATGGTTAGCAATGTGTTTTATGTTTATGGTTTACATTGTGTGCAGGAAATACTCTATCGACGGTTGGCCCACAGTTGGCATGAGTTTCTTCTACGACTTTAAACTACTGAAGTTTTCTCAATAAAATGGACATTCCAATTTATTTCAAGCAAATTGAGCTCCAATTGAATCTAATTAAATTAACAGCTCCAATTCCAACGCAATTCCAGGTCTTAATTTGTACCTGAAGTGAATAATCTTCGTGAATAAAACCCTCACCATTTTACTGGAGAAAACATGTGGTAATTTTCACCCACAGAAACCTGTTAACAAAATGAGAAAGAGAGTAACTGGTCGTATATATGACATGAATAGAGAGTAACTGGGTAGTTTAGGTGACATGAAGGGAGAGTAACTGGGTAGTTTAGGTGACATGAATAAAGAATAATTGGATAGTGTAGATGACATGGAGAGAGAGAGTAACTGGGTAAAATATTTTTCACTTTTTCAATCAATCAATGTAAATTATTTATTTACAAATAAACTCTTTTCAATTCTTTCTTATTATTATATTTTTGAATTACTTTCTTTACGATAAGTAAATAATTTCTTTCATCAATTCAATCGTATCAAAAAATTAATTGCACTCAGATATTTTTCCCCTTCATTATATTTTATAGTAATGAATAGAGATGATTATTCTCCACTATTTAAGTCAATAGTTGAGGATTCCTTTGAAATAATAGAAATAAGAATATTTACCACAATTAAATATATTTGCAGTGTTTTTCCCTGGCTATAGGAAAAAGATGCAATTTCAAGTTGTAAAATAATTATCTGATAGAATTATAACCAAGTTATTATTGAAAAGAATACCAAAACATTAAAATAAATTATTTGTTTCGTTTTCTAATCAATTAATAACCCTATTGAAATTTATGTCCTCTATTTATCACCCTTTTAAAAAAATAGTAACTTAACCCGTAGTACTACTTTTTTTCTTCTAGTATTTTACTGTTCAAACAAGAAGATTTAAAATTTTGACTATATAAGATAAAAAAACATATAATGAACGTTAAATAATAGTATTACATACTTTTTAATACTATAAAAAGTGTGGAAACGTTCGATAACTGGTAGCATACCCTCGAACTAGGAAAAAATAGTATGTATATTTTTAAATGAAATTTCAAATTAATTAATTATTCTATATCCCAATTTTACAACAATTGTAACTAAATATACAGAACTAATAAGTTTTCTAGGCATCACAGTTAATAAATTTTCATAAAAAGTCAAAAAATTATTGTTAAAACCACTGAAAATCTATTTCATGAATTCATTAATAGGTTCATAATCAATCTTAATAATATACTTAAAAAATGACAATCTAAAAATAATTGCTATAAATATTTTAACCCTAGTAACTCAGACCTCAGAAGTTTGCTTACTAACCAAGCCGCTGGTTCTTTTGCGCCAATCCTCACTAAAACTCTATATAATCTTAACCAATTGACATTTCGATAATATTTCGTCATACAAAATTGTAATTGATATTTACACATGCATTGATAAACGCCAAAGAATAATTTTCCATTTAAAAAATAATTAACAAGCAAAGACAACAAACAAATATGTCTTAGGTAATATAGTATGGGAGGGGCTTATCACTGTTTACTGAGTTCAGCGTGGTACGGACTCATAAAGGATCAGTGAACCGCTATAAGGATTACAGTTAATTAATTCTACGGAAATATTCACCCTTATGTTCTCAAACACACTGTAGTGCATCTAATGACTGGAGAGAGCTGTGATACACTCCTAATATACTTGAATAAGTGCTAATAATATGACTATCTTACCATTTATCACCTTCTTTTTGTATAATCGTATGTAATTATGTGAAATAGTAAAGTCATGAAATTCCCAGATTCCAAATCAGTATAAATTAAAAAAAAAATTGTTTTACGAAGACTGGTCCGTCAGCGCCAGCGGCTAGGTTATTTGGTTTAGCATAATGTATAAATAATATCGGTTTAAACGAATATAATATATGGAAACAAAATTATTTTATTGCTAATCTCTTAAGCCTTTTCAGAAACTAAAAATATATATTTACTATATTTCCTTTGTTATTTATGGATAAAATGAACAAAAAATTATTACTAATAATCTCTATCAACTTATTTGATAAAAATCAAACATTATATGTATTTTCAAAAAATGTTTTGTTTCTTTTTAATTCATTTCTACCATCTTTAAAGTAACACTTGTAGAGCCTGTAATCGTAAAGTAATTAACTACAATAATCCAAAGGTAATAGCTTTGATAATAGCCCTTTAATCGTTCTTTAATTGCACAATACACCAGAACTGCTATAATAACAACAATGAACTTTGGTGAGTAAACCATATTAATTGACTTAAATAGAAATCTAAAAGTATAGAAAATAATAGCGAATAGAAAGCTAAAAGTAAATAGATATCTAAAAGTAAATAGAAATCAAAAAGTATAGAAAATAATAGCGAATAGAAAGCTAAAATTAAATAGATAACTAAAAGTAAATAGAAATCTAAAAGTATAGAAAATAATAGTGAATAGAAAGTTGAAAGTAAATAGATATCTAAAAGTAAATAGAAATCTAAAAATATAGAAAATAATAGCAAATAGAAATATAGTAGAAATCTAAAAGTAATTTTTCTGTTTATTGAGATAATAATAACTTCTTGTAACAGTGATATTATTTTTTTTATTTAAAATATTATTTCATACATTGTTCAAATAAAAACATGAAATTAGTGTACTTTTTGAGTTATCGGACGATTTCACATTTTTGTTCTTTATAGAATATCATTATAAATTTATTTTTCTTAATGATCGAAAATATAAAACTTTCCGAGAACACTGAACATACCTTATATTCAATTAATGCAGTTATTAGACTAATATTTGGATAACTATTTCACTTGTACATAGTTTACGTAAAAATATTATATAATATGATATAATCCCTCTTTTTACATTACTAAAACAAAGTAATGATATTTGAAAATGAATATTTCTTAACCATTCAAATTTTTATTGAATAATAAAGAATTCATTCTTGACAAACGTTTATCAAATATGATTTTTTTTGAAACCCAGAACGCAATTTTAATATCAATATTACAAAAAACATTTTGACTTTCTATGAGTTATATAAACTCTTCATTCTTTCTTTTTTTGAACTAAATCATTCTGGCTTGCTTTGAATTTACCTATATTTGAACACCAAAGCTAGCAGAACTCTTCATTGATGTTTTCTTTGCTTATGTAAAATATTGTAATACTTATTTTAAGAGCAATTTTTTGATATTACTTCTGATGTCTCGGGTTCCTTTTATGCTTTGCCATAAAATATTATTTTGTTCCTAAAGATGTTCTTATTAGAGTATCTACCTTTACTTTGTTTCTAAAGATGTTCTATTCACAATACCAACAATTACTTTGTTTCTAAAATTGTTCCATTGACAGAACCTACATTTACTCTGTTCTTCAAGAGGTTTCATTTACAGTATCTACATAGAATAGGATTCTAAGACTTTTCCATATTTGCATCTACTGAAATATTGAAAACCTATAATGTACAGTCTTTGATTCCATTAAAAATATAATATTTTCCGATGGCAGATGTAGTTCCTTTTTCTGCAAGAATTTCACTACTGCAGTATTGATGCAAAAAGAATTCCACAGAGAATGTGAGTTTTGCAATTTTTTAATAAAATAACTTTCCCAGAGAATTACACTAACAAGATTTCAACTGTCCAAGCTTTATGGAAATTCAATTTGTTGGAAGCAAACAAGAACGGTATTTTCAGTTCAAAAATGTCTCATTCCATTTGTATTTAATTAAATTTTCAGATGCACAAGAACTTATACTTTAAACCCTTCTCTTTCATGCACACTTTATCAGGCAAATTTTACTCACTCAGACACTCACAATATCTTCTTTATGTTAACTTTTCCCTTTAAACTTTCGGTGATTTTTAACTTGCGAACTGTAGCAACTTCTGCAGTTAGAATTAGAAGCAAATTATGCAGTTCCTTTTTATATGATTCTTCACTGCAAATAATACATAGTAAATTAATAGCGAATTTTACTCGTCAAAGATATGAGCAGAGGAAAATTCAGTATGAATGATACCTATAGATTATTATATATTAATATTAGCTATATTTGGTTAACATTATACTATAGCTATTGAACTTTTTTTTTTCTCTTTAGCCTAGTGTTCCTCAGTTTTCTTTACAGAAATATAGAGCACCTGATCTACACTTCTATTGACTCCTCCAATTCCATCCTGTGAATTTACGAGCTACCTACTGAAAAACTTCAGCAGAAAGTTATTTCGAATATCTAAACAGAATAGTCTTCAATCCTTTACCACTGGTGTTCATTTGGCCAATTAAAAGTTATTTGTCAATTTCGTGAATCAAGCAACTATTGCCTAATACACATGAATTTTTGGTTGATGGAAATTTATAATCGTAAACTATTTCAAATATTAGACACTAGTGCAAGTGTAGATGCCATTACTCAATGTATATAAGTAAGGTACAACTATTCATAAACACTTTCATTATATTTTCATCTTTTTGTCATGAAAAATATCTTCTATACTTCAATAGGTCTAATAATTAAGAATTCCATCGTAGTTTTTTTATGAATTATCCAATCGATTGGTTGTCATGAATAGCAAAGAGATAGAGGTGGAAGTCCTAAATAGCGAACAAATGCAGTCGGTAGTCCTGAGTAACAAAACCATGTTGTTGGTAGTCCTGAATAGCAATGCAATGTAGTTGGTAGTCCTGACTAGTAAAGATATGCAGTTGGTGATCCTCATTAGCACAGGGATGCTGTTGATAGTCCTAAATAGCAAAGAGATGCAGTTGGTAGTCCCGAATAGTAGAGTGATGCAGTTTGTAGCACTGAATAGTAAATAAATGAATGTAGAGACAATACTCTCTCCGGCATTCATGCATAGCAAGTTAGTGCAGAGCTTTGGCAACAGGTGGCGCTTTAGTGTACACTCTGAGTAACTAAAACCTAATGTATGTGCTCTACTTTAGGGAAGTAAAATAATTAGTCAGTTAATTTCTCACAGTACACCTGGAGCAGATTATAATTAAAGGTGAAATGAATGTAACTCGAAATTAATGGAAGCGTTTCAGTTTGTGTATATAGTATATTTATATTTTTTGAGCATAATATTTAGTTAATACTCATTAAAGTTCATCTTTCACATAATTCCAATGATTTCTGAACTTGAATTGAGATTTTTCATCGTACTGATATAATTGGTTTTTAACTTCTTAATAGAGTGATTGCTGATAGAAAAATATTGTATGTACATTTTTCCGTATAAGATTCGCCATCTTATTATACAACTTACATTATATATTTATTGGTGATACATATGCAGGTTGTGTACTCTTTAGCAGACTGCACATGCACAATGTCACTGGTTGGCATTACAAAAGCAACCATCCCTACACATCTGTAAGGTAGTGGAGTCCTGAAAAAGGACTGTGCGGGTGACAATCGATTACCCGTGTTTAACTCTTTGTCTACCGTTTTCAACCCTTTGTATACCGTGTTTAACCTTTTGTCTACCGTATTTATCTCTTTATCCACCGTATTTTTGAACGTGTGCGAAATATTGTCACTGGTATGACTGCCACTTAGAAGAGTGCCACTGTGGGAAAATTGCCACCCAGAAAATTGGCCCTGAAGAAAATTGCCACTATAAAATATATTAACATTCAAACTAAAATATATCTATATATAGACTTCCATCCATTTCATAGCTTCTCTTTTCTATCCGTAAATGTAGATTTTTTGACTGTGTTCTTTTCTCAATCTTGTTTGATAATTTTGTTCTATAAATTACTTATAGCACAGCACTTTAACTTCAGAATGAATAAAATTGAGAGGATATACCTTATCATTATTAAAATATATTTACAAGAAAACACTTCTAGTATTTACAGTCATCTTTATGATCAGAAATATAAAATAATTATTTTACTACAAAATGAATTCTAATAATTCCTCCTATAAGTAAATAAATTAATTTAAGCCTCCATATTGAATCCTCTAACAAGTGTAATTATTCCAGCAATGTTCTGCTAAAAACTTATCTCTCCATTTGTTCACTATATATTTGGGACGGATATTTAATCCCGAATTTCTAAATGTTTCAAAATCTAAATTTAATAGTATCATATAAAACTTTAAATTCTATTGGGAAACTTGCAAATTCATCTCATTTATAAAGACTAATTAACAACAATTTTATTTTTTCATGTATTTTTTGTTTGAATGTTAAATGTATTTTATGGTCGTAATTTTCTTCAGTGGTAATTTTCCGGGTGTATTTATTTGCCACAGTGGCAGATTTCCCACAGTGCCAATTTTGCCATAGTGGAATTTTTCCCAGTGGCATTTTTCTCGGTGACAATCTTCGCAGAGGCAATTTTACCATATTGGCAGTTTTTCCAGTGGCAATTTTCCTTTCCCCATTTTTAATATCACTGCGATTTAAAAAATCAAAGTTCATTTATATTTTTGAATATTTAGTATATTTTACACCAATATTACACGTTGTATGTTATTGAAATTATGAATTATTTCATAAAATTCCATTCAATATGTAAATGATATTCCAAGAAAAACATACAACACTTGTAAATTGAATTATAAAATACATTGAATAATTCAACCAATTAAATAATTTAATTTCATTCAAACTATCTTTACAAACAGTAGCAAATAAATGAATTTCTTTGAGGGGAATTTAATATAAAGAGTTTATTTTATTTGACGAACTCGCTAATTGATATGAATAATAAGGAATGTAGTTTCTTAGATGTAAATTTTTTATTTTTTTATTAATTCTCAAAAAAAATTTTTCAATTTTTTACCATTATAAAATTATCACAAGCGATATGAGATATAAATATTGAATAAGAATATGGATTTATACATTCATATTGTTATTAATTCAATTTACATTTATATTCAAATTTATTTCAACATTACACTGCTTACAGAAATTATTATTTAGTTTGCTTATTTTGATTCGTGTCCACCCGAATCTGACATAATTGAACAAAGTATTTCCTTACCTTGTGTGAATTGATATATTGTATCGAAACCTTGTCACACCTACAGTCTACTAATTATTTAGATTCAATAGAATTTTCTTAATTTTATTGAAATTGAAAAACTGTGTGTGCGGAGTTCTTATTCACGAACGTCAGTCAATTTCAGATATCTTTATGTTATTTCGTGATTTATGTTATACATATTCCTCTTTTAAATGAATCCTAATTCATCTCTGTAAGTGAAAATTTGAAGCGGGTATATATTAGTTTTCAACCAATAAACTCGCTATGTATTGGCTGCAGCCAACTTGTAGGGGACACAAAAACATTTCCTTTTGTCCTGTTCTTTAATTAAGTAAACTTAATTTCAGAACTCTCAGACAATTAATAAAGAAAAATATATTTGTGTTTCGTCCCTCTTGGTTTATATTCGTAATTTCTCAAAAAATGGCAAATGTTAATCCAAAATTAAATGCTTTCAGTTGGAATTAATGAGCGATATTTTTTTCTACCTTGACACTTTTTTTCTTTTATCAACACTCTTGCTCGGGGGAAGAACATGTCTTTATATTTGGTCCAGTGAGAGGGGAGTGGGTTAAAAGTTATTTCACAATATGAATAAATTCCGATTTTCTTAATTTAGTTAGGAACGGCATGAATGGAAAATAAAAATACACTGCGAAAAATGTTCCTCCACCATCGGTATCAAAACACAACATTCATTTCGTTTTACAAACGAAATAAATTAGAAAATAAATCATCATTTATTAGCTTTTTATAATTCTTTTCATACATTCTTCTATTTCATAAAATAATTTTTATGTAACTACAAATCTTCTTACAACAATATAAATCACTATGAATTTTTGTATCTAGCATAATTGATTGAAAGATGAATAATGAAGATTGATATTTCTTAATTGTTGCTCATATGTCAAATTTGGTTCTAGGAAATACAATTTAAACATGTACAATTTTATCAAGGAGAGCACATAAATAAAATAATATATGAATAGAAATTGCACAAATATGTCTCGCACAAATATAGTTCAAATTTCCATAGCCTTATTTGTTAAATTCACTGTGCTACACTCTAACAGTATAACATTGAACAGATATAAATAATTATTATAATGTAGGAAACGATTCCTAGCTATCAGCTTACTGGAACAGTATCACCTGCTCAGCTAAAATAATTTATCAGAATATATTTTGGACTGCCATTTGGACGGAGTTAAAACCAAGTTAAAACAAGTGAAAACCAAGAAAAAGCTCCTGCTTGATTTTTGAATATTGGATTTTGTTTAGTGGAATTTTCCTTAGTGGAATTTTCCCAGTGGAACTTTCCGCAGTGAAATTTTCCTTAGTGGAATATTACTAAATGGAACTTTCCGTAGTGGAATTTTCCCAGAGAAACTTTCCGCAGTGGAATTTTCCTTAGGGGAATCTTCCGCGCACCGTCAAATTCATAGAAAAATCAACCGTGGGTTCTAGTGGCATTGAGTCATTTTAAGTGGAAACAATTATTACCCTGGAAGTAATATCCTTTTATTGTAATGTCATAATATGAAGTAGGATGCATATTAATTAGTATAACTACCGTTTGATAGAATTAGTATATTATGTAATATGGCATATAGAAACATATTTAATGATTTGTTATTTTCACCGATTATACATATGTTTAATTAAATATTAAGAGTATACGGCCTATTTATTATTATTGAATCATCATTGATTAAGGCGATTTTCAGATCGTAGTTGAAAAACCTAATAATAGCTTTATCTGTATTGTACATTATATAATACCAGTGTCCTTTCCCGTTAAAAATAACGGGTCATCAACAATACCAATTTATGACCCGTTATTAGATTACTTTGATGAATTCAATTAAAATTAAATTTTATGAATAGTCTAATTTATTTTATTGATAAAATACATTTAAAAATTGAATAAAAATTGGGGAATTTAAATATCAAGTCAATATATTCCCGTGCGTATCATAGTTACATTCTTCATGTTTAATACTCGCAGTGTAAAAGCGGTCACCAAACAAATAAATAAATAAACACACGAGGGAAATTATTAGTATAGATACTTGAGATTTTTAAAACAGAGGATTTTTCTACTAGTATACAAAATACGGTTTACAAAAATTATTTAAAACGATATAAATTAGATTAATATGTTTTGAAATTGAAAAATAAAAATGTTGAAAAATTAAATTATATATGATAAAACTTCCTTCATTTTATCATAAATTACATGTTTTTTATGGAAAAAAATTAACTGTAGTTTTTTTTTGTATTTATTTTCAAATCTCTCATATAGACCACATTGTATTTATGAGTTAAGAGAGAGTACATAGTTTTTATTTTTAGTGTAGGTACGTTTTGTTTGTTCTATTTTACCTAGAAAGAATATAAAAGAAAGTTTCTCAGAATTCAAAGAAGACAACTAAAGATGAGTACTAGCCAAATAGATTCAAGCTCCCAAAGAAATTTCCAGGTTCATTACCCTTCCACAAACTTTTAAAAGCTTATACAACGAGTTCACCATTGTAATGTAAAAAGGGAAAATAGGTTTAATTTTTCTGTCTCACCAACTTACGTAAAACGGGAAAATTTTCTCAGAGAACAAAGAATAAAACCACCGTTTGGGAACGGTTAATGCTCTCTTTATTTCTGAATGTACAGACTTTTATAGGTAAACTGTTTGGGAAGATAATAATTACAGGAATCATTAAATATACATAATAACAATAAATCTTTTGGTATTATTTGAAGGAAATTGAAGATTTAATGTATAAAAGAATTTACCGAGAATATCTCCAAACAATATAAGTCTAATCTTTCCATGGAATTTTCCTTGACTGTTCCCAATGGATCAAATCCCTGGAAACCTCTGGAGGGTGTCGACCAAATGTCGTGATATAACTTGTCGTTCCCTGGAAGAGTTTTGATGACTCAATCACTCAATATATCTAATCAGTAGTACAAATATTTGAACATGAGTGAGACTCGTTAGATAGATTCAGCTCATTAAGAACCTTCTTCAATTAGATTGATCAGAGAATTAAGTTGTAAATGTGTAGCTTCCTGAACTCTATGTGAAAACAGCAGGTAATTAAATTTTCTTTTCATATTAGTCTTTTAAGCCATTTTCAATTATTAATACATTTAATAAATTACAATTGTCGAAGCTTACGGATGAATAACAACGCTCTATTTAGTTTTCAACTATAATATAAAATAACTATGAAGAGTAAACTTTGAACAACTGTATGAAAACACAATTAAATTTATGAAATTTCAGAGTAAGAAGAATAAAAATCCTGAATATCACCAATTTAAAGATGAAAAATGAACTTTCCTCGTAAGTAACTGAACCCCGACCTTTCAGAGCAATCAGATATTATAATTTAAAATTCCAGATTTTACATAGTAAATTATTAATTGCAACGGAAAACTTTTATTTTATATTTTTTGAAATAAAGCTGGTTGACATATTTATTTCAGTAATTCTTTACCTGAGGATATACCATTTGAAATAGGTAATTTATTTTAAAATACATGTTCCAACATGAAATATGAGACAGTCTGTTAAAAGCTTTCATCAAATGTTGATCATTTTTCATCTGACAGAATTGATTTTCCTATCAAACCTACATATTACACAGTTATCAGACCTACAAACTACAGAGTTATCAGACCTATAGATTACAGAGTTATTAGACCTACAAACTGCACAGATATCAGACCTACAAACTGCACAGTTATCAGACCTACAGACTACAGTTATCAGGCCAACAGATTACCCAGATAAAATTCTGGTTTCGCAAAATAAGTTCATTCTAATTTAAAATTAGTACAAAATATCTGTGGTTGTATTTCTTTCGGTAAGATTCTTACCTTATATAATGAAATTTGTTGATTAACACGGGTGAAAATGATTTCGCCACTCAACACATTCGCCAAATGACACTTTAGCCGAAAAAATTACATTCATTTACCTATATAAGGTTTACATATTTTACAGTAAAAAAGCAGTAAAATATACATTTTGTCCCTTTCAAACCTAATCGGGGGGTGGGGGGCAAAAACCCCAAAGGGACCGCTAACCTAACCTTGGGTGAAAAATATTTCTTTATATATATAACGAATAGTGTTTTTTTTTTTAATTATCAGCGACAGTGTCTAGCGGCGAAAGTGTTTTCGGCAAAAGGACCGGTCACCCTGGTATTACAATTTTAAATTCCTATTAATTACATTTTCCGTTTCCAAAGACTGACAATGAATGATATTGTTAACAGCTTTATTTATTGAAATTATTAAATGTTATCCATAGATTGCATTCAATCCTTTGTTGAGAGAACAATAAAATGTACATCAAACTAATATAGAAAGTGATATGAAACTACACGAGTTTTATCTTAATTTGAATAAATAGAAAATTATTAGCTAGAAATGTAAAACAACTGCTATTTTATGATGAAATATTCTAACTATTGAATATCCACAATATTTCATAATTTTCATAAAATGTCATGTATATTTATATATAAGGCGAGTTTTTGTGGGATATTAATTATTTATTAATTTTAAATTTATAAATTATAATAAATAAATAGAACAGTGTCTCATGAAAGAGATGTGCTGTGGGTTAAGAAGATATGATGTGGAGTAAGCAGTTTTGCTGTGGATTGAGAAGATATGCTGTGGAGTAAGTTGATATGGTGTAGATTAAGAAGATATGCACTTTCATAAATATTCCTAAATCTGCTCTGTTCTGTTTTTGCACAAGATATATGTGATATCCTCTCCTGTTCTGTTCATTCACCAGATATATATGATATCCTGTCCTATTCTGTTCATTTACTAGACATATATGTTATCCTTTTCTCATTTCAAAGCACTCTTCCTGATAATATTCATTTTCATCCTCAATACGTGGCAATTTGGAGTTGAGTTCCATCACATCCGTGACCTGAAGTACTAAAACCTCCCTTCAATTTTGTGAGACCAAATGAGAATAATTTTCCTTCTACCACTTTTATTCTTGTCTGGAATGAACATCTCATATTGACTGTCATTGAATATTTGTAAATATCGAAATGAAACTGAGATGCTTTTCGAACAATGTGATAAAAAAGAGCAGCAATCTCAATTTCAGTATTGTTTTCATAACCAATTTCTAGTAGGTACTATAAAGGAGTAGACGTATTGTCAAAAATTTTGGTAAAATATTCCTCACGGCATGATTTAGGTTCATGACTTCCGAAGTAGGAGTAGTAATACAGTTTGCTTTCAAATGAGATGCGAATAAATATGTTGACTGTCAAAAAAGAGTCTTGCAAAACAATTTCTAAATCATGTCGAGGTGGTAAAACCTACACAAGCAACTGAGGAGTGTAGCGAAGTAAAACATCTTCTTTGACTTCATGTCGAGATGGTTTGACAAATATGCAGATGGTATGAAAATGATATCCCAAATTTTGTAAATGTTTTGCAAGCTTTTCTTCCTATGTTATGTATTCAAATGCAATCATCCTTCACATTTTGGTTTAAATATATCTGCCAATGTTCTCACAATTCACTAAAATTCTCCTTTAATCCTCTAGATTTTAACTTCATCTGACCTCCAAGGGTTAATGACTCTCTCTACGAAATAATTAATAAAAAAGGATCAAACGCTAGGTAATTATTTTTCAAAAAGATCTCAAAGTAATTCATCAATAAAAAAAAGGGAATCCAAAGTAAAATAAGTGTAACCTTCTTAGATTCGTAGACTTGGATGAGAAAACTTTTCCAATTGTAAATAAGTGCAAAATGCGAGATTCTTAATTAAAAAAAGTAAAATTTAATTCTGGTGATTCTATATTTTATATTATACGATATGACTGGTTAGAAATAAATCAATTAGAAATAAAATGGTAACCATTTTATTCTGAAATAAATTCATATCATGATAAAGAAAAAATATAACATCTATTTAACTTCAATTTTCAGCGGCTATAATTTCTTCTATCATTTTTATTAGTTTGCAAAGTCGACCATTCCATTTAGATAAAGAATAACAACGGATGAATAATTTACCGAAGAACAAGGCAATTATTTCCGAAATAGCGCGGTTAGGGACAATTAATTTCGAATGTGGCGGAGCTTCCGACGGGCTACTATTCAAATGTCCGTTTCGGCACATCCGAATAGAGGCTTTCGAATTGAATCCCTATTTGGATCTGCTGGCTATCATTGTCGAATATCTCGTCAAAGAATTGGTTACCAAACGGAAATTAGGTATCGTGAATTTGGGAGTGATTAGGGAGGTAATCATTGTGATATATGCTCTGGAATAATCCTCATATTGCGCTCAACTAATGAGACATTGTTCGAATAATTTGGAGTGGAGGGGGGGGGGGCAGGCAGTTTCTCAATGATTGGAAGAGAAACATGAACTAGATATGTGAGTTAAACGAAATAATATACAATTTTTATATCAAAAAAAAAAATAGAACTAGATTCATAGCTCTATTTCAATTCATCTGGTAGCGTGAACTTCATTTGAGAGTATCCTAATTAAAAATAGGAGCCGTTTCGAGAAAGCGGTTAAGCCGATTAGATTAGACATCGCGGCAGTCAGTAAGCAACGAGAGCGCACCATGGAACCCAGAATGACAGCTATGGGGACTAATTTTACTCTGGTGTTACTGTTCATAACTACTCTGAGAACCTGCTCCTATTTGCCTAGCGCGCTGCCTAACTACGGATACACGGACCTTAGCGAAAACTGCTATACTAGTAATATAATATTATACTCGTAGCTAGGAGCCGTGCATCCGCAGTTTGGCAGCTCGCTCTTCAAAGAGGATCAGGTGTCCAGAATATTTCTGCCCAGTTACGCCAGAGTAGAGTAAACTCCCAAAGCGGTAAGTTTGGCACCCCTGCTGCGCTCTCACTGTGCACTGACTGCCGGAGTGACTACTCCTTTCAGATTAACCGCTGCCTCGAACCTGCTCCTATTTTCAATTTTGATTTCAAGCCCAAGTTGGATTATTATAATATTTGTGTTATTTATTCAAATAATTGTTAAAAGTATTGATGTAATATTTTCATGTTTTGTCATCTTTTTTGACCATTTATAACAGCTTTAAATGTTCTAAATTAACTTCTTGCTAGAATTTGAAGTATCATATTTGCAGGGTGCTGAGAAAGTCCCTGATCATATAAAAATGTTAATTTAATGAGTTGTGATGGATAAACTAAAATATAACTTATCACACAATATCTCCATAAACCCATTTAACAGTTCTACTAATTATTTTTCAATATGACCACCATTGGCGGTGATCACTCTCTCGAGTATACCTCTGAAGCTCTTTACTGCGGCACGGAACGTTTCTTGAGGAACTTTGGCCCATTGTCTCTCGAGGAACTTCATCAGAATTCCCGTACTATCATCAGCTGTAGCGCATGTTTCCTTCTCCAAGATGGATCACACACAAAAGTCCAGAGGGTTCAGGTCCAGCGATGAAGGATGCCACAATTCCTTCCTCCAAAACGCAGGAAATCCTGAGTTTTGTTTACTGGAGTCAAAATATCGTCGATATACGATTTTGCGTTAACTTTAGTGCCTTCTTTGACGAAAATGAGAGGATATCTCTAACTCTCAGAGATTGCAGCCCAAACCATCACAAAGGCAGGCTTTACTGTCAGCACTTTTTTCCAAAATTCTGTCGTTCTGGAAGTTGAATTTGGCCTCCACAGTGAACATTTTCTCATCCGAAAGGATGACTCACCAGCCTGCGTGCCATCCTTCGTTGCATTCAAAAGAACCTTTGATCTGTCCAGCATCGTCTGTTTCAGCAAGTCCGTGAGCTGTCGCATGTTGGTCATTTTGAATGGGGAAAACTTGAGGTCTTCTTTGACGATGATTCTCACACTTTTATTGTCGATATCCATACTCTTAGCCATCTTTCTCATGCTTTGCTTGGGGTTCTTCATTATCCGCTTCCTAATGGCTTTGATTTTGGTTGGAGTGCATGCAGTGCAAGGTCTTCCACACCTTTATCGATCACTTGTTGTCTCCAGTTCTTGATAGCGTTTTACAGCATACCTAACAGTCGATTTCGGTGCTTTTAACAGCTTAACAATCTCTGGATTTGTTTTCCCCGTGCAGTGTAGTTGAATAATAGCCTCACGTTGACTCATTTTTACAAAAGACAATGTAAATTTATCAAAATTTAGATCTGGACCATTAACCCTAATGAGTTTGACGTGTGTTTTATATGCACATCTTTTTTTAAATTACTTTATATCTTTCATGTTATTCCTTTAAATATACTGGCCTCTCTTGACTTTGTTCATACATAATTGCCATACATATTTTTGTATTCAAAAGTTTAAAAATATTTACGTATCGGCATAAATCAGCGTAAATAAAGTAAATTATGGAATTAATTGTACTTTGGTGACGTGTGACAACATAGAATTACAGTTTGGTTAGCTAATACGCACTAATATGCCCACGTTTTCATCAATTATAGATACATGCTCGAGCTGTGATTGGGTCACATCCCACTCAATCACAGCTCTGCTATCTCAGTTGCCAATGTCTTAAATACTGATGTATTTATTTTTCCTTATACGTATTTTCAATATTCTCACTTGAAATTTGGTACACATTAATTTAGTATATATGTATACTAACAACTGCTGGAAAATACAGAATTGTAGGTTAATAAATAAGAAATGTGTTTTTTTGGCACATAGTCGAACTCTCCCGTTGATTCTGACAGTTAAACTCATTAGGGTTAAAGTAAATGATTATATGAAGAGAATGAGATATAAATGGATGAATTTAGTAAATAAATAACATCTTTAATTTAAAAAATAAAATATGATCGGGGACTTTCTCAAAAGTTCTATTATTGTGTTTGTTCCACAAGATGTAGATTGTTAAGTAGCATTGCTAAACTTTATTGCAACGCTATTGTGCTTAAAAAACCTTTGAGATGTTTTGATGTTTTTACTCTTAGAATGTGCAGTTGTTGGAATAATAATTCGAATATAAAAATAACGACGACAGAAAGGAAATTAGAGATTGAATTGTCTGCCCCATACTAGTAGAAAACTCTTTAGTTGAAATTAATGTGGCAATATAAATTAAATTGAATTCTTTTTCAATTGATAGGTTCACCTTGATTGCATTGAATAGTACGATCAATTGAATTGTAATATATCTTTACTGAAAAAATTAAGATGCTTAGATTCAAATTTTGAAGAATATTATTATATTGGAAGGTATCAGCTTAGAACACTGGTCATAATGTTGTATCGGAATATAATTAGTTTGGAACGATGGACGAGATTCCAGTAGCAAATTCCTACCTGACAATTCCAGTTGTTGAAGTTATGTTCCTTAATGGAAGTTAGTCTAAACTGGATTTACATAGATGAAGAAGAGAAGATCATGAAAATTGACAGGTGGACGGGGATGAGAGATGAGCTGAAAATTAGGAACTAAAATTACTTTTAAATTTGGTTTTACGAATTTTATCAATACATTTTCTTTATTTAATTGAGATTCTACATTTTTACTAATTCAGTCAATCTTAACTTCACATCGAACTATATAGAATGTAAAACTATAATAATAGAGTACGTTTCAAGTGGAGTCGTTTTTCTTTGACACTAATATCAAAGGAAGTAAATATCAAGGGAATAAAAATCTGCTTCTAAGAAATCCTCAGCTACATTGGAATTTAATCTATTGAACCTCACAAAAAGATCTGACATGATAGAAGGAAAAGGAAATGTGTTTTGTGAGTATGTATAAGATTTATGTAACATCTTTCAGTGTGAATGAAAACAATGTTATTCTTTATTGTAAATACCAAAACAATGATATTTAGAGAAAATCTGGATGGAAATGGTGCATATGATATAAAATAATAAAACGTGCTGTGATTTACATAAAATGTTATAAAACGGTGAATTGGACAGCAAATAGGGTTAAGGAACCATCTACCACTTTTGAGTTAGGGGTCTAAGTAATATATTCTTCACCTGATATGACTAATGATATTTTTCACAAAATATTTAATAGATTTATTAAGTATCCTAATACTGTGGTAATCGCTAATTAAATGTATCAACTTTATGATATTTTCAAGCAGAATTTTTTTAGTTATTATGCGCTATGAAACATGAAAATAAACTCAAAGCGATGGAATTAATAAATTACCAAAAATTAAATGTGTGTGTGTGTAATTGTGCATGTAAGATTTCCAACCTCTCTTCTTCTTTCATTCGTTCTTCCTCTCTTCTTCTCTCACTCTTTTTTCCTCTATTCTTCTCTCCTCTCAATCGTTCTTTCTCTATTCTTATCTCCTCTCACTCGTTCTTCCTCTCTTCTTCTCTCACTCCTTCTTCCTCTATTCTTCTCTCACTCCTTCTTCCTCTATTCTTCTCTCCTATCACTCGTTCTTCCTCTATTCTTCTCTCCTCTCGATCGTTCTTTCTCTATTCTTATCTCCTCTCACTCATTCTTCCTCTCTCTTCACTATTTCTTTCTCTCTTCTTCGCTCCCTTAACTCGATCTTCACTCTTTTTCTCTCCTCTCATTTGTCTTTCTCTCTTCTCACTCGTCATTCCTCTCTTCTTCTCTCCTCTCACTCGTTTCTTCTCTCTTATTCTCTCCTCTCACTCGTTTCTTCTCTCTTCATCTATCTTCTCACTCGTTCTTCCTCTCTTCTTCTCTCCTCTCACTCCTTCGTCCTGTTTTCTTCTCACCTCGCACTTGTTTCTTTGCTAGATTCAAGAACAATAAATTGGAGAGTCGAAATATGGCTCTCAGAGCGTACATACTTACGGTGTGATAAAACGAGTCTCGTACATACGGAATGTTTTACTGAGGAGATCTATGAGTGGGAATCACCGGAATGAATTCCAAGCAACAATTTTAACAATAAAGACAAAAATCTGAGATGAATTAATGATTAACATTAAGGTAATTTGTGAGTGATTCCGACATTTAGTAATTGTAGCGTTATAATTTGTAAGAATGAATTTATAACTCAGGAAATATATGTCATTAGAAATTATGTTATATTTTCTATACATTGTTAATGTTGTAAAAAATGTTTTATTCTCGGAAAATGGATATCATCTTTACTGAAATAGTTTATTACTAGTTAACAAATTTTGTATTAAAGTATTATTGAGTTTATGAAACGATTAAAATGAAGAAATTTCTCTTAAAAAATAATTTAATGTTTGATAATGTCTTTCCGATAAGTATTTGAAGATGAATTTAATTTACACCATCCTTACAATATATTCACAACCTTAGCTATAATATATATTCTCTATTTTTCGTTTCAGTTTTTTCATCAGATTCTCTAGGCAGCCAAGGGAAGAAAATTTCTGTGACAGATACGCTTTAAAAAATCTCACTTTGAGCGTTGGTTTCATCAATCATGATTTATTGATGGATTTGCGTTAAAAATTGTGGTTTTGGTTAATATGCTACCTTTAAGATAGATTTAAATTTACATAATTTGGTGTGAAAATATTATAACATCTCATATTAAATATCTATATATTTTTTGTATTTTCGTGCTTTATGAAACCATTCTGAAAATATTTGATTTATTAATTAGAATTTAATTAGATACTGGTTTCCAAATACCGAAGGGTTTCACCTGAAATTATGATGGCTAAATATAGACGTGATAAAGTTATTTTGAAAAAAATAATCAATTTGTTAGGTAGGTAATTATTGTAATTTTCCACGTTGTTCATTTCAAACGTAAAATTGTATTTCAACAAATTTTTATCCTACTCTCAAAGCTTCATTCTATTATGTTTCTATAATGAACTGTATCACTTTAATGAGGTAAATTAGCGAGTAATTAGACTTAAGAGCTACCAAATACCGTGGTTAAAATTTTAGAAAAAGCACGAGTTTGAAGCGTAAGACAGGTTGTAAAAAAATAGAATAGGTTGGAAAATGCCTTAGAATTAAATAGAGTTAATTAGTATTGTATATATATAAATTTTATTTATATATGTTAATATACATTTAATATCATAACACCTTTGAAATTATATTTATTAGAAAGATTTTTAATACAAGGAATGTTCATATTTTCTATAGGTTAACATTGCAGTACGTGGACACCCACAGTACTTGGAAAATATAATCAAAAGAACCAAATATTTCCATAAAAGATAACATCGATATTATAAATTTGATTGATGTTTTTTGAACGATGCTGTAATTGAAAATAGGTGGTAAGTATACAAAACGAACCAAGATGACTTTTAATTTCTAAAGCTGACCTTTAGAAAACGGTGTTAGCTATTAACAGAAAGCAAACAATGCTCATTAATTTAACTCGAGCTCAATAATTGGAAAATTCTATAGGTTTGTTTCTCAAAAACTCGTGTTATTTATTCTGACTCTGGAGAGAAAAAGTGAATACCAACAGACTGCAGCCGGTGCATTTGTCGGCGGAGCTTCTGGAGAAAACATTGAACTCGAGGGTGATTTTGGTGAGTAGCATAGATAAGTTATGATTGGATGTATATCATAGATACGTTATGAATTTGGTGAGTGTCATAAATACATTAAAATATAGGAAAGTATTATAGATGATTACAGGTAAGTTCACCGCTCTCAATTCATCGCCGGTGAGTTCACAGCACTCAATTCATCGCATGGTAAGTTTATTGCAACTCAATTCACCAAATGAATAAATTATTTCATTGGTGGGTAGTACAGTTGCATAATTGAAATACTATAATTCTGGTGAATATTACAGACACATTAATATTGTGGTGAGTACCATAGATAGATTCATTTTAAATTTGGTGAATATCATTTATACATAAGTATATCATAGATATATTGTCATCTTTGTTGATATAATAGATTAATAATACAGCAAAACTCCTCTCTAGTGAAATTCAACTAGATCACTGTAGAGGATATGAGAGATGAGTAGAAAACTGGACTTTTCATTGCAGACTATAGAAAATATTTTCTTTCTTTTTAAAATAAATCCCTTATAGAGGATATATTATTTCTAATGACTAAATATAAGAATGATTCTCTACACATCACTTCATTGTAGAGGAGTTGCACTGGTAGAACTCTTCTTCCTTGAAATATAACTAATTTACTGGTTTTAGGAATTTTGCTCGGAGGAATTTAGCCATTATGGAATTTTTTTCAGGGTGAATTTTGACAGGGGGATTTTTGTCCGGCGGGATTTTCCCTGTGAATAATGTATTTCAAGGTTTAAATTAATAAATTGTAAATTAAATGTTTAAAATATGTGATTCAATTTACATAAACATAAAAAAGTTTTAATGTAACTTTAATATATTGTATAATAACAAGTTTTATTTAACTAATGTTAAATAATCACGGAATTGAAAATAAATTTTTCTGGTGGGGGAGGGTATTGAAACTCAGTGACCAGTTGGTCTATTTATTTACACATTCTGTACAGTGACTCTCCTCGATCAGTACTGTAAACCAAAGAAACTAAATTAATATTAAAAATCTAAGAAGTTATTTATAATAAAATATATATTAAAAATGCACGCTAAGATATAAAATATAATAGAAATTAAGGCAGATGCCTTATCTAGTAAATCTCAAAAAGTTTCTTTTTGGCAATAAAATGGCACGTATTAGTTCTACAAATTAGCTGCTAGGTGGATGAAAACAAATAGCGTAACCTACTTTATTTACAATGGGTATAGTGATTCGTAAATAAATATAGAAATGGTTCATAGGCTTAATATTATGGTCATTCTAGACTCTCACACTTCAAATACACTCCAACACAGTTTAAATTCATTCACTCTACACTCACATTACCTACACTCTTGTGCTTACCTGAAGTTTTCAATCCAGACAAGCTAGCAAATTGACCAGTTTCTCCTGTCCCGCCAGAAAACTATTCCCAGGCTTGTACTTTAATTGCTCGTCTGCAAAATATCTAACTATACAATTGCTCAATTCAAAAATATCTCAAATGACAATTTAAAATCTCTAGCCACACTTTTCCTGAAACAGACAACAAAGAAGATCAGTCTAATCGAGATAGATAAACGAGCGTCACACAGTCTTCGCTTTGAACACTAATTTAACCCTGGCAACCAGCTACACGTACACATCATGACTAACAGAAAAGCGAAAAACAAGTGGACTACGTCCCAGATAAAATTTAAGAGAGTGTCTTCGATGATGTAAGAGCGTTTTTGTTAGATAGAATAATCCAAGATGGCTCAGTTGAAACGTTGCTGCCTTTAATTCTTCATAAAACTACAGTTGCAGGTTCGAGTCCGGACACAACATATCATTTCTTTCTTATTTCATTCCATTTAATATGTATATAAAAATATTTATCATTAAACTAATCGATATAAAGCCAAACGTACGTATACCCTTTGCCTATATGATATAATGTAAGAAATAGAACAAACTTGTAAATACCTTTCAAATGATAATTTTGATTTTATTTAACCCTATAAATCGTAAAAATCTGCTTAAAATCATGCTTGAATTGCAAACAATATTGAGGTGATTATGTGAATTGTTTTCGTATGAATCCTCCATGAAACGGCTTAATATCGCACTTGAATCATTGTTGATTAAAGGACGGTTACAGTCGGTTATGCATGTGCTTTTTCTATGAATCGGCGAATATCCTGCCTTATCCTATACTAAAAATCTTCAATAAAACGGACATTTCTTCAAATATTTATTGATGATTCATCGTCAATACGGCGATGCATGTTTAGGTACTCTTCCAAAAATCGACAATAAATTGGCCTTAAAAATAAACTGGGGTTAATAACGCCCTCTCGTGGCATGTCATGCACCTAACAAATTGTCATTCGCAATTTACAATAAATGAATTGGAATTAATACTTAACCCAATTAACATAGCGACTAGTCCAGGCGGACCAGTCCCCGAGAAAAAAAAAATATTTTTAAACTGACTATGCATCTTCATGAATTTTAATTTTCAACATAATTACATACGATTAGGCAGAAAAGGAAGTGATAAATCAAGGCAAATAAGTTTAAATGTCATACCTTTTGTAAAAGAAATCCACTATTATGCGGTGGAATCTTTCAATTTAATTCCGTAAGATGACAATTATATAACCATTTATTAGTTATAATTATTTTTCATTAATGAATCAATATAAGCCGAAAATTAAAAAAAAAAACAATATTTAAATCTCAAAATACAAAAATGATTACATTCTAAATAATATCTGGTGATATATGTCGTATATTAAATTTATGAATTGATTAAAAATATAGTCTCTTGTAAAATAAAATTGATTCAGTACGTTGATGAACTATTTGTCAAGTAAAATTGCTACTACCTTTAAATCAACTAATTGCCGTAAAACATTCCCTTGTTTGCTCGGTATACAAAAGTTAATTTCCTGTTTGTTGATCGCTGCGAAGTTTTGACACTGTAGATAAACAGGGGAAAAGAAGAGCCTTTAAACTGAAGCTCGTTAAATGCACAGTGTATAATGTACAGTGTACACTGTAACTTTATAGTGTCCAATAGCCTGTGGAAACCTCATAAAGTTCAGAAGCCTGGAGAAACGTTATAAAGTCCAGTAGCCTGAATAAACTTTATATAATCCAGTTGCTTGTAGAAACTTTATAAAGTCAATTAGCATGTAGAAACATCATAGAATCCAGAAGTCTGTAGAAACTTTATAAAGTCGAGTAGCCTGTAGAAACTTCGTAGAATCCAGTAGCCTGAAGAAACCTCATAAAACCAGAAGCCTGTTGAAATTTCACAGAATCCGGTAGCCTGTAGAAAATGTATAAAGTGCAGTAGCATAAAGAAACTTCATAGAATCCAGTAGCCTGTAGAAACCTGAAACCTCTTAAAGTCCATTACCCTGTAGAGTTTACATAGAATCCAGTAGCCTAAAAAATTATCATTGAATCTAGTGGCCTGTAAAAACCCTATAAGCCCGAATAGCCTGGAGAAATTTTATAAACTACAGTAATCTGTAGAAACTTTATACTGTAAAAGCTGTAGCATGAGTAACTATATCCAGTTGTAGCTGTAGCATGTGTAGTGTATAGTGTATCAAGATTTTTTATCAATATCACCTTCAGGTAACTGTCTTACTAATAATTTCTACATATAGGTATAGAACAATACTTTTTACCTAAATACTTTCATGTTAATACTTTTCCCTAGCTAGGCACTGTAATTACAAACATGTTTTACCTAGATATTCTGTCCTACCAATATTTTCTACCTAGGTACTGTCTTTCTGATATTTTCTAACTAGTTACTGTTCCATCAGAACTTTTCAAATGAATACTTTTCAGTTAACGCGAGCAGTTTAGAGTTCATATCTTGTTTGTTGACATCATCCGAGTAATTTTGAAATGAAATCTTGATAGTTATTTCGTAACTCGGAAACGAAGCCAGTGACGAGAGAGAGCATTTGAAGCAATACTGCAAGAGTGAGATGGAGTGTTAGGAACGTTATTAACAATAATTCAATTCAAGGTAAAGAAAAGAAAGCATATAAATTTTAATCTTCTTCGATTATTTCATACATATCTAAGAAGAAATTTTCGATTCACAAAAGGGAAGTTATTATCAGCATTATGTGGCGTAGCCATTGATAATTATAAAACATCCTCTCTGATATTCCATATTATGCTTAATACAATATACATATACTGTTAATTTCTATCTAATTCGAAACATCCAATGAAGATTTAATCAGAAACTCTTCCGGAAAATCAACATTGATTAGCATGTTTGTGCAAAGTTTCCGCGATGGTAGGTATTATTAGGTGTCTGGACAATTTGTACCAGAACAATTCGTCGCCTGGACAATTCGTCACCGCACAATTCGTCGCATGGACAATTCATCGCCAGACAATTCGTTGCCTGGACAATTCGTCCCCGGACAATTCATCGCCAATTGAAAATAAAATAAATATAATTTATAATATAATTATAATTGGTGGAAGTGCATTCATTTGAAAGGAGCTATTTTTTTCAACAATATATTTACACAAAGAAAAAGTTTACTCATATCTAATGGGTCAACAATTATTTATGCTTTGAATCAATTTATTACCTGAGTTAATTGAACCTTATTCATGTTTTCATGTGTGTTAAAACAACTATGACATGGTGTGTCATCAAACATTAGTTAATTCAATTCATTTTATGGATTGAATCAACTTACTATGAGAGGTAAAAGTTACTTTTTTGAGAATTTTGAACTATGTTGAAACAATTATGACAGAGTGTATTGTAGTAACTCATAAAGACTGGTTATCCAATGTATCTGGTGTATAAATTAACTTACTATGAGAGTTGATGCTACTTTTTTAAGTTTAGAAGAGAGTCGAAACTACTCTTTTGCTTTAATCCACGTCAGTTTAACTACTTTTCAGTAGTACCTGCAACTCACCACGTAGATAGGTGCAAAAATAACCCATTCATAAGAGTCAAAACAACCCAGGTAACATGAGAATATTCCGGGAATGTTCCATTCGGATTGTAACATTCCCCAATATTCCCACATTCCATATTGATGCTCCCAGAATCTTCCTGGAACATAAGAATCGAATTAATTACCAATTGAATATTCTAGGAATGTTCCTTCAAGCACATTAAATTAAATTGAAATATTTTAGTTTTGTTTGGATTTGAATATTTTTTTATAGTTGTGATAATAACTAACTCAGGAAAAAATATATTATACTAAAAAAAGGAATTTTATATTTACCAGTTTTATACGTAATTTTCAAAAATTTAAATTAAATTATAAAAAAAATAATATATCTTATATTTTATATTGGCGACCAATTGTGTGGGGACGAATTGTCCGGCAACGAATTGTCCTAGCACCGCATTATTGACACTAATTTGAAATAATTGCTTGACGAAGAACTTACCTCTGATGTCAGAGTTATGAGTAATAATAACTTATTTTATTATTTCTCATATTGAGACTATAACTATTGAATTAGTTATATTATACATACTGTATATATACAGTCCTCCATATATTTTCATATTATATTTCCATTTACCAACAGTTTATCTACTTTGATACAGTAAAACCTCGTAGTAGACCAGGGTTACGTTCCAATTTTATTTGGTCTAGTCAGAAACTCACTTCAGTAGTTTCCTATTAGACCAACATCATTTTCTCTAAAATTAAAGCTGTGACTTTAACAATTCGATCAATCTATTTGTTTATGATAACTTTAATGCCAAATTAATGGTAACTAACATACGAATTTAGAAACAGTATGATTTTTTTTGTTTCAATTAAAATGAATGAAATAATTTTTCAATTGAATCATCATTTTATAAAATTATAATAGTCTTCACTGTATCTTGTTTTCTGTATTTTTTCACATCAATTTTGTTTAGCACAGACTCTACCATTATATGTGAACCGATTTTGCTTTATGTTTTATACTAAAAACAGCATAAATAAATATAATATATAATTCAAATTACAGGAAACAGTATTGTATTTATTACTCCTTGTAATATTTACACTAGAATAAATGTAGGGTGACAAAAATTGTGTTTTGTCTTGTACGATGTTTTTCCTGTACAGTTTCAAAAATATTTTGGTCTAATAGGAGGTTTGTCTACTAGGAGTTTTGTCTACTACGAGATTTTGCTGTATAATAAACTTGACAATTAATTATATGTTTGTTCTCATTTCTTCAATGATGTTATTCAGTTTGATATTAAACTTCTAATATAATATTTCTGATATAATATTAGATGCTTGACAGCTTCATTAAAACAGCTTGACGTATGCACTTTGTAAGCAAATAATGTAAGCATATACTATAAAATTAATCCTGATTATTTCTTTCATTCACGTAAGCAAATAACTTCCTCTGATATCCCCTGGTTCCGTTGATTAAATGTTAATAACATTATTACTTTGATGATCATTTTCTTTTAACCTATCCAAGTCAAATTAATAACAACAGAGATCTCTTGGTCTATCCCACACGACTTTCATCTTCTCATTTATCAACTAATGCATTTTCTCAGAAATATGTACCTCTCAAGTCTAAATAAACAAAAGTGAAGTTTCTATAGATTGTGAGGAAACTTTCTCCACTAATATTTTCAAATGATTAATAGGGTTTTCCTATCTCTAAGTTCTAATTATTACCTTCGCAAATTGCGTAAGGTTATGTTTTAGGTGGAATTTATATATTTATCATCATGCTATTTGCATAACTCAAAATATTTTCAGCCAAATGGCCAGAAATTTGGTGGAATGTAAAAGGTCACGTTCAAAGTCAATTATTTTTCTCAAAGCAAATAATTGGATGGTCTAGGTAAATTTTATTTGGGTAAACGCTCTAAGAGTACACGTCATCAAGTTATATTTATTTTTGGCTTAAATAATCTCCTTAAATTTGATATAATTATTAATATTTTTTTTTATTTATATCTTCATCTATCTAGTGACCGGTTATACATTATTCATCAATATTCTTCATAATCTTCATAAAAGTTGTTTCATTATTTGTATATACAAATTAAAAAATTATTATAAAATCTCAAGTAACCGTTATAGCTTCAAAAATCATAGTAGGTACGCACTGCGAAAATTAAGTGTGGACTTCCTCGTAATCTTTTACGGTTTCAAAGTAACCTATCTTTTCGTAGTGGGGGAAATTCCATGCTGTAATTTGAGAGGGGGAAAGACTTCTTTAAGTAGGTTGATAAAATTATCTGAATTTCTGTCACTGATTTGGCTCAAAATTCATTTGTTTCACATTTAAAATTAAATTCTTATGTTTTCCTCACGTTTGAATAGAATTCAATAATTTGAAAGATGAAATAGCTGGAATAAATAAATATTTATATAAATTCTTTATTACTGAACTGAATTTGAGAGATAAAATTATGGTGGGAAATGAATAAAGGAGATTTTCTATCCAATGGCCCACCATAAATTTCTTCCTGGTTATGAGTGCAATAATGTTGTGTTAAACGTTGCTACAATTAAAGAGTTAATTAAATCTTAACTCAAACTTTCATCCTTTCGATTAGAATTCAACAAAACAAGATAAACATGTTTTTATTTTACAAAAGGAATGAAAATAAGTAGGATGTATGGAAATAAGCATGGATGGCCTGGAGCCAAAAGTAATGACAATTTGGAAAAGGGAAAGACACCAATTTTGTGTCTGTAGACATGCTTGCTGCGGAGATTAAAAACAATGCAGTCAGAAATGATTAGAAAAGAAACCTCCATCACTGGATGAAAAAACAACCGATTGGCCACGAAACAACGATTTACACCAGCCGAGAAGAGGTGAGTCGGTGGCTTGTTTTTATCTCACTTTAAAGTATTAAAATATGTTAATTTTAATTAGGTAATAAATAGTATATTATTGTACTATTTCATATATACATAAGAAATGGCTTTCAGAAACATGAAATTTTAAAATATAATTTAATTTATTCCAATTTATGTAATTTAATAATGAGGAAAATAAATTGAAATATTAAAATCAGTTCAATTCATCAATCGTATAATTAAATTAAAATATATTTTTTCCCTCTGCAGCGAAATAGAAAAAAATACTCTTCACAACCACTCACATTCATGCTGAATTCTTATACTCTATGCCCAATGGATATTATTATCGTCATTATTCAATGAAAAACTTGAGCTAAATCTGAGGACACGGACCAGTAATATGGATGGCTGTACTAGTGGACTACCCCAATGATAATGTTATTATTATCAGGGTAAAACGGTAGTTCAGTCTTATGTTATTTTTCACGTAATGTTTTACTCTCATATGTCCAAAAAATTTTCATTTTCCTAGAGTTTTATACAGCGTCAGTACATCACACCTTACGAGACAGAAAAACCCTACAAAGTGAATAGCGTCGCATAAATGCAAGACTAAACGCGTGTATCTTACGGGATGGCAGTGAAATATAACGCTCTTCTGCGACACTAGAGACTTTACTAATGGAAAATAAAGTTATTGAAGAATGTTTGTATGCAGTCAAATAAAAATTATTTACTGTTTGAGGAAAAATGAAGCATTAATATAATGTTAATTGATAGCCTTATATATACATATATTAGTTAGCATTATCATCATATATATATTATGACAGTTTTCATTTCATCATGATATTTTGATCATTGGTTTTTAATTTAATCTTCTATGGCAGAAATATATCTTCTATGACCCAATTTAATCACTCCGGCTAATCCAATCGTATTCATCTAATTATTCAAGATTAAATTCAATGCTAAAACTACTCTTCAGATTCGATATCTCTTGATTTTCTCCCAATGTTTGTAATGCAAATAGGTAGTTAATTTGATGTGTCCAGAGTTAGCGAGGAAAATGGAGAGGCAGAAGTTGGCCAAGTATTCTCAAATGACGATCGAAGAGCGCAAAGTTAACAAATCGAATTATAATTAGACATACAGAACTTTGAAATGTCATCTTATTAGTTAACTGCACTGGAACAACTTCTGTAACTTATAATGTAACATCTAGCTTTCTGTAACATTCACTTAAATAACGTCTAAATCTTATGTAACACACGCTGTAACAGCTATTTTAACATCTTTAATTGTCTCAAACATCTCCAACAACAGTAAGTTCAAAAACTTCTAATGTAATTCTAACATCTAACAGTTTAGTTTTAAAAGAATGAAATATCCAGATTAAAAAATGAATAATAATAACTATTGTTTGAATAGAAAGAAGAGGGTCGATTTTCCTTTAATTTTATTTCATCATTTAACAATGGAAGATAGTTAATCATAATCTTCTTCAACATATTTTCAATAATCCGCCAATTAATTCATACTCTCAAATGGCTTCAAAATAGATTTAATTGTTTTAGCAGTTAATCTTCCGATCTCTGTTGTCCGTTTGGCTCAAAAGAGCTATCAGTTGCATATTAAACAATCAACTACCCATTAAGAGGATTAACAAATTGAGTTTCTTTGGAAAATAGAAAATAGAAACTACGTAATTGTTATGTTAAAGTTAACCCTAATTAGACAGACAAAATTTAGGTTTTTATAAAAAAACTGAGTGGGTAGGATTCGCTACACAATTGATATTTAGGGAGATCACCTGCTTGAATTACATGATTTTATGTCACTTTATAGCATTTACCATAAAAATGTCCAGTGCAAAATTTGATACATCGACGATTGATAGGAACAAATTATTACATCGGATGTATTTTCTTACACTGGCAGTATGGGTGAAATTGGGGGTAAAAATAAGGCACTTGCGCGTTGCCAAATTTAGAGGTAGTGTGTACTTTCGTTGGAGCCCAGTTACTGTTATTGTTAGGGTAATTAATTGCAAATAATAACTATAAATTGGTAATAATATATAAACCATACAACACAATTTTGACAACTGAGGCTTGGTGCATAGCGACCACTGGCAACTATATGTATGTATATACGTTAGTGTTTTGCGGGAGTACTATGTTGGTAGACACACTACGCATATAGTCAGTGAATTATAGATTGTACTATTCACCTTCATGGTTGGCATAATGTTCTTGTTGGCCTATGAGATAAAGTTAGAGTATTACTATATACAAATATATCTAATGAAGAGAGTCATGAAATCTTAGTTGATTTAAATCATGTACAAATATGTAATTGCTATTATAAAATTGATTTTGAGGCCTAAAGCCAGGACTGAACTTCACATGGAGAGTTGAGAGCATTTTCAAGTGCAGAGTGGTGGGCACAAGTCCAACCACTGTTGTGAAATGGTGGTTGAACGGGAGCCAACTCAGTGAAACAATCAATATTGTGGATCACAAAGATATCATTATCTAACTAAATTACAGATTAACCCTAGTAACCTTGGGACTGGACCAGGTGCACCAGTCCTTATGAAAAAATATAAATCATTTTATTTTTAAACAGATTTGGAAGCAGTCTTTTCATGACTTTTATTTCTCATTATAATTACATACGATTATACAAAAAAGAAGATGATACACGTGAAGATACTCATATTATGTGCATTTATTCAAATATACAGGATGTCTAAAAAAACAGAACACAAGTTTAAGTAAGTATATTTCAAAAACTATTAAAGATACATGCATCTTTTTGATATCTTTTTCATTGTTGACTCGTTCTCCTTGCACAGTTAAGTTTTCATCAAGTTTATTTATTTTTGTGAATGTTATAAGGATATTATTGATGGGTGTTGAAAATGGCTTTTGCGCAAATAGTTAGAAAACCCAAGAAATATTTTTTTATTATCTTTGCTTGTTAATTTTATTTTAAAAAGATAATTGATAATTGGTGTTTACCAATGGATTTGTAATTATCAAATGAATTATTTAATGAAAAAAAATATTGAAAATTCAATTTGTTAAGACTTCATAACAGTTTTAGTGAGGACTAGCGCACACGGATCAGTCCCTAGGTTACTGAGCAAACTTTTAAAGGCTAGGTTACTAGGGTTAACTGTAGTAAGAGAAGGTAAACAAGTGAAAGAATATTCATAGTTAGGTAACTTTGCTTGACCTTGACTGATCCAACAGTTCAATTCTATATTTGAATTCAGTTATCTGAGGTAAAAATTTCAATATATTGATCAATGATCATGTCTAAAAACTAAATAATTACAACTAATTCATTGCACTTCCCATGTTACTTTGCGAAAAATAATATATTACCTCTCGAATGCAGTTATTAGAGTCAATTTCACAATAGATCACATAATTCTATTCAGAACACATTTAGTTCATCATTGAATGAAAATACTATTCAAGTAATTCGAATGTCTGATCATAATACATGTTTACATAAGTCACAATGAATGGATTAATAACCTGAAGTTTAATTAGAATGATGATAGAAATTAATTTGAATTACTAATAATATATTACTCCTCAAATGCAGTTATTAAATTCAATTTAACAAAATATATTCTATTTTTATTTAATATATAAGAAATTATTCAAGAAGTTCGGTGGTCTAATGATCGATCATATTACATGACTACATAAACTACAATAATGGATTAATAAACTGAAATTGGGTTTAAATGAAGATAGAATTTACTGAGATACGACTAAAACAGCTAAACTGAAAACAGCCAATTAAATTACTAAAGTTATTGTTGAAATATTTTTAATACATCCTCCACATTTATTCGATTGTCAAAAGTCAGAGATTTAGTAGGAGTGGAATATGCCTGTGTGATAAAATTGTAGATTTATTAATCTACTATTAATATGAAAATACAAAATTTTCATTTTCCTAATTAGTCATTCTAACAAGAAAGTAAACACTTTTTATTGACTGCACAATAGCTTTTTCTTATTTGAATTATGCTGATGGTTTGGAACATATCCGTTTCAATTTGAGGCTCCATTGAACATGCGATTCTCTTTGTCTGTACTGGAAACTGATACGAACCAGTGTGATGGAGCTCTACAAACAGTCTTAAATGTCGATAGCAGAGTAAACATCGAGTGATCATTCAGATCTTGGTTCTACAATCTACAGTATCCCATGTACAGGGAAATTCATTGCTATGGTGATTGGTTATTGGTTAGTGCAGTTAACGAATAAAAGTGAATATTCAATTTCTATCCATTTATACTCCTTTTTGAATATGTCGAATAACAGTTCCTATTTCTACCGTTCTATTTCTTTTGAGTAATAATTCCAACCATTAACCTTATCTACCTCTTCCGAAAAAACTATTTTGGTCATGTTCTCCCTTTTTGTCTGAATGAAACTCCACTTGTATTCAAATCTATGTCTGTCTTTGGTCTTTTTCAAATGTTACGCCTTTACTTTCACACTTGATTGAGCCGGAATGTTAGTGTGAGTACAATTGGACTGGTAGTAGGAGCCAGGTGATGATGGCACACAACTCGACTATAAATCTTCTTAACCAACCTTTCGGGCACCGTTCTGCAGGATCAGTCCTTTTTAAACTGTCTTTGCGATTTATTTAAATATTGGCTCGTACAGTGTGTCTCTGAATCTTATAAAACGTAACTAGTATTCATATATTATGAGATTTATTAAAGTATTTGCTCACGTATGGAAATTTTTTAATACTTAAACATACTACATTATAATGTGAACCAGTTTTCCAAGCTACACTGGCTCGGGCAGAATTTAGAAATCACATCAATTTATTAATTGAGAAAAAAATCAATCAATCATCAGAAAAATATCCATATATCACAAAGTAATATACAATGAAAGATAAATCATTATCTAAACAATATTTCAAAACAACACCTGGTCTCCAATAGGTAGATTAATATGGGTCACCTAAAACTTTGCTCGTGTTGACAATAGATGGTTTCCCACGAGTCTCTCCATATATCCCACTCTGCTCAGTTCCTTTCTTCTTCAAACCATTAATTGATTTGAATATCCATCTCTCTTCCTCTTATGGAATACAGTAAATGTTTTTTTTCGTAACTCTTTCTTCTGTGATGTATTATATATTTATCAACCGTTCATTAAAACCTAGACTTTGATGATGTATCGTATAATTTTTTTTGTTGTTGTTGTTGTTTGCTATAAAATAAAATTATTTGATTCTATCTCTCATCATTCACGATTAGATATGTCTGTAGCGATACTTATTGTTCTATTAGATATGACTCCAGGGACTGGATTTCACATGTCAACATCTGGTGATAGCATCCATCAGACCAAATTGGAGAATAATCACCAGAAAAGTAGCGTAACTGTCAAAAGGGAAATTTCTGTGGCCCGGACATGTCATATCGCCAGTAATCCTCCAGTCTGCAATATCACTTGGTTTCATATTGTAGACTCAGAACCTATATTTTCATATTAGTGTGGATCCAATTTCTTTTCATTTTATGGCCGCACGATAACATTTTCTTGTTGAATCTTTAAGTGTTCATATTATATTCTATGGGAGTCTCATGTATCTTATAAATCTATCTTTCAATGTTCTCTTTACATTTCTCAATAAAAAAATTAATATTATAGATATTTCATCTTTAAGTGAAGGTATGTGTCAAATAACCTTATTTAAAAATATTGTTGATGTAAGTTCTTATTTTTGTTCTTGAAAAATGAAATCGATACCCTAACTATAAGTTTTTTCATACAGGTAGACCCGGTTCCGTAAATAATTTCACCGTTTGCTAACCACAGTGCCACTGGGTTCGTGGTATCTTGCAATTGCTGGCTTCGCAGAGGGACGCCCCTCGAAGCCAACTACATTACCCTGGTTTATTACCAGGTAAGAGTCGCTCCAGTCGTATTATTATGCGCAGTTAAATGTTGGTTGAGTGGAATTTCAGTCTTTAAGAAATCTGAAATTTCACTGTACTAATTTTCACTGGGTAAATGTTATAACATTTACCCAGTTAGAAAATTATAATTATATTGCAGTTTGTTATAAATATATATACTTGCATATAGGCTCGTTACATATATTTTATTTATATAAAAAAGGGATTTGAATAATTTCAATTATATTCAATATATGTGATTTGTGATATATTATGTTGTTTGTGTTATATTTGATAGTTTTATTGATATTTTATACAAATATTCCATAGAACTAGATAAGGATTGGACTAACATATATTTAGATGCGAGGTAGTTTTCTACTGCCCTGCCATAATTTGTGATCTGAGAATATCAGCCATGTCGATGGTATTTTTTTTTATCAACCTTACTGAACTTTCTGACATATTTCCAATCTATTGCATTTAACAATTTATTAGTTTCTGACTGATGGATAACTTCATTTGGCAATTGAAAGTGGTCAAAGTAATTGACATATAATTTATTTTATAAAGCACAGTTGGCCGATAGTTGCAGGTTTTTTCTTTCAAAGAGTCGACAAAATGTTCCGAAAATAAAATAAGAATATAAAATGACTTCACTTAAATCATGAAGTTATTAAAATTAAATACGTGGGCTACCAAAATTAAAAAGATACATTTTTAAATCTTGTACAACCCTTTACTATAAGCTTCTGTCGATGTAGATAAGAGCCCATAAAATCTTCTGCGGTCTCACTATAACTTTGTCCCAAGGTACCAATCTCTCAACATCATCGTAACTTATAACCGACTGTTCATGTCTCGTTCAAACACTTCACTTTGATACCATCTAATACTCATCTTGACACATGAGCTGCACTACATTATGAACCATTAGCTCTCGAGATGACTGTCTTTGTCATTCTTGCTTCCTGAACATTATTAAACTAGTGCAATCATTGGTATACGAACTTACTGCTATTCACCATCAGAATATTGACTTACTGCTATTCACTATCAAAATACTGAATTACTACTATTTACATCTTTAAACTGTCTTATTACTATTCAACATCGAAATATCTGTAACATTTTTCCTATCTCGAGTGTTCTAACGCCCTCAGGAGAATTGGTTAGGAGCATCTCAAGTGCCACTCCTCATTTCATGTGAGTTTTCAATATTTTTCCTGAAAATATTCAGCACAGTTATTAGTGACCGATGATTTTTAGGTAATTTGTACACATAATATTTTTAAGAATTCAAAATTTATATAAATTTAGTGTTACTTGAAATTATGTAACTTTTATTATAGAGAAATAGAATTTATTATTTTGTACGTTACAAAGAGATCAAATATAAGGTTTACATAAAACTAAATAACCAACACTGAATATATCTTGTTTCCAAGAGTCGGGGATCTTGGAGCAAGCAAAGAGTTTGCAGTGTTTGCGCTTTGCAGCCATCAATGTAGAGGGAGTAAGTCCTCCAGTAGCCTTTTCTGCCTTTACACTACAAGATAACGTCCAGACAGTTATAAGGTAGTACCTTTTTATGTAATATATAAATGATGAACAACTTCAAATGTCTCAACCGAGATTTCTTTATTGCTATTGCTTACAGAACATTTCGATCTGCTATCTACATAAAGTGTTATTCAGTACATAAGTGGTGAACCAGTTCCGTTCACTTCCAATAATATGGATTAACATAATATTCATTCAGAGATAGAATTTATTGTTATTATTCTGCCAAGAAAGAACAATAACAACTGGATATTTTCCTTGGAAAAGTATATTTGCTCGTCTTGAATATTGCATAATACATATTACAGAATCAAATAGCTCATACAAATGCACATTAGATACAATTGATTTGAATCGTTGTTTCCTTTCACCAATTGTAGTAAAATACATCCTATCTTTTAAAACCATTATTTTCAACACGCATGGTAATTGTTTAAATATCCACCTATGGTCAAGACTAGACTAATATTTATATACTAACAGGAGAACATAAGGAGTCGTTAACAGGCCTTCGTGGAAATATAGCCCGCCCACCACTCAATATCGCTATTTATAAATCTGAATCGTGGAATGCAACCATTGATAAGAATGGCCACAGTACGCTCACCATTAACTACTACAACGACAAGAACATTTAAAAACAAAACTGGAAACAAGCGATCAATCTAAAATATCCTGTTGCAGGTTCACTAGAGGCTGTTTATTCATCCAGCCAATCTTCTTTGTTCATGCAGCCTTCTTAGTCAGCATTTTCATGATTTCCACCATTTTGGCAATCATGTTAATAATTGTGAACAACCTTGGATGGATGAAACTGTCACTCATTGTCTTCGCACTCAAAAGAAAGATTGCTACCCAGAGGAAGGAAGTGGAACATGAGATAGTATAACCACAGTACAGAGAAGATATAGTATCCCAGAGCTATAGGGGGGATATTACGCGTGTCCCGGTAGGCTGTGACGTCACATGTCAACAATGGTGCGTACGTTTGTACGTACAGTACAAACACAAAAGATGGCTGAAACACACCCAACTTTTGTTAAATAACGTTTTCGGTGATATTTTTTAATTCCACATTACCGCATGCTATTATCCAATCTTTATAGTCATACGGACGAATATTAAAAAAATGACTGTTGATGAAATTGCTACTGGTCTTTTTACACCCAATATAGTAACAAATTTTTAGTTTTGAAGAAGACGATTTATTCAAGATAATTAGATCATTAGTCAGATCGGTCGCGTTGGCCGCTATCTTAATTCTCTATTCCACGTGACCCACAGCAATTCTGTTCACTATGACGTGACCTCTTGTTTACATACATGACGTCACAGCCTACCCAGAATAAATTTGAATAATACATGGAACTGGGGTACTATACTATTCTGTTTACTATGGTATAACTGTATTTTTCATTTCTTATCAGGCACCATTTATATGCCTTATTAGTCTCCTCAGAGAATGTAGTAGGACATTGGAGTCATCCAAACTATAGGGATATTACAACACTAGTTGAGAAGATGTATATCCGTGCATAATATCTTGGGCTAAATATATCTATTTGACTCTATTGTGTAAAATATAGTAGTGTTCGTCTATGTATTATATGTTAAATGGTGAAAACGATTTTCATAAAAATGATAGAAATGTAATGGTATTATATATTATATATTAATGGAATAATCCAATCAATGAAAACTAGTATTTAATTTTCTTACCCGCCATCAATGAAGTCTCTCATTTATCTTTTATGGTTTGAAACTCTGTAATGCAGTGCAGCATTACATACCTATCTTTCTCATTCTCAGCTAATTGTCTACACATTTGGTTACAGGCAGCAGCAGCTGCATCTCTTTCTGAAGATGACCAAGAATTCATGAAAGGGAGCATTCAAGTCACAACGACTAATTTATCTGACATTGACCGATCTTCCGGAGTGAATAAACTGTACGGTGAGTGAGACTCGAGTAACTGTGGTGACTCTTATGGAGGAACTCTGTGTTTCTTTGGATCTTTTGATGACATAATATTTTTCTGATCTTTAAACAGAATTGTTTTTTTTTTATTTCATTTTTATTTAATAAATATGGAATGAATTTCGATTTTCAAACTTTTGAATTTATATGCAAATCAATTTACTACGTAATCATACAAAATCGCTCTGAACTTTTTATTATTGATCGTTCTTGTATGGATATGAAATAACGAATATCCATAAATATTTGAAAATTTATAAAAAAAATTGATCATATTATAATTTGGTTCCCAAAAGTGCCAAACTATACCGTAAGGTTTGATGAAGTATGATGTATGTAACCTATATCTAATTCATCTGCAGAAAGAGAAACTTCCTTTTTGAAACTTGAAATTTCTCTTGTAAGATGATTTTGAACAAATATCATTATGAAAGATGATAGTTTTTATGTGCTTTAATATCTATTTTAAAGATTTTAAAATATTAGCTAAAAATTGTTATTTTATTTCTGATATGTGCACCAATTTCAGAAACAAATAGTCGATCAAACATTTTTCATTGAATTGTATTGATAATTTGAAATAAATGACTATTTCTAAAAGTTTCCAATTGGCCATTGGAGTGTCTAAGAATATTTTTCAAAAATATCTTATAGGGTTGAAAATTCACACCAAAATTCTAATTGTTGCTCTGTCCTCCTAAATTCAATTCTAAGATCGATGAGCCACTCATGCTAATACTTACCGAAATAAATGTTTGATTCGGCCCTGAATTCTTATTTAACTTGGTTCCAAGTAATTCTGAACGCGTGAATATTCCTGAACAAGTCTAAAACTACTTATAATATTTTTCTTGAAGTTTAATTGGAGCTCCGATCGGACGAGAAAGGTGTTGAATTAATTTTGTTGTCGTCCATTGGATGTGAAAGATTTATATTTTGAGAAGAGGATCTAAACTAATGTTTAATTTGAATGAACATTCTCTCAGTCTCTAATGGAGGAAGGTAATAGTAACGAATTAATGAAATGAGAGAGGAAGAGTTGATCCAATTAGTAAAACTGAAGAAGAAGGCTGTTCTTTCCATCCATTCTTTTCTATATTATTATAATACTGTACTATTTGATCGATTTCATTTTGTTCTACTCATAATTATTTTACCGGTAATTGAGCGCTCACTTTTTCCCAAGCTATTTCGAATTATATATACAGAAATTCATTTACATTCTTTCGTGTATATATATGTACTAAATAAGTTTCACGTAAATGTGGTTCATCCAAAATTTTATCATCTAATACGATTCTCAAAAAAAATTATAAACTGCAAAATTGAGATGAAATCTAAAAAAAATACAGAAAATTTATTGATACATGGGTTTCAATAACATTTATTCAAGAAAAAAATGAGTAATAAATTGCTAATTAACTAGTTGATATGAATATATAATAAAAATGTGTAGAAAAGAAATAAGTAATTTTACAATTGAATATTGCAAATTGTTATAATGGTACTATTTTTTTCATTTATCGGAAATTTGAATCAGATGATAGATGTTTTACCTTATATTACATTATTCTAATAGCATTGCATTGTTTCCCATTGCTCCCATCTTTGTTATTGTCAGATAAGATCGCAATTGAAAAGAGTTTACATACGTATATCGTATATTCAAAAACTCGCTGCAATACATAATAAACTATAAAAGTTTATGATCCATGAAATGCTTCCCATAAACACATTTATTGCAAAGTTTCAATGACATGGAAGTTACACAGTGAACAAAAGACGAGTTATTTTTCATAACGCTAGGCAGTAAAACGTTTCAGCTTTTAGCAAAGTGATGAATCATGGATTCTCTAAACAAATTTTAATAGATTGAGGGACGTTTGCAAGTATTCTGTACAATGATAATATGAAGAAGAATTATATTAAATTAATAAAAGAAGGAAGATTAAATTACTACATTTGGATTCGAACCCCTATAAACTGAATTGGAATAATATATATTATTTGTATTTATATTTCTAATGTGAAGGACGTTGGTGTATTTCACTGAAGTCCTTTGGGTGCATATATTTTACTTAAACATTATGTACAATATATTGTTAATCAAAAACATTATAAACACTACCTTTTAAGATTTAAAGCTGTTTCTAATTTTTACAAATTGATATGCCGTTTCCATTAATTTTTTATAATACTAAAAATTACAATCACTCAAAAGGGCTCCTTCTACTCAATAAAATATGTCATTCTTCAGCACTGCGGATCAAAGAGATGTGAAGTGAGGTTCCTCTGGAATTATTCAACTCGATGCATTCACTTAATTATTATAAGCAAAACTTTTTATGTTTTTAAATCTAAAGAGATATCAATCGCATTATTAGTATTCAGTGTTTTTTTACTTGTAATATGATCTTTGAAAACAGGGCAAATAATGACGATGTTTCCGTTGAATACCATCTTGTTGGATTTTGCCTATTATAGGCTGCCTAGCGTCAATCCTAGATAGGGAAGTCATATTTACTGCACCAAATAGAATTAAATAGTTTCTGGAACGATTCTCATTTCAAAATTCTTCATTCTTCTAAAATATTTGATATATCAGGTAATCTCTCATATATTTGACTTCAGTGTACATAATATGTAGTGCCATTGTAGTCGATTGAAGTTTGTCGTCCAATTTTTAATGAAAAATTATGCTCTACTCTTTGAATTTTCTGAGATATGAGCTTCATTAGCTGTGAACTGTACTTACAATTTCAATGGAGTGATTGCAATGCATTTTATTAGACACTCTTTAGACTTCACAGAATTTGAAATAATATAATTGCTCTTATTTGCATGTTATATTGTAGCTAAGGTATAATTATGAATCGCTGAAGTAACACTGCCAATGAAATCTATCTGTAGTTCTTCCATTCCTTAAAACGAGATACTATAGTTATTCTAAACTGTTGCCATTTTGTGTGTTATAATTACAGGCGATAATTTCCAACTGAAACTATTGTAAGAATACCATCCTCAGAACCTTTGTTATGAACGAATAAAAAGACTGGAAGTAGAGGAGTTATACTGTATTTAATTTATCATTTGAATATATATGGTATAATATTTCTTCTATTTTTTATTATTCTTTAATAAATTAAGATACGTTACCGTCTGCTGATTACCTTATCTGGTACCGCTCTATTTTCTGTTATTTATTCATATCAAGCATGCATACTCTGTATAAGAGTATGTTTATACAGAGCAGATAGGGCGGAACTGAAGCAGGTCTGAGAATGCATCTGTCCCTCTTCGAAAACACATTCTACTGGCAGATATATTGATCAAATTTATTGAATGTTTCATCTATAATCCTGTACTGTAATACATTATATATTACTCTCATATAAAGACAACTATATTTTATATCTTTAAATTTTAGTAAAACTATACATTGTTTTTAATTTAATTTCCATCCTAAATATTTTAACATGTAATTTATATTTAGTACTGTTATTTGTAATAAAGTTTATTTATGTGTTCTTGTAAACACAACTTGTGCTTGTAACAATTTCAATTTATATAATTATTATCCAATATGAATATTCAATATCATATCCTTAACCCTAGTAACCTAGCCATTAAAAGTTAGCTCAATAACCTATGGACTGGTCAGTGCGCGTCACTCCTCACTATAACATGTATAAAATCCTAACAAATTGACTTTTCGATATTTTCTCTTCATAAAATCCTTTATTTGATATTTAGACATCCATTAGGAAACGCCAAATGATAATAATATATTTAAAACAAAATTAACAAGCAAAGATAAAAAACAAATATTTCTTAGGTTTTACCAAACTATTTGTACAAAAGCAATTTTCACTACCCATCAATAAAATCCTCATAACATTAACAAAAATGAAGAAAACTTAATGAAAATTTGATTGTGGATGGAGAAGGATTTAACAATAGAAAAAGAGACAAGAAAGATAAATGTACCTTTAATATTTTTTTAAATATACCAACTTAAAGTTTTGTTCGTTTTCTTCTCGAGACAACCTGTATATTTGAATTAATACCCATAATATGAGAATCTTGCCATCTATCACCTTATTTTTTGTATAATCGTATGTATTTGTGTTGAAAAAAAAGTCATGAAAAGATTGCTCCCAAATCAGTTTAAAAATAAAATTATTAATATTTTTTAACATCAGACAAAATACTAGGTTTAACTAGGTTTAACATCAGACAAAATAGAACCATCACTTTATATATAAGTAAAGACACATAATGTAAATTAGAAGATATATATCTCCGTATACACATTTATATCAAATTATCTGTATAAAATCAGAAGAGGAAACTGAGAGTTGTTGGTAGCTATTAAAGTCTTCAATTCTACTGTACCAAAATTGTAAGCAGTTTTTTTCGTCACAAATTTAAATATGCACATCAAATGTGAATTCCCCTCTCTAGAGTTACATATTTTATTATATATTCGAAAGTTGGTTTAGTGGTAACTTTAGAATAAAAATAGAAATGGGTGGAGCCAACTAAAACAAATTCATTTTCGTTAAGTGATTGTGAATTAAATCTAGGGGTCTTCTATTCAAGAGCTCGATTTTATATGGTAGTATTGTATTTTGGCGTTTAGTGTGAATAATAACATGTTGAACATTAGAAATTTTGAATTTCAAAGTACGCAATAAATATTCATTTCGAGACGAAAACAAAATTATTGTTTGGAATATCCACAATATTAAATCAATTAAAATGTTTTCAGCAATAGAAATCTAAAGAAAAAAATTGAAATATAATGCATCTCGTGAAGAATATTTATTATATGTATCATATTTTGAGTTTTATCATCAGACCGTTATTTATAAGACAACTCTAATGAGTTTGAAGTGTGTTTTCTAAGCACATCTTTTTCACATTACTTTATATCTTTCATGTCATTCTTTTTAAATTCACCGGCTTTTCTTGATTTTGTTCCTACATAAATGAAAATAATTTTATTTTTGCATATAAAAGATAAAAAAAATATTTATGTATCGGCATTAATCAGCGTAAATCACGTTAATTAAGAAATTAATTTCATTGTAGTGGCGTGTGGCAACGTAGAAATAACGTTTGTTAGCCTCTAAGCACACACCAGTCCACATATGCGTGAGCTGTGATTGGGTCACGCGCCACCCAGTTACAGCTCTGCTCTCTCAGTTGCCAATGTCATATATACTTATTTATTCATTTTTTCATTAGTTTTACGTAAAATTTGGTACACAAATTTTACAATATATACAATCAACTTGGAAAACATACCGTAGCGTAGGTTTATAATAAATACATTTGTTTTTTTAAACACATGGCCAAACTTTCCCGTATATTGTGATAGTCAAACCCATTAGAGTTAAGTAAAGGGAAAACACTTTCAGCACATTATTTATATATCGTATTAGTTTCATAAATCAAGTATTATTTTAAATATATGAAAATCTATTTATATTTAATAATTACACACATTTATTCTATGTTCATTTTTTCCATTCTACCTATGATCAAAAGTAATTGTAATTAAATATGAATTAGCAAATACTGATTATGATTTAAAATATTCTCTGATTATATATTTTTCAAACAATAGAATCTATGGATACAAAACCATCGCTAATGTTTCCGCATTTTAGGAGTGATTGCAAAGAATATATCTCCAAAACTTCTTAAATCTTTTTCGATCTTAAATTACAGTTTTTCTGAGATAAGAGGCTATCCTACTCTTAAAGTTTAATTCTCTCTCTAGTTATTGATCTGTTTGAAGACCCTTTTAAAGATATCAGAAAGAAATACTTCAAAAGACATTATCCATTATAGGATCTTTTCAAAATATTTTCAGAATTTTTTTTATTTCACCAATACGTATGCCGAATTTTAATATAACGATCATGTCACTTATTTAATTATCACTCCATTAACCCTTTTCACAATGCAAAGAAATAATATGATATTTTTCACAAATATGACTCAATCCGGTTATTTACAAAAAATAATTGAATTAAATTTGAATTAAATGGAAGTAAATTTAATCTAAAGAAATATTATATAGTATACATGTAAAATTTAATTTCAATCATCGTAAATACAGTAGGACTCTTGAATTATGGAATACAAAATTTACATGCTGTACCAAATTTGAGGCACATTCTTTTATGGAGTTCAAAATTTAAGGATTTTTGTTTAAAGTTGTTAAATTTGTTAATATTTTTTTTGCAACATTCTGTTAATATATTAATATTGTATCTTACAATAAAATTAATCCTAATATAATGGCCTCTGATATGAAAATATTGATTCCAATAAATTTAAGAGGAGTTCCCATTACGTCACAATTTTGATATTTTGGAAAATCTAATTATTTCCAAGGAAAAATGTACTATTTTATCTCATATTACACAAAAAGCGTTTATGTAAAAAAAATAATACAAATTAACAGCTTTATTCATTCATTATAATATGGCTTACTACATTTTTGGAATATTAAATTTACGGAATGCTCACTTGTCCGTAATTGAGAAACTCAACTGTTTAGGTATCGTTAAAAAGCAAGTGTGCTTTTAAAAAATCTATAATTTTAAAGAAAATAAGGTAGTTTAACGTCTGATTTAAATACTGTTATCACTGATATGGAATATAAAATAAATACAATGGAATTCTGTAAAAAAATCAGAGAGGAAAGTGGTTTCAAGAAAAAAATCATTTATCACTAATTTGATACAATAGACAATTATACATGTAAAGAGATATTCATTTTCAAAATCATTTCCAGTATTTTCGAATTATCAGTTCTTACGTGTATGTACATAGTATTATCTCACAATAATGAATTAATAATAATAAATTAATCAATTATAATAAATTGAAGAATTTGTTTCCATTAAATTTCAAAGACATTTGCTATATTGCTACCATATCAAAATAAATAATGTACTCAATTATGACGCAGATATTAAGTTATGATGACAATGAATAACATTATATTTATTTATATACATCGTTATTCCACCTTAATTAGTTGTATGAGATGAATAACAAGTTAATTATCTACTTCTTTTCATAATCAATAATAGATTCAATCATGTAGCTGAGAAAAAATATTATGTTGTTTTTCTAACATCAAACCTGGCATCAAAGTGTAATTAGCAGTACACGTTAACAATCAATTTACTCTCTAATTAATGAGTGATGGGTTGGAAATTCCTGTAATTTAACACAGCTTACAATAATTATAGTTATTTTAATTGAATATTCCTGAATCATAATTATTGAGAAAAAAACATGAGAAGTGTACAACTGTTCATTTATTAGTAAGCTCCAGTTTGAGGAGTTATTGAAAGTTTGTACATTTAATATTATAAACAAGTTTAATTAAATAATTATAAATATTACAGCCGGCACTACTTGTGAACATGTTTTAAAAAATAAGTTACATGGTTAAAATGTATAGAATTCCGAATTCATGTTAATTTTTCTAATTGTTGTTTGTATTGCGAATTTTCGATCTCAACATCTTGTGTTCATATATCGTATTTTAGATTATATGAGAATTTCATTCATATCCCTATAATGATTTTTCTCCCAATATTTTGAATTCCTATATATATCTTGAAAAATAATACCTATTGTCGATAATACTGTTCACTGTTCAAAATGTGCTGTAACTATATCCACCAAATCGGGTTTGCATAATCTGAAAGAAAGGTTTTCCATCAAATACTTTTTTAAGGGCTAGATTTTAGCACAGGATAGCAAATCACGAAACGAATGATCAATGAACACGACAAATCTTTTGACTACAATCTGATATGAATTTTGATTGTGATTTGTAAGCAAAAGAACACTAATTGAAACCATGTTAGTACCAATGGGATGATTTATAGTAACAATTTAAACGCCTGGGATTCATTTGAATCTGAAGTCGTAGACAGATTACATATGACTTAAGATACGAAGAGTTATGTAGGAATATTATTCAAGGTTCACAGTTGAAAACCAATATGGAACGAAAAAGTAATAAAATAAAACAGTTCACTTATATTTAGCCTTGTATGGATGTGGATTACTATTAATAAGTTTGTTCATAATACATATAAATTTATTGAAAAATATACGGATTCGTACCAAATTTGAAGGTTTGCATTTTCAATGATTTTTAATTTTCGAGTAACACGTACATTCACAAGGCTATTCTATTCAAGAAACTTAAATTTAAAATAAGTATTATATAGTTTTTTTTTTCTAATATATTCGTAAAAATGAAACAGTACGATAACACGCACCTTACCCTAGACATTTTGTCATTTATAAGACATTCCTAGTCGTATAATTGATCGAAACTCATTCAGAGTATCAATACTTATTTATTCAAATCAATATTTATTTATCCCTTCAAATCATGTGAAATGGTTCCATGTTTGTTCATGCTACTATAAAAACAACTAAATTGTGTTATATTGTTAGTTGGGAATTAGTTAATGGTTCCACAGTTGTTACATTTAATAAATTTATTATATGGGCAGCTTCTAAACCTGTGATTATCTTAAAATTTAAATTTTCTAACTGAAAATCTCAATATCAGAATTTAAAATGTTTTTGTACCCCATCAAGTGAAGCGTCATTTTTGCACTATTCAATAAATTAAAACTAAATGTTACGTAATATACCAGATCATCTAACTTCATTCCTCTTTTAAGAAGCTTTAATAAATATCATTCCAACCTGTCGAATTAAATAGAAAATCGCATCTGGAATTTCAAGAGGGGAATTTTTGGTTTCAAATAAAAAACTTAACACTCTGCATGAAATTCTGATTTGAACGAGGAGAACATAGAGAGTAATATGAAACGCAAGATAATATTATATAATTTTTTTTAACCTGTGGGTATCCGTGCACATTGTACGTTAACGTATTAACGACACGAATTCGCACAGTAAAGCTCGAATAAGAAGATTGCATCTATCATAGAATTTTTGATAGACTTTGACTGACGCAAGTAAAATAGACAAGTTCAAATAGATATTTCATATTTTAGATGTAATGTTGAAATAATTTCAAATTGATAATGAGACATAATGTGATTCTATTTAACTTTGGAAAAATACACTCAGAACACTTTTAAAACTAAATATGCATACAATATATGTAACTATAAATAATTATTCATGCATAATAGATTACTATAGAAACATAATGAGCCCAATTATATTTTAAGAATACTGTAATGAATCTATAGGAAAACCATATATATACAGTAAAGGCGAAAATATATAGGTCAGTATCTAAATCTTAAATTGCTAAAAACAGTAAGAAACCCTTACTCTTGAAATTTCGCTCGCATTTGCAAATAGCGTTCACATAATTTCATATGTATTCATATTAAAATTCATAGCAATCTAACTAATATTCTGTCAATCGGTTGATATGTCACATCAAATAGTAAATTTAACTCTGGTCAAAAGCTAATACATGAATCAGTTGAACGTTTAATAACTCGGGAATGTGACTCTAATTGAAGTATGATAAATGATTAATAGAAGTTAAGATATAATAAAATAGCATATACTAATTGCCAAGCCATCTTAACCGAAAAATGATGACAAGTTATATTTTTATGCGACTGAGGATTAGAATATTGATAAGAATCAAAATCTGAACTTTTTTTTATAAGTAATCTCTAAATTTATGAGTTCATAAATTTTAAAATGGATATAAAATATTTAGAATATTTAACACAAAATAAATAACAATTTTAATGTATTATTTGATCAATAATGTTATTCTTTCAGTTATCTTTACATGAGACTTACTTTTATTTTCATTAGCATTTTTATTATGAGATTATGAGATCCTCAGTTGGATAATTTATAAATAATGATATACATTTCGAAACATTAGGATAACTCATATATCACTCAGGCTAAGATAAGGTTTTCATAAGTTATAGCTTTATTGTTTAGCAAAACACATTTGAATTATTTGAATATAAAGATCTCAATTTGAATTTCATAAAAAAATAATTATCCAATGTATATTGTATAAATGTGAATTGTACAGTGAATGTGAAATCTATAAAAAGAAGTGTGAAGGAAACGATAGAAATAAAACAATGTGCCAAATAAACAACTCTTACTCAATGCCAATTGTATTTGTGATATAGTGTTTAGTTTGATATTTCTGGTGTTATTATATGATATTTCAGATAAACTTGTTAATGGGATTAGTTAAATTTCTTTCTTTGAGGAACCCTTTGATTGGTAACCTATTTGGAGCTGGTTAAATTATCTGAGAGAATCACAAGTCTGAATTACGCCGTGAACCAATTTGTCTAAGTGCCGATCCCACTCTCGGATATTCTAAAGATAATAAATGAAATATTTTATATATATGAAATAGACAATTTATGATAGTCAGGAAAATTCATAGACTATGAATAATCCATGATGTATAAGCACTCATACTCTAACCAGCTAATTATGGAGTATAAACTTATGAGAATAAAATAACCGGCAATATAAGATATGTTGTTTATTATAGATTCAACACTAGTTGAGTCACAGTCTCAGTCTTTTTATGTGAAATGCTAACCAGCCTATCTCAGTTAAAAAGACTAACACCGTCAACATTTATACTCTAATGTAACCATTTATTAGACTCTACCATACGTTGTCATTATTTTTAGCGCTGAAGATATACAAATAATTGTTACTTGCAATTTAAAGAAATCAATATTCCCCAAATTTACAAATAATATCATTGCAATGAGCTGTTAGGGTGAAGAACATTAATTATTCATTCATTACCTATTCACAGTTGATACAAATTATATTCCAACAGATATAAATTCATACGGGGAAGAACATCCATACAATATTCATTCCAGTTAATACGAAAAATATTCAACAAGGAATGAACTCTTACTATGAAGAACATTCACACTATATCTATTTAAAAAAAGTTCAAATATTATTCCACTTGAGATTAAATGTCACAGTGAAGAACATAAACATTTTTATATAATTACTGATAATAATAATGAAACAGTTGATTTGCTTTATTGTATAAATATATTCTTCGAAAATAAGGCAATAAATAGTTTACCTTTATTTTACTTTTCAATTTTTATAAATTGAATAAATTTGTAAACAGTATCAATAACGATAGGGTTGGAGAATTTAATTCTGTGATAATACGTAATCATTTGAAATTTTGATTGATTTCAATATCAGACTCTGACGAATAATTAGTAACATGACTATCGATGAACGTGACCCGCATCATTGGAACACTCAAAGAGGTGAGTGAAGATTATTGGCAGTTAGGTTAGCATATCTATAGGTTTGATATTGACAATCAATTATGAATTTTAGGAATATCAAATCAGCGTTAAATTTTCAAATTTAAAATCACTTTTTTCCAAGGAACGGAAACTTGCTTTTGTTTCTATATTTATTTTATTTAAAACAATTCTCGAATAAAATTTACACAATGAAATAAAGGTAACGACGTTCGTCTTTCTAATATAGACATTTTCAAGTTAGTCTGTATATATAGTGATGAAAAGTTAAAATATCAATAATAAATTGAAATACACGGAAAGTAATATGTATGCACACAGCAGAGAGACTGCCATGTGAATAGTACCTAAGAAATATAATGAATTAGTCTTCTTAGTTCTTCTTATTTTCTTTTCTCTATAAACTAATTCATTATATTTCTTAGGTACTATTCACATGGCAGTCTCTCTGCTTTGTGCATACATATATATTACTATCCGTATTTTTCAATATATTATTAATATTTTAACTTTTCATCATTATATTTACAGATTAACTTTGTTACCTTTATTTCATTGTGTAAATTTTATTATACCAAAGCAAGTTTCCGTTTCTTGGAAAAAAGTGTTTTTAAATTATGAATTGCTATGTTATTTGTTCGTATTTTATGATTAAGACCCAGAGAATTTGTAGTGATCATGTAAATGAGTATGTATATCAGTATGTAAATGATGAGTAGTGGTCGAATTCTGCCACTCACAACATCTGTTTACTGTAATCTAAATGCAAATTAGGTCATAAATCTGTAATTACAGCGACATATAATTAGTATCGGAAGTTGGTCTCCCGTGACACAATAACTGGATATTTTGTTTACAGTAATTTATGCGGAAAGCTTAGTGTGAAGGATTATGTTTAAAACTTTTTGAAATGGGCTTCAATTAAGGTAAGGCCATAAAAAATCAAGAGGTGATTTTACAATTAATCTTCTATGGTTTCATCATAATTATTCACACGGACATATTTTTATCGGTATTTCGTCGTACATTTGTTATACAATATGCTTGAATTTTCTTCAAATCATTTATTATCACAGAAAGGTTAGTTTTCATTCATTTATTTACTAGGTTTGGTATGAACATTACTATTACAATAAGACTTTATAACAGGCTCCTTGATTCGTTTAAACAAAAAGCAAAGAAGAATAGCAAGTACTTGAACGATGAAAATCTGCGAAGCTTCAGAGAGGGTGTTGAATTAATCATTGCTCCATGTCGCTTGGGGTTTTAATTCATTTATAGGATGTTCATTCACTTTACCAGTAGTAAGATAAATCTCAATAAACTGTATTATTTTTTCTGTATTACTGCATTGATTATATTTTAATTTAAAATTTTCTAACTGTTTTGGAAAAGATGTATATGCTTTTTGTAATTATGTGTATTGTTTCATTAATATGATAAAGTATAGTCGTCTCTCTTGTCAAAATTTAGTGAAACTGCTTCCAGTAAATAAAAACAAGTAAATTGCAATGCACCGCCATATTTTTAATTGGAATTATAATTTAGTGTCGGCGAAGATTGTAACTTTTCATTTTTATATGTATATATACATAACATTCTTGCTGAGTACAGTCCAAATATTTTCAAATTATATATAAGGCATTTGATTTCGTTTCTATCATGGTTATATTTTTCTTGAAGATTTAGATGAGTTTCTGATATATCATAGACAATTTTACAAATCTGAATTTATTAAAGAAATGATAATTTCCAATATATATTCTTGTTAAAAGCTGCATATGTATCAATATTCAAATGAATCATATAAACTGACGTTAAAAATTGAATGCATACCTCAAATATTAACAACATATCTTTCATTAAAAATTTAATCTTGGGATTATTTTTTTACAATTAATGCGGTTATGGAATCTGCCAATATGAATCGCAGCTGAACAAAAGATTCTGATTGTGATCATTCATTCTATTTCTCAAAATAAAATATTGTATGGACCTGTAGTCACACCCTGTAGTTATGAGACTTATATAGAGCAACTGCTCCGCTCACAGACTCAGTTGGAGATATACATTGGCTAGTGTCAATATACCCACTCTCCCATTGGGACTCCTATCATGTCTAATGATATGGATCCCTACTCTATACCTTGTCCTCTATCCGTGTGAACTCGTTTTTTGTACGTACGTGTTCACTAATTCAGTGTTCTTCTTTTTAACACTGAAATTAATGTGCAATATTCATTCTCACTTTTCAATCAATTATTTTAATATTGAGTTTGTATCACTGAATATTTGAAGGTAATCACCATTATCACTTCACTCAATTCAGATATTTTCACTTCTTCATATCTCTTTCTCCCTCTTTTTCTGTTTTTTGACGTCAGGTATATATCACAGATTTTTCGTCAAAAACTTAGCACGTTGGGCGCCAGATGTCGCTACCTCTAGTTAGGAAGAGTTTATATCAGATTAAATAATATAATAGGGTTCAAACAGGGTATATTGAAATAGTAAGGGAGTTTTATTAGTTTGTTAATTATCTTACGTTACAGATTAAGGTAGCTTACATATTAAAGGGATAGATAGGGTATAGAGTAGGGATCCATATCATTAGACATGATAGGAGTCCCAATGGGAGAGTGGGTATTAACACGAGCCAATGTATATCTCCAACTGAGTCTGTGAGCGGAGAGGTTGCTCTATATAAGTCTCATAACTACAGGGTATGACTAAAGTCCTTACAATATAGCATTATTGAAGCCTGTTCCAATCTATTACTATCTTAGCCTGCATTGGTACATTTACGTTAGGTTGATGGATCTAAAATAAACTTGTTATCTCGAAGGCTACTGTACTTTTTATTCTAAAATATGGGATATTTTAGTATGTAGATGATTGAAAATTCAGTTTCGTAGATTTCCAGACAATATTTTCTTATCTTACATAAGAATTTACGCTTTTTATTCAAGTTCCTTGATTATTAAGAAAAACTATATATCAATCTCCATTAGTAATTATCGAATAAAAATTAAAAGAAAAATTGAAACCTCATACATGAACCCAGAATAACAATATTCACAATTTGAGGATTTGCGTTCACATTAAACGTTCTAAATTAACTTTTATAATTTATTCAGCGTTCGAAGACACAGAGATCAAAAATCAACAGATTAGTTTTAGTTCACCATTTAGAAATGCTTGTAAATTATTGTTGTTCGATAGTAATTTGCAAGGAGGAATTATCATCAGTTAATCCTCGGATGCTTATTTATTCAAAGAGGAAGTCATTTGTTTTCATAATAACTAATTATTATCATACTAGTAGTGTACAATACTATCCCGTTAAAAATACCGGGTTTTGTAATGGAAATTAATTTTTTATTCAATATTAATTTTGTAAATAATAGAATTCAACTAATTATGATTTTCTTTTATTTACGAGTTTTAGGTTCCTTCTGATATTCTATATAATTGTTTGGGGATTGAGTTTTTCGAGTTTTTTTTATAGAAAACAAACAATTTTACAATTTTTGAAAATTTTGAGTTTTCGTAGAATACAGTTTCGTAAAATTTTAAGATGTTAAGAATGTATGAGTATCTGGAAAATCTTTAAATTTGGGAAAATATTAAGATTTCGGAAAATTTTGAGCTTTGGAAAATTTGGGTTTTGAAAAATGTTGAGCTTTCGAAGTTTTTCTTTTAATTTTTAGTTTATGGACAAATCATAGTCTCTGGAAATTTTTTAGATTTTTGAAAGAGTTTTCGGAAAAAAGCTGAAGTTTTCATGAAATTTTCAGTTTCGGAAAATTTTGAATTAAAATTAAAATCTTGAGCGTGATTGTTCCATATAGTATATAGTCAACGCGGGTGATTCCCCCCGCACCTGGAATGTGCGGGCATTAACCCGCACCCCCTTATCTCCAAAATTATTGGGAAATTTAAATTTCTGTTTACGGCATTGGAAAGAGCAGATTTTCAACCCTGAGGACAGATAATATTATCTATGTTAGGTTTTGGTAAGTATTTTAAAATATATTTTAAATAGGACACTATAAAATTATTCACCAAACATTTGACTTCGTAGAATCTGATAATTTTGCAATATTTGATGCAGAATTCACAATTCTCATTCAACTTTGATCACGTTTGTGACATATTATAGGTTAATTATCGTTCTTTAATATATTTTCAAATTTTTTTGTTTCAGGTCAGACAAAAATTGACTAAATGGCAACAAAGTAGTGCGTGGTTTTGCCCGGCATGAAAAAAATATGCAGGGCATTAACCCGTATTTTTACAGTACTATTAAATGTTGAATTTTTAGCATGATAAGATATAATAACCATAGATAATTGTGTAGCGTTTATACATGCAGTGTGTAGTGTGTATACATACAGTGTGTAGTGTGTGTACATACAGTGTGTAGTGTATAAGCTAAATGATGTCTGCCTAAACTTTTATTGTGCAAGAGTATTTATGCACCAACAAAAAACGTGATATAAAATAAGCTCTTGTCTGTAACGTGAGTCTGACTTCACAGAAAACTATTTTCTGATGTTTGTGCAACATTTAAAGTATATTTTAACTGATAACTTTTTCGTAATAGAAATTATGCACGATTTATATTTTCAGGTAGCTCAATATTGAGGTGGCTTAATATTTTATTTTCAGGTGGCTCAATATTGAGCCTCCTAACTTTCTTAGGTGTTACTTGTTCAAACGCATGATGCTATTTCCAAGTGTTGTATTAGCGTAATTTTAACGTTGTTTCTAAGAGTTTAGAAGATGCTCTTTACGATGGTGTAATCTAAATTTATATTGATCTATTAGTTTCCAAGTTAATAGGGGTGCAGGCCATTTTCCTGCAATGCAGGATATTGGCTGGAGTGGTACATGGCATTACCCAGCAGTGTGGGATAATGCCCTGAATGGTACGGGATTATTGCCCGGTTTGCTACGGTAGTAATTTTTTTAGAAAAAAATGAATAACTATTTACCCTTTGGTCATAGGGCTAAGCCGTTTTGAATGTAAAAAATGAATGACTACTTCTTTCTTTTGCATCCCACAGATCTTCTCTATCTGTAATAGTTTTAGAGATAATTGGACTTGTTCACTAAGTGCGTCGCAATTCCTGCGTTGACGCTATATACAGGGTGGGTCGAAAAAAGCAGAACCCAACTTTAATTTGATATATCTCAAAAACTACTAACGTTATGAAATTTCTAAAATCATCATTGTGTTTGTCTACTCTTTTTACATAACTAATATAAAATTCGAAATTATTCATACATCAATATAGATGCTATAGATATTATAGTAAACGGTGTCATAAGTATGCTTGCGCACAAACATAAAGTTACGAAGATTGTTTTTAATTACAGAAAAACAAGATAATCATTTATATCATATCATAACAACCATTTATAAAATATATATATTCTATATTTCTCTCTCATTATCTACCGACTCCCCACACATGTCCTCCATTTCTTCCCGAATTATTTGATTCAATTTATATTCTCATTGCTGCCATAACGATCGCTGTGCAACATTTGCTAACTGATTTGTTTAACAATCGCATCATTGCACTAATCTATGCAAATGAGTTGCCCACAAGATCACTGGAAATGACACCGGGTGATTTTTTTCTTATTTGGAAATTGAAGAATAAAAAGTACTCAACTCCGCTTCTAAATTTAGGATACTTGAATGAGAGAATCACAAGTGAAGTGAATTTACTCTAAGAAAATTCTGCATTAATTAAAAGAGTTATGGCAGCAATGAGAACAAAGATTGAATTATTTCACGAAATGGAGGACATGTGTAGAAATTAAGGAAGGAAATGAGGCTAAATATTTATTTAATAATGGTTTGTTAATGATATATTGTGAAAGATTGTTGTGTTAGGTATTTTTGTTAAAATAAATATTTAGTAAACTTTTCTGTTTGTGAGCAAGCATACATTTGACACCGTTTACTATAATCACTGTAGCATCAATATTGATACATTAACATTTTGAATTTACCATCATTTAAGTTAAAAGTGTAATCAAACACAATGGAGAATTTAGAAAATTCATAACGTTAGTAGTTTCTGAGATATATCAAATCAAAGTTGGGTTCCGCTTTTTTTTTGACCCACCCTGTATATATATATATATATATATATATATGAATAGATTACTACATTGCCGAGATTTTTACCACAATTCTGGAAGAAGTTGGTCGAATTGGCACTGTACTTCGACATCGCCGGTGATATTGCCTATTTTACCGGTACTTTTCTGTACATTGTAATGTGTCATATATTATAAATTTATATATTCGAATATATTCTATGCACCTAAAATATTAAAAAAAAAGGCACAGGAAATATTTTTCTGAATATATATTTGGAATATATTTCTGGACATATATTTGGAATATATTTCTGAATATATAATGGGAATATATTTCTGAATATATATTTGAAATTAAATTAAATATTTTGATAAAAATATTTATTAAATTAGTATTTATAAATAAATAATCATATGCGATATTTAAAAAAAATATAGACGGTATAATAATTGTTATATTAGATGATTTCGTTATTGAATTCCGTTATTGAAAACGTATTTCGAATCTTATAATATTGGTATGAATTTAGTTTCCCAACATAATGAAAATATAGCCAGGAAGCTTAACAGGATGGAATTTTAATCGATTTTGCAATAATAAGGTGATTCAAGTTATGTTGATGGAACCTACCTAGATAATATTTTTTCTTAATACTTACCTGTATGTACGTACCTACATACCTAGGTAGCAATACAATTATCATCGTATGGAATTACAATTCAACTTACCTAGGTTGGTACCTATTATAAATAATGTTCACAGAAATGAAATTGACCAGGTTGGAATATACTGGTGTTGAATATATCTACCTAAAACCTTATACAGCCTAATTAAAAGGTAGTTAAATGTAAACATCTCGCAGTAACATAATATATAATTATATAACAGCTTTCTCTCGTAACTATTTAACGTTACGCTACCGGACGTTACGCTACCAGACGTTACGCTACCAGACGTTACGCTACCAGACGTTACACTAGCAGATGTTTCGCTACCAGACGTTACGTTACAAGACGTTACGCTACCGGACGTTACGCTACCAGACGTTACGCTAGCATACGTTTCGCTACCAGACGTTACGTTACAAGACGTTACGCTACCGGACGTTATGCTACCAGACTTTATGCTACCGGACGTTTCGCTACCGGACGTAACGCTAGCAGACCTTACGCTACCGGACGTTTCGCAACGGAACGTTACGCTACCAGACGTTACGCTACCGGACGTTACGCTACCAGACGTTACGCTACCAAACGTTACGCTACCAGACGTTACGCTACCAGACGTTACGCTACCAAACGCTACGTTACCAGACGTTACGCTACCAGACGTTACGCTACCAGACGTTACGCTACCAGACGTTACGATACCGGACGTTACGCTACCAAACGTTACGCTACTAGACGTTACGCTTCCGGACGTTATGCTACCAGACGTTACACTACAGGACATTACGCTACCAGACGTTACATTACCAGACGTTACGCTACCGGACGTTACGCTACCAGGCGTTACGTTACCAGACGTTACGCTACCAGACGTTACGCTACCAGACGTTACGCTACCAGACGTTACGCTACCGGACGTTACGCTACCAGACGTTACGCTACCGGACGTTACGCTACAAAACATTACGCTACCGGACGTTACGCTACCAGACGTTACGCTACCGGACGTTACGCTACCAGACGTTACGCTACCAGACGTTACGCTACCAGATGTTACGCTACCAGACGTTACGCTACCAGACGTTACGCTACCAGACGTTACGCTACCAGACGTTACGCTACCAGACGTTACGCTACCAGACGTTACGCTTCCAGACGTTACGCTACCAAACGTTATGCTATCAGACGTTACGCTACCGGACGTTACGCTACCAGACGTTACGCTACCAAACGTTACGCTACCTGACGTTACGCTACCAAACGTTACGCTACCAGACGTTACGCTACCAGACGTTACGCTACCGGACGTTTCGTTACCAGACGTTACGCTACCGGACGTTACGCTACCAGACTTTATGCTACCGGACGTTTCGCTACCGGACGTTTCGCTACCGGACGTAACGCTAGCAGACCTTACGCTACCAGACGTTACGCTACCAGACGTTACGCTACCAGACGTTACGCTACCGGACGTTACGCTACCAGACGTTACGCTACCGGACGTTACGCTAAAAGACGTTAGGCTACCGGACGTTACGCTACCGGACGTTACGCTACCGGACGTTACGCTACCGGACGTTACGCTACCGGACGTTACGCTACCAGACATTACGCTACCAGACGTTACGCTACCAGACGTTATGCTACCGGACGTTACGCTACCAGACGTTACGCTACCGGACGTTACGCTACCAAACGTTACGCTACCAGACGTTACGCTACCAGACATTACGCTACAGGACGTTACGCTACAAGACGTCACGCTAGCAGACGTTACGCTACCAGCCGTTACGCTACCGGACGTTAAGCTACCAGACGTTACGCTACCGGACGTTACGCTACCAGACGTTACGCTTCCAGACGCTACGCTACCAAATGTTACGCTACCAAACGTTATGCTATCAGACGTTACGCTACCAGACGTTACGCTACCAGATGTTACGCTACCAGACGTTACGCTACCAGACATTACACTACCAGACGTTACGCTACCAGACGTTTCGTTACCAGACGTTACGCTACTAGACGTTACGCTACCAGACGTTACGCTTCCAGACGTTACGCTACCGGACGTTTCGTTACCAGACGTTACGCTACCGGACGTTACGCTACCAGACTTTATGCTACCGGACGTTTCGCTACCGGACGTAACGCTAGTAGACCTTACGCTACCAGACGTTACGCTACCAGACGTTACGCTACCAGACGTTACGCTACCAGACGTTACGCTACCAGACGTTACGCTACCGGACGTTACGCTACCAGACGTTACGCTACCAGACATTACGCTAAAAGACGTTACACTACTAGAAGTTACGCTACCAGACGTTACGCTACCGGACGTTACGCTACCGAACGTTACGCTACCGGACGTTACGCTACCGGACGTTACGCTACCGGACGTTACGCTACCAGACATTACGCTACCAGACGTTACGCTACCAGACGTTACGCTACCGGACGTTACGCTACCAGACGTTACGCTACCAGACGTTACGCTACCGGACGTTACGCTACCAGACGTTACGCTACCAAACGTTACGCTACCATACGTTACGCTACCAGACATTACGCTACCGGACGTTACGCTACAAGACGTCACGCTAGCAGACGTTACGCTACCAGCCGTTACGCTACCGGACGTTAAGCTACCAGACGTTACGCTACCGGACGTTACGCTACCAGACGTTACGCTTCCAGACGCTACGCTACCAAATGTTACGCTACCAAACGTTATGCTATCAGACGTTACGCTACCAGACGTAACGCTACCAGACGTTACGCTACCAGATGTTACGCTACCAGACGTTACGCTACCAGACGTTACGCTACCAGACGTTACGCTACCAAACGTTACGCTACCAAACGTTATGCTATCAGACGTTACGCTACCAGACGTTACGCTACCAGACGTTACGCTACCAGACGTTACGCTACCAGACGTTACGCTACCAGACGTTACGCTACCAGATGTTACGCTACCAGACGTTACGCTACCAGACGTTACGCTACCAGACGTTACGCTACCAGACGTTACGCTACCAGACGTTACGCTACCGGACGTTTCGTTACCAGACGTTACGCTACCGGACGTTACGCTACCAGACTTTATGCTACCGGACGTTTCGCTACCGGACGTAACGCTAGCAAACCTTACGCTACCAGACGTTACGCTACCAGACGTTACGCTACCAGACGTTACGCTACCAGACGTTACGCTACCAGACGTTACGCTACCAGACGTTACGCTACCAGACGTTACGCTACCAGACGTTACGCTACCAGACGTTACGCTACCAGACGTTACGCTACCGGACCATACGCTACCAGACGTTACGCTACCGGACGTTACGCTAAAAGACGTTAGGCTACCGGACGTTACACTACTAGAAGTTACGCTACCAGACGTTGCGCTACCGGACGTTACGCTACCGGACGTTACGCTACCGGACGTTACGCTACCGGACGTTACGCTACCAGACATTACGCTACCAGACGTTACGCTACCAGACGTTACGCTACCGGACGTTACGCTACCGGACGTTACGCTACCAGACGTTACGCTACCAGACGTTACGCTACCAAACGTTACGCTACCTGACGTTACGCTACCAAACGTTACGCTACCAGATGTTACGCTACCAAACGTTACGCTACCTGACGTTACGCTACCAAACGTTACGCTACCAGACGTTACGCTACCAGATATTACGCTACCGGATGTTACGCTACAAGACGTCACGCTAGCAGACGTTACGCTACCAGCCGTTACGCTACCGGACGTTAAGCTACCAGACGTTACGCTACCGGACGTTATGCTACCAGACGTTACGCTTCCAGACGTTACGCTACCAAACGTTACGCTACCAAACGTTATGCTATCAGACGTTACGCTACCAGACGTTATGCTATCAGACGTTACGCTACCAGACGTTACGCAACCAGACGTTACGCTACCAGATGTTACGCTACCAGACGTTACGCTACCAGACGTTACGCTACCAGACGTTACGCTTCCAGACGTTACGCTACCAGACGTTATGCTATCAGACGTTACGCTACCAGACGTTACGCAACCAGACGTTACGCTACCAGATGTTACGCTACCAGACGTTACGCTACCAGACGTTACGCTACCAGACGTTACGCTACCAGACGTTACGCTACCAAACGTTACGCTTCCAGACGTTACGCTACCAAACGTTACGCTACCAAACGTTATGCTATCAGACGTTACGCTACCAGACGTTACGCTACCAGACGTTACGCTACCAGACGTTACGCTACCAGATGTTACGCTACCAGACGTTACGCTACCAGATGTTACGCTACCAGACGTTACGCTACCAGACGTTACGCTACCAGACGTTACGCTACCGGACGTTTCGTTACCAGCCGTTACGCTACCGGACGTTTCGTTACTAGTACGTTTCGTTACTGGACATTTCGCTACCAGACATTTCACAACCGGACAATTCGCTACCAGAGATTTCGCTACCAGACGTTGTTGATAATAAGGGATATTGTTGATAAATAGTTTGAGATATCAAATAGTCAATGGAGAATACATATATAAAATAATTGCCAGCAATTATTTATTCCTACAAAACTACTTCATCAATTTGATATTTCAACACAGGGTAAATTCCAGGTTATCGGACAGCTGCATTTTATACCACACTTTAAATTAAATATTCAATAATTATTTGATTGGTAATTTTAATAAGTATCCAATATACACATATACTGATATCATGGTTACCAATTACATTAAAAGTTGAATGATAAAATTAAAGTATATTTTTTTTAACCTATCCGAAAATGTGAAACTGTTCGATAATTCAGAATGTTTTTTTGTACAGGCCTTCGGACACATGATTGAAACGCCATTGGTTCGACCATGTCGAAATGAAACTTGACATTCGTATGTTTTAGAAGTTTTTGAGCTCGAATGACTAGTGTGAATTTTTTTCATCTTTCAATACACCACTTTACTCTCAAAGCTTTATAAGTTTATACCATATACAGTTCTAATTGATTATGGTTAGCAATGAAAGATTATGGTGGGCGATGCAAGATTATGGTGGGCAGTGAAAGGTTATGATGGGCAATGAAATATTATGGTGGGCAGTGCAGGATTATGGTGGGCACTGAAAGATTATGGTGGGTACTGAAAGATTATGGTGGGTACTGAAAGATTATGGTGGGCAATGAAAGATTATGGTGGGCAATGATAGATTATGGTGGGCAATGATAGATTATGGTGGGCAATGAAGGATTATGGTGCGCAATGAAGAATTATGGTGGGCAATAAAGGATTATAGTGGGCAATGAAAGATTATGGTGGGCAATGAAAGATTATGGCGGGCAATTAAGGATAATGGTGGGCAATGAAGGTTTATGGTGGGTAATGAAGGATTTTTGTTGGCAATAAAGGATTACGGAGGGTAATAAAGGATTATGGTGGATAATGAAGGATTATGGTGGATAATGAAGGATTATGGTGGATAATGAAGGATTATGGTGGATAATGAAGGATTATGGTGGGCAATGAAGGATTATGGTGGATAATGAAAGATCATGGTGGGCAATGAAGAATTATGGTGGATAATGAATGATTATGGTGGATAATGAAAGATTATGGCGGGCAATTAAGGATTATGGTGGGCAATGAAGGTTTATGGTGGGTAACGAAGGATTTTTGTTGGCAATAAAGAATTACGATGGGTAATAAAGGATTATGGTGGATAATGAAGGATTATGGTGGATAATGAAGGATTATGGTGGGCAATGAAGGATTATGGTGGATAATGAAAGATTATGGTGGGCAATGAAGGATTATGGTGGATAATGAATGATTATGGTGGATAATGAAAGATTATGGTGTGCAATGATAGATTATGGTGGGCAATGATAGATTATGGTGGGCAATTAAGGATTATGGTGGGCAATGAAGGTTTATGGTGGGTAATGAAGGATTTTTGTTGGCAATAAAGGATTACGGTGGGTAATAAAGGATTACGGTGGGTAATAAAGGATTACGGTGGGTAATAAACGATTATGGTGGATAATGATAGAAATATTAAAGTGGCAATGAGAGATTAAGATGGGGCCATCCTAATCTCTCATATATGTATTATAGAAATATTTTAAATATTAAAATCGTGACATTTTTTTTGCAACCAACAGACAAAGACGAAAAATGTGAGGTTTCGGAATGATAAAATATTCAATTTAACTAGTATCAAATATTATTTCACTTGGATCAAATATTATTTCACTTGGATCAAATATTATTTCACATTGATCAAATTGAAATTCACTTGGATTAAATTGAAATTCACTTGGATCAAATATTATTTCATTTGAATCAACTAGAACTGTAAATGGTATAGATGATTTTAAAAAATCCGGCTGCGTCTAAAATGCATGAAAATGGTAACTTCAATTTTTTTAAACTATCCGTTATCGCCATATTTCTTGAAGCTCGATAAAGTCATCCATTACACCAATATTTCAAACTGGTTTATGAACCACTTCTAGTTGGATTTCGACCTTTTAGAAAATAGTTGCATAATGAGCGTTTGAAGACGAATAGGATTAGTTTCCTAACTAACCACTTTCTCGTTTTCTTCCTTTTCTAAGATTCTAAGATACGCCACAAAATGAAGTTGACATCTACAGAGCTAACTAGATAACATGACTGGTTTGTGCATGATCTGCATAAAGGTTTTTCTTGAATAAGTTTTTTGTTTATTGTTTAAATTAAATTTTCTTTAACATAATGGAAGAACTCTTAATTCCGCATCTTTAAGTATAACTATTTTTCGAATTCATTGATTGACTTTTGGACAAAAGGTCGATGGGCGTTTGACCTCGTAACTCCTTTATTAAGTGAATTTTTTAAAATCTGGTTCCAGAAAAATGTTAACAAACCTCATCAAAATTTATGTTATTCACGAGTTTTTTTCGAAATTTCGCCTGATTCGAAAGATAAGAGATATTGAAATATTCGAACGTCTATAAATTTCGAATGTATAGTGATTTTCGAACAGGACTAAGTGCATTTTATTAATATATTATTATGCTACAATCCCGTAAAAAAAGTTCTGATTTTGAACTCGGGTGTCGAAATCACACCTATATTTGAAAACCCTCTTGTATTTCGAAAACCAGATTGAATTTCTGCAAACGGACAACATATTCGTGACCTACGTCCAAAATTCTATCCATACACTAAGTTTCCAAAAAATCGAAACATTAAATAAAATATTAGGACGAGTTGAATTTCTTCAATTTTATACACAAAAATAAAAAATTGAATCTCAAATACGAAAATTACGACCAATTTCGACCAGATATAATTTCAAAGGATACCATTTCTTACTAAACTTAGCCTTCTGAATCGAACTGTGAAATCAGCTAAGCTCTGGATGATCGTTTTACAAAAATGAACTTTTTAAAAAAGTATATTTTTAATATTTTCAAAATGGAGTGTTTGAGATAATTCAAACATATAAATAGGCTATTTTTAACCTTCCGAATCCGATTATGTACTTTAAATAATCATTTTCGGACTCTTTGAAGGTTTTTATTTTAATTAAATTGTGTTTCATCTCACGCGGAAAAGCCGAAACTATGAAATTATAAAACTAAAATACCTAATTGATTCAGGTTATATCCAGTTTAAAGTGTAGTTTATGATATTAATGATAGCGTGGTGTTATTTCTTTCAAATTAGCCAAATATTGCTTTCCTTTTATCTATTTTTCCTATTCTATAATAATCACATTCAGTGTTCACTCACTGAACTTTTCCGCAGTTCACTAAACGTTAACGGTTAGTTTTAAATTTCTCAACTGTGATGTTGAGCTGTACCTATTTCGTTCTTTGGCGCGGACTCGGGAAAGTAGGTCCTACTTTGCCGCGGACTCGGGAAAGTAGCTGCTAGTAGTATTTTCATAAATAGCTTATTGTCGATGTACATAGACTATTTTTAACCTTCCGAATCCGATTATGTACATAAAATAATAATTTTCGGATTCTTTGAAGGTTTTTATTATAATTAAAACGTGTTCATATCTGACGCGGAAAAGCCGAAGTCATAAAATTAGTTAACTAAAATACCTAGTTGATTCATCCTGAATACATTTTAAAGTATAGTTTATGAAATGAATGATAGCGTGGTGTTATTTCTTTCAAAATAAGCTAAATAATGCTTCCCATTTATCTATTACTCTTATTTAAAAAACGTTTCATTCAGTGTCCATTCACTGAACTTTTTCGCACAATCCGCGGTTCAGTAAATATTAACTAAAATTTTTCAGATTTATTTTCTGATTATATTTCCGGATGATTCTCTTTTCTGTGATAGTACATCATCACAGTGACTCTTTTCTCCGATAGTACATCACCCCAGTGACTCTTTTCTGTGATAGTACATCATCACAGTGACTCTTTTATCTGATAGTACATCATCACAGTGACTCTTTTCTCTGATAGTACATCATCACAGTGACTCTTTTCTGTGATAGTACATCATTACAGTGACTCTTTTCTCTGATAGTACATCATCACAGTGACTCTTTTCTGTGATAGTACATCACCACAGTGACTCTTTTATCTGATAGTACATCATCACAATGACTATTTTCTCTGATAGTACATCATCACAGTGACTCTTTTCTCTGATAGTACATCACTCCAGTGACTCTTTTCTGAGATAGTACATCATTACAGTGATTCTTTTCTCTGATAGTACATCACTCCAGTGACTCTTTTCTCTGATAGTACATCATTACAGTGACTCTTTTCTCTGATAGTACATCATCACAGTGACTCTTTTCTCTGACAGTACATCATCACAGTCACTCTTTTCTCTGATAGTACATCATCACAGTGACTCTTTCCTCTGATAGTACATCATCACAGTGACTCTTTTCTCTGATAGTACATCATCACAGTGACTCTTTTCTCTGATAGTACATCGTCACAGTGACTCTTTTCTCTGATAGTACATCATCACAGTGACTCTTTTCTCTGATAGTACATCATCACAGTGACTCTTTTCTCTGATAGTACATCATCACAGTGACTCTTTTCTCTGATAGTACATCACTCCAGTGACTCTTCTCTGTGATAGTACATCATTACAGTGATTCTTTTCTCTGATAGTACATCACTCCAGTGACTCTTTTCTGTGATAGTACATCACCACAGTGACTCTTTTAATCTGATAGTACATTATCACAGTGACTCTTTTCTCTGATAGTACATCATCACAGTGACTCTTTTCTCTGATAGTACATCATCACAGTGACTCTTTTCTCTGATAGTACATCATCACAGTAACTCTTTTCTCTGACAGTACATCATCACAGTGACTCTTTTCTCTGATAGTACATCATCACAGTGACTCTTTTCTCTGACAGTACATCATCACAGTGACTCTTTTCTCTGATAGTACATCATCACAGTGACTCTTTTCTCGGATAGTACATCATCACAGTGACTCTTTTCTCTGATAGTACATCATCACAGTGACTCTTATCTCCGATAGTACATCATCACAGTGACTCTTTTCTCTGATAGTACATCACTCCAGTGACTCTTCTCTGTGATAGTACATCATTACAGTGATTCTTTTCTCTGATAGTACATCACTCCAGTGACTCTTTTCTGTGATAGTACATCACCACAGTGACTCTTTTATCTGATAGTACCATCACAGTGACTCTTTTCTCTGATAGTACATCATCACAGTGACTCTTTTCTCTGATAGTACATCATCACAGTGACTCTTTTCTCTGATAGTACATCATCACAGTAACTCTTTTCTCTGACAGTACATCATCACAGTGACTCTTTTCTCTGATAGTACATCATCACAGTGACTCTTTTCTCTGACAGTACATCATCACAGTGACTCTTTTCTCTGATAGTACATCATCACAGTGACTCTTTTCTCGGATAGTACATCATCACAGTGACTCTTTTCTCTGATAGTACATCATCACAGTGACTCTTTTCTCTGATAGTACATCATCACAGTGACTCTTTTCTCTGATAGTACATCATCACAGTGACTCTTTTCTCTGATATTACATCATCACAGTGACTCTTTTCTCTGATAGTACATCATCACAGTGACTCTTTTCTCTGATAGTTCATCATCACAGTGACTCTTTTCTCTGATAGTACATCATCACAGTGACTCTTTTCTCTGCTAGTACATCATCACAGTGACTCTTTTCTCTGATAGTACATCATCACAGTGACTCTTTTCTCTGATAGTACATCATCACAGTGACTCTTTTCTCGGATAGTACATCATCACAGTGACTCTTTTCTCTGATAGTACATCATCACAGTGACTCTTATCTCCGATAGTACATCATCACAGTGACTCTTTTCTCTTATAGTACATCACTCCAGTGACTCTTCTCTGTGATAGTACATCATTACAGTGATTCTTTTCTCTGATAGTACATCACTCCAGTAACTCTTTTCTGTGATAG
>CANNZV010001145.1:0-178427 GCA_947561585.1 Caprella mutica | reverse complement strand
CTCTTTTCTCTGATAGTACATCATCACAGTGACTCATTTCTCTGTTAGTACATCATCACAGTGACTCTTTTCTCAGATAGTACATCATCACAATGACTCTTTTCTCTGATAGTACATCATCACAGTGACTCTTTTCTCTGATAGTACATCATCACAGTAACTCTTTTCTCTGATAGTACATCATCACAGTGACTCTTTTCTCTGATAGTACATCATCACAGTGACTCTTTTCTCTGAAAGTACATCATCACAGTGACTCTTTTCTCTGACAGTACATCATCACAGTGACTCTTTTCTCTGACAGTACATCATCACAGTGACTCTTTTCTCTGATAGTACATCATCACAGTGACTCTTTTCTCTGATAGTACATCATCACAGTGACTCTTTTCTCTGAAAGTACATCATCACAGTGACTCTTTTCTCTGCTAGTACATCATCACAGTGACTCTTTTCTCTGCTAGTACATCATCACAGTGACTCTTTTCTCTGATAGTACATCATCACAGTGACTCTTTTCTCTGATAGTACATCATCACAGTGACTCTTTCCTCTGATAGTACATCATTACAGTGACTCTTTCCTCTGATAGTACATCTTCACAGTGACTCTTTCCTCTGATAGTACATCTTCACAGTGACTCTTTTCTCTGATAGTACATCATCACAGTTACTCTTTTCTCTGATAGTACATCATCACAGTTACTCTTTCCTCTGATAATACATCATTACAGTGACTCTTTTCTCTGATAGTACATCATCACAGTGACTCTTTTCTCTGAAAGTACATCTTCACAGTGACTCTTTTCTCTGACAGTACATCATCACAGTGACTCTTTTCTCTGACAGTACATCATCACAGTTACTCTTTTCTCTGATAGTACATCATCACAGTTACTCTTTTCTCTGATAGTACATCATCACAGTGACTTTTTTCTCTGATAGTACATCATCACAGTGACTCTTTTCTCTGATAGTACATCATCACAGTGACTCTTTTCTCTGATAGTACATCATCACAGTGACTCTTTTCTCTGAAAGTACATCATCACAGTGACTCTTTTCTCTGACAGTACATCATCACAGTGACTCTTTTCTCTGATAGTACATCATCACAGTGACTCTTTTCTCTGATAGTACATCATCACAGTGACTCTTTTCTCTGATAGTACATCATCACAGTGACTCTTTTCTCTGCTAGTACATCATCACAGTGACTCTTTTCTCTGAAAGTACATCATCACAGTGACTCTTTTCTCTGCTAGTACATCATCACAGTGACTCTTTTCTCTGCTAGTACATCATCACAGTGACTCTTTTCTCTGATAGTACATCATCACAGTGACTCTTTTCTCTGATAGTACATCATTACAGTGACTCTTTCCTCTGATAGTACATCATTACAGTGACTCTTTCCTCTGATAGTACATCTTCACAGTGACTCTTTTCTCTGATAGTACATCATCACAGTGACTCTTTTCTCTGAAAGTACATCATCACAGTGACTCTTTTCTCTGATAGTACATCATCACAGTGACTCTTTTCTCTGACAGTACATCATCACAGTGACTCTTTTCTCTGACAGTACATCATCACAGTGACTCTTTTCTCTGACAGTACATCATCACAGTGACTCTTTTCTCTGATAGCACATCATCACAGTGACTCTTTTCTCTGACAGTACATCATCACAGTGACTCTTTTCTCTGATAGTACATCATCACAGTGACTCTTTTCTCTGATAGTAAATCATCACAGTGACTCTTTTCTCTGATAGTACATCATCACAGAGACTCTTTTCTCTGATAGTACATCATCACAGTGACTCTTTTCTCTGATAGTACATCATCACAGTGACTCTTTTCTCTGATAGTACATCATCACAGTGACTCTTTTCTCTGATAGTACATCATCACAGTGACTCTTTTCTCTGATAGTACATCATCACAGTGACTCTTTTCTCTGATAGTACATCATCACAGTGACTCTTTTCTCTGATAGTACATCATCACAGTGACTCTTTTCTCTGATAGTACATCATCACAGTGACTCTTTTCTGTGATAGTACATCACAATGTTCTATATAGTACCAGACCGTGTACTATAGATGAGGCTATAGATTTCCCGATCACCAAGCGGAGAATTTATGAACTCAGGAACTCACTTTACTCCCAGGATGAACTTTGTGGATGTTGCTAAATGGAATGTCAACGCAGAGTCTGATAGTTCAGACCAAGATTGCAGCTATGTAAGCAAGCTCGGTTGAACCTCTTTGCTGGTGGGACTTTTTTGTATCAGAAAAAGTTTGGCAATCAGCAAATAGTTTGTTGTTAGAATAAATATATGCAATGATTAGTTCAAAACGATACGGTGCAAATAATGATTATTTATGAATTACATCGTCTAACAAAAACTATTATTCTATTTTTGTTGATTCAAATCATTAACCATTATTCAAATTAAATCGAAAATGGGGAAAGGAATATACAAAACTAAGTATAATATTAGTATTTGTACACTCTAATTACTTCACAATATGTAGGATTAATTGGTACATGTTAAATAGTCGTGACTCACAAACAAACAATATTTTGTTTATTCATGTTAAAATAGTCGCCGACGAGAATAATCGTCTATAATATTCCGATCAAAAAATCATGATAAAAAAATCATTAGTTAATAAATATAACGTTTGGTTTGCAGTATCATAGTTACCATATTTATTTATATGTAATTTTTGAAAGCGTAACTAACAGACTAACATAGTCACCAAGTGGTGAGTCAGTGGCCAAAATAATATCGCGTCTTGCGTGACGCTAAAATCCTTATTTTTGGGTCACGTGACTTGCAATCTAGCGTCAGTTTAATGGAGAAATGATATAGTTGAAACAAAATAAGGTTTTACACCGTCTTCCTTAGCGTCCTGCAATCGCTGCAACACTTCCTCTCTCTACAGTAGTTTATTATAACTCTATGATAGTCACTCACTAACTAAGAAAGGAGCATGCAGAATTATTATATGAGAGTTGCCTAATTATTCGAAAGCTTCTCATCAATAGTAGTATGTAGCACAAACTATTGATGTGACAATTTCGAACTGCTGTAACTTCATGATTTCAATGCGACTTTGAAGTTAAGTCATAGCTATGGGTTATACATAAACTCTAGATTGTAATGACCATTGAGACTAACTCAAATAACTTTAGCAATGGGAGAAGTTCTGAAAATGAGAAGACTCTTATTGAAACTCTCCTTCCTATAGTTAAGTTAAATAGAGAGAATTGATTTCATTTGTGTAGTATAGAAAGTTTTTATTAGTTACTATTCACATTTACTATGCATTTCTATTCTGTTTTATATTTCATACAGAAATGAGGATGTATATCTATATTGAATTTTAAGCAGTTCATTAAATTATAAATTTATGAAAAAACATTTTTGTTATTTTAATACTAGGAAAATTTTGAAATTGATTTGGGTTAGCAACCATTTTTTTCAAGATTTTAAAATAATATAAAAGAAAATTGAGTTTTTTTTTTAAATGAGCATGAGGCAGTGACTCTACGTTAAACACTACATATATTGTCATGAACAAAACAATTATTTCAATTCTTTGTAAATGGAATTATTTCCCTAATGTATCAATTTGTTTTGAAAATCCTATTATTTTGTATAAATGTTTCATAGTAATCGAACTCTCAAAACTCATTAAGTTAAAAGAATAAAGTTATGGATATCCAATCAAATCTTAAACCTACTCCCTGAACCACTCTTTATTCCACCAATAATTCCGCTTAATAACCAGTCCATTACTTGGAACAATGTTATTGTTCCACTCCACTGAGTCCTAACCATTTAGTTTGCCGTTATAGGTCTCAGAAACGCCTCAATATCACTGCGAACATTCTACTTCAGATGCTCCAGATAAGCCCACTGAGCAAACTAACGGAGAAGAAGGACATTTTAAACCTTCCCCTGGGACTCTGCCAAAAACTGAAACAGACGGCTCTTTGGAGAATGTAAAAGTCAGCAGAATTGATGAATTGTCTCCAAAAATGAAGATTCATCGTTGAATTTTCGAGTTAACAGTTTGTTGATCCAATTTACCCAGAATATAGCTTTTCAATGTAGGGAACGGAATCTAGAATAAAATGGTTTCTAATTTACCTACTTGATTAAGTGACTACAAGATTTATATATATACTAACAGGACTCGTGGAAATTCCAATGAATGAAAAATATATTTAATCAACAAAAATGGGATAGCGCAAAGAATTAGTGTTAAAAAACTAAACAGAATGATAATCCAAAACAAAACAAATTCTGGAAGAAATTACGGGAAATCTGTAAAAAAAATCTATTTCTGTTAACGATATGAATGATATTCCATTCATATTATGTACATTATATTAACTCTATTTAGTCTTGACTATAACTTATAACTCTATTAAGAAGATATAAGCTTCACTTTGGTTTTCAAAGTTTCAGAATATCATCAGAATGCATGGCACTGCATTTCCATTGCCTGAGAACAATTTTCGACCATTCTGTCCCTTTCGACATCAGAAAAAGTGAAGATTTCACGCAGAATTTCAATGCAATTTGAAGAGTAATGAAATAGCTGAAATTAAATTATATTAATTACAACAATTCCCAAATGCAATGCGCTGTGAATTATATATTTTAATTATATGAGCTATATTTTTGATGTGAAATTTGTAATGTTAATGCAATATAAGCCTATTTCACTCTAGTGTAGCGATCTTTTCTCTGCTATACGCTACTTCAAATTCCAGCTTCCGATATGCACTTCATGAAGCTCTAGATTAAGATTGCCTCTTCATATTATATTCAGGGGATATTCAGAGAAGCCGCGTAAATTCCTTCCATTTGAGCGCATAAAATTCTAGCTTAGGATGGAGTAATTAAGTTTTGCATATGAATAGCCTCACTGCCTGCACTAAAACCTCAGCCTTTCACTCCGCCTAGACAACACATTGGAATGCGTGTTATTGCAAAATGAGAGGGAAATTATATAATATACATAGTTAATTGGCTTTAATTAATACTACAAGTTTGTTATCTTTTGATCTGTAAATTTCCTTTGTTATTAATATCGGAGAATTTTTCTAATTGGCCTATGTTAATATTTTTTTAATTCATAATTTACCTCCATGAAAAAAATGTAATTTTTTCATATTTCTTTACAATTTTGAAATTCGTTAATCTGCCTATTATGTATACAAAGTACAAATATATACATACGTTCTTAAAATTATAATAAACAAATTCTTGACGCATAAAGTGGAAAATTTTCCTCTTAAATTATAATAGAACAAATTTGGTAGATGAAATGATCTAAAATTCAATTAAATATATCACATATCATAGATAAATTCTAAAAAGTATTATAAAATTCTATTAAAAAGCTATTAGGAAAGAAAACAATTATTGATTTAACGAAGTTATACTTGATCAATTGAATTTGCTAAATGCATTATGTAATATCTTATATTAGTGGAAGCTCAAATAAGAGAATTGAAGTGATTTATGTTCCTTGAATAACTTGTATTTTTATCAGGAGATTTAAGTTACTAGGGATAATATCAGCCACACATTTTACATCAAAGCGAAATGTTTCAATATATTGAATAAATATATTCCATGATGTTATATTTCTCTCCTTGAATATTTGGTATTACAAACTTTTCAATATTTGTTTCTGGATTCTAAAATCTTCCAGAAATAAAACAGAAAATACATCAGTAATGAAGTTTATCCGGTTTCTACCAAGCTTGAACTAACTGAAGTATTAAGTTGAATAATGATATAATTTATATGATTTGTAGCTGGAAACTTTTATAAATATTAATAATTTTAATCATTGTAGATATACAAACAACCAAAAGATGTTGTATTAAAAATTATTTTCTCATCTCTTAATTATATCGTGGACTCAACTGATCCAGATTTTAACTCCAAAACTATTTTAACTCATATATACTAAAACAGATTAAAGGAGCGCAATCATCATTAATTTATACTTTTATTTAAAAATTTCTTTTTCTCCTTTTGCTTCTGTTTACAGTAAACAATCAGTGGAAAACATTCTGTTTGATATTTTGTTGAAATTTTACGTTTTTTAACCTCGTTCATAGTTTGATATTTATTTTGTATGTTTTATCTTAGTGGAGCAGATAAAATATTCCCTGTGATAATCATAAAGCCATTATGAATATTTGGGGCTGGCGAACATTAGATGCAGATTTGAGGCACGAATTAATTTAGTTTGAGAGTGCGATGCAAGGTTTGAAATCTTCACTCACTTGGAAATTCAAACGAGAGAATTGGTTGCGAAGTGAACTACAGTACGAGCAAATGGAATGCACATAAATATCAAATTGGAGTTGTGATATGAAGCAGATGGTTTACATAAAAAAATAACATATTTTAAAAAATAAGTGTAGTCGGTTTATGGAGATATATAATTAATTATAGAATAATTTTTTAAGCACCTTTCAAATAAATATATTCATATAAATAGTTATATCTGCATCTAAAATCATATATTTTTCCTCAAAAACATATAATTCAAATTTATTATAAATTACAAAAGAAAAATTTAATTATTAAGTTCAAATCCAGTAAAATAAACTTCAATTTTGTATAATTTAATATACATTATCCAAGAAAAAAAATTGAATTAACCAGAAGATGAATTAACCATTTCAATAGAAATGAGAAGACTTGTTTATACAGTAAAATCATAACTGTATGATTGTATTCAAAGTAAAAAGGATAACAAATATAGAAATAAGAGCGGTGTCTGTCTGTCCGTAATAATAACTAAACGAACATATGTTTGACTGTTTTATATGAATGATCCTGTGCCATTTCTTTGTACATCTTTTCTACTTTAATACTTTTTGCATTAATTTCTATTGATTTCATATCTAGAATGTTATGCTCTCTCTCCTCATTTCATTTTAGAATGGATTAATAATTTAATAAGTTCATAGAATTTGTAGTTTGGCATCACATTTACTTTAGTGGTCATATTAGGCATTGGTTTCTCTTACTAATTTGAATATTTCTCCCGATGATGAAATGAAATAGCAATTTGAAAGCTTGAGTAAAATATAATATCTTATATTTTACAAACTAATAATAGTCTGTGAAATCTGAGGAAATAATTAAACGCTTGGCATTGGGGTGGTGGAATGGGTACGAAAATTAAAAGAAACAAACTAAAGTCTAGGGAAAGTACTAATAATATTTCACTTACTTTTGAAATTCTGTTATATTTGATTTTGAGCTTTTTTGATGAAATCCAATGAGGAATTTTTGATAATTTTCCAAAATTTTCATTCCAAACTACAAGGAAATCAAAGGAATTTGCAATGTTATCATCAGTATTGCAATAAATGAGGAGTCTGTTTGTCCGTTCCACATATTAACCGATGCGAAGCAGCTGGTACCAAGATTACGAAATTATCCTGGTACGAGTTGAATAAATTATTTCAATAACTACATTTTATTTTATTCTATTTAGTGAGAAGTATCCGAACATAAGTTGGGTATTAATTTTATATTTGATATATATTTGTTTGAATTCAATTTATCATTATAGTTATCGTATTTTAGTTATAAAAGAAAAAATCAACATCCTTCAAACTAATCATAACAAAATTAACCTTGAAGATGAAACGAAGTACATTTCATGAAATAACATCCCTCTACAAACTGCCGAGTCAGGGATAAGAAGTATTACATAAATTGAACTTTTATCAGTGTCCATAAAAGTGACATATTAAAATTGCAGTCATTTTGAAAGCATAAAAATAATTCGACCATTTCAAGACAAAAACTTCTTTCTAAATTTAAAGAATGATTTTGGTTGTTAGAATGAAGTTTATTCGAACATCGAATACGATACAGACCTCTGTAGGAATTCAATGTTCGGTTTTTATTGGACTAATCAGAGCAAGATAAAGCTCGTGGAATTGCTGTGCTCTCCTCTTGTTTCTTCAGCTATCACCTCATTAGATGTTTCTTAACTGGATCCTCCAAAGCTATTCAGGAACGCTATCACAATTCCTGCAGAACGTTTATCTGTTGTTTTTTGATAGCTGTTCGTTATTAATCTATTGCATGAATTCTACTTAATTTATTGCTTACTCTTCTTTTAACTCTACTATTGGATACATATATCTATGTTCAGATATAACGAAATAAATTCCTGTAAAGATGTATTGTTCTAGTTCATTGGGTGAGGAATCAGAAACTTTGATTTTTTTAATTTTTAATATATGGTTTCTTTCAGAATACAATGTTAGGAAATAGTCGTATAGCAAAGTAAACATCTAAAATAAATCAATATCATTTACTTCTTTCAGCTGTTTCTATTTAAATTTCTTTCAAACATTCAAAAACCTCTATTAACTAGAAAATCATTGGATACGCATAGTTTTACGTCTTTTGATGAAGTCTTATAACTTGTTTATCATTTGGTTGCAGTCGAAAACTGATGTAGGTTCGAGACCAAAGTAGGTTTTTAAAGTCTCATAATGATTTTTTTTTATTGTAATTTAATTCCAATACTAATCTAACACTCTCTTCTTATCATAATTTCATGTGAAGTGGATCTTAATCTCCCAATACAAATTATTTTACATCTACGTCTTATTCAGAACAATTTGGCTACCTTGCCAATGGTTTACACTACAACTAATTACATCTTGAAATTTTAACTATCCGTTTATGTTCAAAAAATTATATTTGTAGGATTGTAACCCAAACTATTGTGCTGTGGAGAATTAAGATGGTGCGGAGTTAAATTGATCTTCTTATGAATTACTTAATCGAAATGATAATAATTTAATAAATTCGTATTGTATCATAATATTAGCTTCTTGGATTTTTGATTGTTTTCACTGCTATTTTGGAACTTTAATGAGGCCTAGACGTACTTTGGTGAACACATAATTAGTAAAAGGATCCAGTGTTAACTCACTGTCAATATATATATTTATATATGTACTATTGATATACACTACTACTGTTTATAGCATATAATAGCTACTAAATCACATTAATATCGTCTATGTGGCTTAACCCAACAAACTATCCAATTAATACATTATTTCAGTTAGTTACTTAGTTAAGGAATAAGCATTAAGTAAGGATAATTCATGCGATTTTGTGTAGGGTCGGTCGGGGTATCACTGCGCATACTCTTTTTATGGGGTATCACTCCGCACCCCTTATAATTTTAAAACTACTTGTTTTAGCCAAAATCTAATTGCACCATCATTTCAATCATCTTTTTTCTCCCATGAACATTATGAAGCATCATTATCCTATTAGTATTTCTAGAGTTAAGTCACGATATATGTAGTGCTCTCAGAACGATCTGAAAAAAGTTTGCGCTGGTGATTTTTAAATCCCGCAAACTCTCCAATAACTCTAGAACTGAGATTTAGATATTCATATTGTTTTAACATGTTAGCACAAACAATAACAGTTACATTATGTCAAATTTTCAACTTCTCAGTTTTAACGGTTTTCCCGCCACAACCGTGCGCAGTGATACCCCAAATAATTTAGAGGTAGAGGGGTATCACTGCGCATCATTAATAACCATATATGTATGTAAATAAATGTAAAAAATATGAGTTTTAAGCTCATAATAAAAGCATAAATATTGATTAAGGTATTATTAAATTATAAATTGGATTAACAATAAACTTACGATAGTAGTAGCTATGCAACTTGATGTGGGGGTATTAAAATAGGGAGAGGGGCTATTTAGGTGGAGGGTGAAAGGTTTTTGAATTAAATATTTATTAACAATATAAGTACGATCATATTATATTACTTGATATAAGTAGTTAACTAGTTGTGTAAATATTAGGTGTTATATTTGATGCAGATCCATTAAATATGTGTTTAAAAAGCAAGGGACATGTAGATTGGGGAGAGGGCATGGGGAGAGAGGGAAATAGTTGGGGAAGAGAGGGAAATGGATGGAGAAGAGGGGGATTTAGATGGGAAGAAAGGGAGACTTCGATGAGGAGAGAGTGTGATTATAATGGTAGGAGAGGGGGATTTAGATGGGAAGAGAGGGGGATTAAGATGGAGGAGAGAGATATTCAGATGGAGAAAGAAGGAGGTTTAGATAGGTGGAAGGAGGGGCATTAAAATTGGGACAGGAAGTATTTAGGTGGGGAAGAGAAGTGCTGTATTTATGCAATGCGCAGTAAAATCCCTTCATGTGCGCAGTGATACCCCGATGCACTCATTAAAAGTTACGCACAAAAAATTGCCAATAAGTATTTTATTTATTTAGGTATTATTTCGAAACTGGTTGAGAACCATCCTCATTCATGACTATTCAATCACGAGATAAAGAGTTTCTCTAGTACTTTCAGTTTTCGAGTAAATACAGAGTTTGCGGGATTGTGCGCAGTGATACCCCGTCTGACCTTATAAATACTTGCATGCCATAACTATTATGATCCACCAAAAAGGATTTCACAAATGAATAAAGTAAGTATATAATGCGGCTTCCGCTTTTAGATTACCCTGCATTTAGAAAATTGTATCTATTTACGAGAAATGTTTTAGAATTAGAACAGTGCTTGAAAATAGAAAACTGAATTTTTAAATTGATTTTGACGATAATCACTGTAATACCGTAGTGTTTAAGTAATTTAAACTCTAAAGACAATTTTCTTTCATTGTACCTCATAGAAAATTAGATGCCTAAGGAGTTACATTTATAAATGACTTGAATCTTACCCCGCTACTAGAAACATTTGTTTCTAATAGTGAGCCATGGTATTGTTTATAAACCGGGGACTACCTGTATTACTACTTAGATAGATACCAGCTATCAGGAATAAGTTGTAAGCTAACGTTCGTTTATATTTCAGAACTTGTTTTAACAAGTTGAAACATGTTCTAACAGGTTGAAACATTTTCTAACAAGTTGAAACATGTTCTAATAAGTGAAAACATTTTCTAACAAGTTGAAACATGTTCTAACAAGTTGAAAACTGTTTTAACAAGTTGAAACATGTTCTAACAAGTTGAAACATGTTCTAACAAGTTGAAACATGTTCTAACAAGTTGAAACATGTTCTAACAAGTTGAAACATGTTCTAACAAGTTGAAACATGTTCTAACAAGTTGAAACATGTTCTAACAAGTTGAAACATGTTCTAACAAGTTGAAACATGTTCTAACAAGTTGAAACATGTTCTAACAAGTTGAAATATGTTTTAACAAGTTGAAAACTGTTTTAACAAGTCGAAACATGTTCTAACAAGTTGAAACATGTTCTAACAAGTTGAAACGTGTTCTAACAAGTATGAAACATGTTTTACCAAGTTCAAACATGTTCTAACAAGTTGAAACATGTTCTAACAAGTTTAAAATGTTCTAACAAGTTGAAACATGTTCTAACAAGTATGAAGCATGTTTTAACAAGTTGAAACATGTTCTAAAAAGTTGAAACATGTTCTAACAAGTTAAAAATGTTCTAAACAAGTTGAAGAATGCTCTAACAAGTATGAGTCTGATGGTAATTTCGTTGATATGATTATCACGTGATGATCTCGATTCACTTACTATATTTACTATATTCTAATCAATTCACATCATAATTATATTCCACAACTACAAGACTATCACACGTAAATCAAGTTTTACGGCTTCTTACAGGTTAATTTTTGGTCGCTTAACAAAGTAATGAGCCATTAATTTCAAAAAGAATTTACAGGCTACTAAAGTAGCTTTAAGTTAAGAATGAGAACAAGAATTGATATCAGTAATGGCGTAAAGCTGTCAAAGTTCAGTACATTTCATTACACAGATTAAAATTCTTAGACCAACCTATGGAGAACCATTGTCGCATAAGTACAAAGCAAATTTCTAAATACTAAGTTCTTGTGAATTGATGGCATTCAGCAATAATATAAAAATCTACTGAAACAGATTATGATCTTTTTAATAACATATTACACACAATTTTTCTAAGCAACTCAAAATAATCTAATATTAACTCACATTTCCAAAATATATTTCCTTCATAGAATCAAACCGTATTTCAGGAAGGCTAACACAATATCCACTGCTCCACATGGCATCTGATACTCCAACCTACAACTTGTATTTCCTCCCTTTCTGGCTTCTGACAAAATGTGGAAATTATGTCAAGTAGAAAAATGAACCTTGTGCTCTGAAGTGTACAATTTGAGTTCTGTATTTTTGTTGATGCAATTGAAATATAGAACGATATTGTGAGAAAGTGTGTTGTTATACAGAGTGACACACTGTGAGAAGTGTGTTGAAATACAGAGTGACACACTGTGAGAAGTGTGTTGAAATACAGAGTGACACACTGTGAGAAGTGTGTTGAAATACAGAGTGACACACTGTGAGAAGTGTGTTGAAATACAGAGTGACACACTGTGAGAAGTGTGTTGAAATACAGAGTGACACACTGTGAGGTAGTGTGTTGTTATACAGAGTGACATCTTTGTTGTAATGTAGAGTGACGTTTTGTTAGTTGCCATAAAGAGTTTTACATTTAATCTATTAATTGATATAAATGAAGGATATACTAAACGAATGAACACATCAAGTCGATTGGAATAAAATTTATCTCGTATTAAAATATGCAGCATTGTTATCAAGCACTGTACTATTGATACTCATTTTCATATTAAAAACAAAGCTTTATTAAAGCTCCAAGATTGTTGTTGCTGTGGTTATATGATCGGGTTAGATCTTTTAATGTACAGTTCTTTGGAATCTCCTTTTCTTTTTTCGACAAAAGTTTATACAGTGTGACTATAAATGGTCATGTGATAATTCTATCTGAATTATATGCAAAAGAAAGCTATAGGTTCATTCCTTAGCTAGTACTTTATAAAAATAATTTAGTCTTTATAATGTTATTTTTATTGTATATAAAGTTTCTCTCGTAAATTCTTAAGCAATGTTACCTAGTGAAAAATAGATTGTATTGCCATTGGAACTCAGCTAACATGTATCACATACTTAAAGTAATCTCTTATTTCGCACAGATTCTAGTTATTAGAAACAATTTCTTGTGTATATTTAATGAACAGATAAGTCACTGAACAGAGATTTAATTAAGATAAAATATTCTTTTGTTGATTGAGGAAATAAATAGAAAATATATAAATAGGTTACAATATTAGGTGGATGTTATTTAGGTTTACATAGTTAGAATGACTGTGAGTGATATTTAGGTTTATATATTAAGAGTATTTACCGATGCTATATTATTTATTTATGCTAATAAGTTTAGTTTTTTAGAATAATATGATTAAATTCCATTTTAAAATGAATTATGATTCGTTATCTACGGAAGTCCATTAATCTCAATTTGTTGCTCCTGACAGCGCCTCTACAGAGTGCTCTGTTAGAGGAGCCACGGAAGCTCCTCATATTGCATCATTATTCATGGCAGCACCTCCTTCCTGTTCATTATGTTGTCTTGTTAGCTCGGCCTAAAAACCTCAATGATTATATGATTTAGGCTCACAATCTGGAATGATGACTGGAATATCATGGATGAAGTAATACCTTCGGCTGCATTCTTTTCCATGTAGAGAATTAGGAGGGTAATTAGCAGAGATTGTTACCAAGATAGAATGTTGTGGTGGGGTCAGAGAAGATTGAGAGATGAGGCTACGTGTTGGAGATATTTCTTTCATTTTATTGAAATGAATGTAGGTAAGAAATAAGTATTGACAATTAGGGTCTCTCAGTAAAATTGCGGCTCGTTAACATTTAAGAATTTTTTCTCATGAAAGAGTCTTTAAATCGTGTTGAACTAAATTTATATGAAAATGTTGCATATCAAAAGAAGCGCAATGCATGCTATGATTTATTAATCTTATATAGTTATGATTTTTATTAATTTGTTTGTGTTTAAAAAATTATTAATAAATATATTTTTAAAAACGAAGTATAGGAAAGAGTGAATTAAGATGGAAAGTTGATATTTTGTAACAGATGGAAAATTTTTGTCATTAAACTTTTGATAAGATCTTTATAAATCAGATAAGTCTTCTCGGTCCATAATATATTAACTAAAATAGTCACTAGATGTGACCATTTCTTGAAAGTGTCGCAGTTCTAACCTTCCCCTCGCTATGCACTAATGAAGTCATCCATCTCGTGACTTCACCAATGATAGAATGGTTCTAGAACTCGCATTGGCATTGTCTGCTGCCTAGAACTTGTTAGCTTGATTGGAGTCGTGTGTCAATTGGCAGTGTGTATATCTGCTCAGCCATCAAGAGAACTATAGAATTAGTTTCTATGACTATTATGCATTGTGCAAAGTTAGCAGAACAATCAAATATTTTTTGTCTGTTCTGTATAAATCCTACTGCATTGCTCAAGAAAACGAGCATGATGCTTGTTAGTGAGTTATTGTACAAACTGTTAAACAGGCATGCAAAAATATTACTATCAATATAGTTAAAACGGTAGATTTTTTAAATTTTTTAAATAATCTTAATCCGGTTATTTTGATATAGTCATTATTGTTATTAGAATTATTATCGTAATTCATTATCATTGTTTACTAAGATTTTCCAGTTTGCCCCAATATATCAGTAGAGTCTTATTTCTTTTCATTGAAAGGACAAAAGGACTGGAAGATTATTTTCCTATAGAAAGTTCCTACTTTTGATCAAAGTCTACTCATGCAGTAGAAATGGGTTAATACCTTCCAAGAAATATTTCTATAGGCAGTAGATTTTTAAATTCATTGGCTCTACTTCAAGCTCGTAGACTACCAGGACTCGGAAAGTGGGTTTTAGTCGGCAATTTATATAGGTACAAATTGGTCTCGGACAATATTAACGACCAAATTCATAGTAATATGAATATATAAAAACTTTCGTTCAAATATATTCATTCCATTAAATTTCGAATTGAACTGCATCACTATTCTAATTCATTGCTGAGTAGCATTAACTGTTACATAATATCTTCAGATCCTTCCTAAAAGATTGACGAGGTAATTAAAGTCAGAATTAATGTTGCTGCCTAGCTGCGATACCTAACCTTAATTTTATGTCTCCTTGTTAATTTGTTGCAGTAAAGTTCAACGGATGAAATGATGCCGATTTACAGAGACATTACAGGCAATTATCTGACAGATTTTTACCTTGTAACTTTAGTTACCTCAATTTATTTGGTCTATTTTATAGTATTAATGAAACCCGTGGAGATATGTAGTTACTTGAATTCAAAGAAAGTACGTTTCATGATGTAATGATTCTATGTATAATAATAGAGCTTTCATATACCATTAATAATTTAACATGTATGTAAATACTTACAGTATATGGTGATTAAAACTGATTAACAAGTCTCACTAGAACAGAGTGTTCGTTAAATATAACAGATTTAGTATAGATAATACAGACATCACACATCTGGAATGGTGTATAACGCAAAATTCATGTCATTGTAATTCTTAAATATATGTATATTTTTAGGTATCTCTTAATAAGTTAAGAATATCACTATTTTCGACCTAGTAAATACCATCATTTCCACTTGGTGGAGTGCTAAATTAATGAAATTTATTCCCCAAAACTGATAATCTTATTATCTACCTCAGACACTAAATTATCCAGTTTTCGAAAACAAAAACACTGTCTCCCGTACGTACGTACTTATACCTCTCACTCAAAGTCTAAGGGAACATATCCTGATTTATAAACCAAATCTAAGGTACCACCTTCAGTCTCCTGTATTTCTGAATTACGCATAAGAATAAAGGGTTATTTATAGTACCTAAACCAGAGTTCGTTTCACCGTTTCGAAATGTGGATCGATGGAAATGGTTATTACATACGAGGGGATCATGTAGCCCATATTCTCAAAATAGGTCTCATCAAATTTTATTGTTCAAATATGAAAGAAGATAAATAAGTGTTGCCGAATAAGTTTAGATGATTTACAAACGAGTTACACGTAAGTGTCTGCAATTAGTAAAAAGGGTTGAAAATTAATAAAAAGAAAGTTATTACGATCGAAGTGTATAAATATTATCAAAACAAAATAAATAAATGTGGATAACAATGTATCAAGTTATACATAATTTTCCAATGTTTTCAATTCAGAAGAGAATCACACAAAAATTATATGGTTAGTTTACTCACTTAGGCATAAAAACAGATTCGATTTTTCCCTTCATCGCCTAAATCTAAAATCTTCAAAGAGGAATTATTATTCAAACCCTCAGAGCAAAGTACTCTTATCAACACTCCTAAGAACATTTTATAGCCACTAAACTAAAGAAAAGCGTGACCAAGCATTTACGTATGGGATGACTAAAATATTGCATCCGACGATTTAGATATCTAAAGAAGAGATATTATGCATCCCTTCCTTCCACAATTAAAATTGATTCATTGTATGGTTATTTCAATAGTTTTAACAGAGTATTATTTAACTTTTCATCTATTCAAATGGTGAAATAATAACCTTTTAGAACTTTCGTATTGTGGAAATTATGTAATATATATTGAATTTTATCAACAGAAAAATTAATAAAAAAAATATATTACCGAATTATCATTCTATTCAAATTAGGCGCTGCTCAAACATAAAATTGTTGTCAATGAATTTAATGATACCAGATCAATCTGTCTGTTCTCTCACAATTCCAATAATATTCCTCCACCTATATTTTCCCACCCAAATTATATTCATTTTTTCGCCTGTCCTGTCATATCCACGCAAATGCCCGGTCAACTGCTGGGAATTATCAGCCATTGACTGAAATTTGAAGGTTTGGGAGAAGCAGCTCGCCCTAGATATCAAAACTTCTGACTCATAGAATATATTTTCTGGTGGAATTTGCTCCAAATAATTTGAATTTATGGATGAAGTTGCGTGAATTCAAAAGTTTCTACGGAACTCGATGAGCGGATGATGTCCATTTGATACCAAGTTACGGTCTCCTTCCAGTCTAAATCATTTTCTATCATCTGAAACTCAAGAATTCTAGAAATAATTTCTGTCTAGATAATATTATCTTATTCAGTCTAATTAATTGTTATCATGACATTATCCTTGGTGGAATATATCTTGTGAGTTAATATTTAGTTCGAGTATACGAGTTTTGCTCAAGGTTTGAATTCTTGCGGTTAAAGAAAATAGAAGAAAATGAAATAGCCAAATGATTTCCAAATGATTTTTAAATGATTCACCAAACATAGTAGTTTTTAACGTCAAATAGAAATGAAATAGCACACTGAAGAGCTTACGCTGAAATGAAACTAGAATATTATATATTTTCGAAACAATTAGTACAATTCTTTTCAAATAAACATATTCATTATGTTTTCACTATTTACGAACAATTTATTGTTTTCAGTTGTATTGACTTTATGAAAAATTTGATGGTAAGTTTTTGGATCGATCAGGTCTAAAGTCGAGGCCATTTATAATTCAATAACTCGAAAAACGTATACAACCGAATTGTTGAAATTTTATGGGAAGATTGGTCATTATTCTGATACCAGTTTATTAGATTTTGGGAGAGAACAGGTTAAAGGTGAAGTTCATCTATAAGCATAGGTGAAGGTATGCGCTCTACGATTTCCCATAATATATAGCTTAGGTTATATACATATCTGAATTTTAATTATCGATGTTGTTCAATTCTCATGAACTTGTCTATTTATTTGATCCAGTTTTGATCAACCTTTATTTTCAAATTATATACCTATCATACAATTTATTAGTTTATTTACTGAAAATTGTAAGATATCATGAATAATACTGTTATTTCGATATAAATTAGCCACCGATAAAATCTTCTTGTACTTCAATAAAATTCCTTTCATCAATGTAACAAGAAACTTTCTCGCGAATTTTCACAAAAAGAAATTCATTGAGAAGTAACAGAGTACACATAGAGTAATGATGTCCCAATTTGCCCCTTCATTAGTTTTGAATACTGCGGCAGCAAATATTCACAAATTGGCAGCCGAGTTGACAGAGAAAATTCCCTTTCGCGTTTACATTTGGCACAGTCCGAACTGAAATAAAACTACAAATGAGCAGAGGTACTCGTGTGTTTTTATTCCAAATATTGAAAACCTGTAATTAACTTCAGTGGGATCGATGCTTTAGTAACATATGATATTCTGACATATGCATGATTGAAATCATTTATTAATAAATTTCATTTTGTTACTATTGATAATAATATTCAGTATTACAAGACAAATGAAATATTTAATATTGCTTCTATTACTAACAATATTTATAATTGATATTCAGTAACAATTCATGTAGAAGAGGTTGACTCGATCGTTTAGAATCAATTATTATAAAAATTGAACTATAACAGACCGATACGGATTGTTCAGATGTCCAACTTTAGCTAGTTAACATGATTGGCATTCTAAATATATGACATGAATATTTAATCCGCTGAAATGACATGTATACAAATATCGAAAATAACTCCCTAATTCAACCGATCGCAAACATCTGCTCTGATTTTTTAGTTAGTGAAATACGCCTCCTGAAGCGTGAGCTCACATTTATAGCAATTAAGTCAGATCAAAAACTAACCCTAATATAGAAATCATTTGGATCTAAATTCTAGTATATATGAAGTATAAAATAATTAATGTCATTCTTTGTAATTTGAACAGATAAATTTAATTCTCGCCCCTTTAGAAACATCTCTCTTCTCCTCAGTGAAAACAATAAACTTCTCATTTGGATGATAAACTGTTTCCGCATATCATGATTTATTGCTTTGGAACCTCCGTCTGCTGCTGATTTATGGCAATTAACCCTTGGCTTAGTAGGTAATAAAATAGCTCTTTATTTGTCACAAATTAGTCAGTGACATAATAGTTATTATGCAGGATCTGAATTTGTTTCAGCATCCATTAATTACGTTTGAAATATCGCAACTCTTTTTGTATTGCGCTTTGAGTATATTTTGGATACGTTAAGTACATTGGTAAGATTTATAGAATTTTATTTAAATAATTGTTATATATTAATAATATGACTTTACATTTTATTGCATGATTTAGATAATTATATATCCCAATATGAATAGAAATAGTTTGTTTTATTATTCACTGAAAAATTTGATGTAGTTGCTGTTCAACATTTAAAATGAAAGAACTGTGAGTTGATCACGTTAAATTAATTCCGCAATTGCTGTTTTAGTATTTTAGCATCAGGAAATAAATCACATATCGAGTTCCTAGACCTAAAGACCCGTTCCATTGAAGTTAAGTTGTCTATCAGCCTTTTTGCCGTGAGACAAGTGGTTGGTATCCCCCAGGAAATCTTGTCACCAGTCCCTTCTCCTCTAATGAATACATGTGTCACATTTCGAAAAGAAATTCTAGCACTAAGAAAATGTATCGATATGAAGTGAATTCAAATTTGAAATATATCATCTGAATGTCATGCTATAATGATTATATTAATAATAAAATATAACATGTGTGTATATACATATTTTTATGTTTTTTGATTCTTGGACATCAGTTCAATATAATATTGTTCAACGAAATGATAAAGGGAAAAATGTTGTGAAATCTTAGGTTAAATGAAGATTTTCTATATTTTCCCTTTATAAGAAATATAACTAAATTATTTAAAATTCTTACCATCTCCGATTTTTGTTAATACGCTCTTTTCCAAATACTTTTCATTACTATTCGTGGAGAGGGGTGTGGCTGCGACATTAGCAATCATTGATGTGATATATGTTATTCTCCTCAATTTTTTTCAATAATTATTCCATTAAAAATTTAAACAACAGTAGCTTGGTGATTGGTTTCATAGAACAAATTACTTTCCAATGTAACTTATAACTACTTACATTAATTTTTTCTTCTGTCAGTTTCAGCTTTATAGTTTTATCTAATTTTTTCTCTATCTAAAATTACGTGAACAATTTGTTCAAGATTACTATATAACTATGAAACCGTATTAATGGCGCAAAGCTTTGCTCACTACCCTTCTCAAATTGTACTTCGTATTTACATAACGGTCTATCTATAGCTATGCAAACATTTCAAACGGTGTACTGTATTAATAGAAATATCATTGAGGAATAAGTTTATTCTCTTTCGTATATTGTTCCATCGCTAGCTAACTGGTTTTCAAACTGCCAGTTAGTTTAATTGCTTTCTTCAGATCTAGACGTGGTAACTCTCCTTCCATTATTTTTAAACCCTCAGCGAATAACATGGGAACTTCAAAAGGAAACCGATATCGCATTTAAAGGAAATCCAGCGAACGTGAAATAAATAGTTGAAACGGCGGTAATTATTATATTGGAGAAGTGAGAAAGCTATTGCCTTTATGTTTCAGATGGGGTGATTCTAACGGAGCAATTCTACAACAAAATAATAAACTTATCAAATTTAAGTAATTTTTGACTCATTATCTATATTATCTAAATATTTCTGTTTACAAAGTTTATATATCAAAACGTATTTCATTAATTTGTTATTATCATTTTCTGTTGAAACAGAAATGCATAATTCAATCCATCAGAAATGGTGCGTAATTATAAGTTTATAACTCGTTTTAAAAGAACTGATATTTGGGATAATAGAATCATTAATTATATACAATAAAATTAATAGTCTGTCAACACATTTATTAATTGGAAACATTTAATAACTGTTTCAAAAATGTATTATTAATATAGATTTAGGAATACTTTCATAATGGATAAGTATGATAAAGTGCTTGGAATATACAAAATTAATGGTCTTAGAAGGAAATAAATGGACAACGAAAGTATTATAATATTTTCAAAGATGTTTACCCAAAATAACAACTAATTGAACCTCAATCCGTCCTGGAACTTGAAATAAGCAGATTTTACACCCTAACAAATTCTCTAGATAAAATGGACTTTTATAGCATGGAAATGGTAAAAATATTCGTCTCAACAGCCTCCCATGTGTAATACTAATAGAGTTTGGGAATCTGGGAAATCGTGGAATCAACCATGATATGGTGATACAAGTTTTTCACTTTAGTGATTCAAATCATTCACCCCTGTTATTGTAACGAGAAATCGTAGAAATGTTCATAAATGATTAAGTCGATCTGTAACATAACTTTAAAATTGTTCAAATGTTATCCAATTATCATTCTATTAAATTATACACCCAAAGTATGAAAATCTTTATTACCTGCTAACAAATTGGCACCACTAATGATACACAATTTTTCACATTCGGTTTCAATACAGATTTCACCGACATAATTTCATCAAACCCGAAATAATAATAATTGAAAAAAACATATTTATAATAATAAATCCATTTACATAATATATAATGAACAATTAAAAAGAGGAGAAAATGCAATGAAAGCTGATACATTGGTTCTACGTACGCATCTGTTTAGCCGGTTGTCTTAGGATAATGTAATAAAATTAGCACGTTGAAACATCCTTTGAAAGGGGACATATGTGTCCTCTTACGACACAAAGGGTTAAAGGCCAAAATATTGAGATCTTTGAGAAATATGCTAGCAACAATGAAAAACGGGTGATATTGATTTTCTTGGAAGATTTTCATGAGTCTTAATGATGATTTTTGTTTCAAATATTTAGATTGTTATCCTGTAGCTCATTTCCTTAAAATTTTTTTTACAAAAATCTACGAAATAATCTTCAAAACTATATAGGTTATCATTTTAATTTTTAAATATCTTTTTATTAAGTTAAGTCAAATCCACTGTGGCAAAATTATTGTTGTAGATACACCATTTCAAAGTTTTTGTTCAAATATTGAAATTTTGATGTAAGCTATTTTCGAAGAGCGTAATAATATTTTATCTCGCTCTATTAATGCAATTGATAAAGATTATAATTCATGCGACTACACATTTTGGTAATGTTGAATATTTTTCCAATAATTCAGATACTTTTCAAAACAGTTATCTCTATTCTTTTCAAACCTAAAATTGAATGACATCGCGTTACACGCTGTCTATTTTCGTTTCCAATTTATTCGAGCAACCTCCAATTTGCACATCCAGAATTTGGACAAAAAATTCCATTCTATAATGTCATCGATGGCGAATTCGATTCTTTATATCACAAGAACTGAATTCTCCGGAAGATGACATACAACTCTGAGTTTCAATCAAAAGGTATGGCGAAGATGTGGATTCTCGAATCAAATCAACTCTGGTCAAACTGTTTAGGAATCTTCTGGAAATATTTTCACCGAAGCGAATGATTGGAGTCGCGGCATATGAAATTCAAGAGGGAATTCGAATGATTTCACTGTGTCGGGACAGACGGAATTGCGTTACATATAAAGTGGTCATATTATCAAAATATTCTTTTTAACCTCTAATAAAATTTGATGTAGATTACTATTTTCCCAATTCTTTTTGAAGAAGTATTTATAGAGGAATGCAAAATTTCAAATTAATTCAATTTTTGCCATGTGTGTAACAAAATGATAAGTAAATATTGTAAAAGCAGTTATATTATAGTATTAATGTGTAATGTATATACATACATACATACATACCTAATAACATACATATCGTTAATTCAATATTTCCTCCTTTTGGAATCATGTTTCTTTCTTATAATGTATATTAAATCTGAGTATTACAATATGCTATTATATTTATAAATATACATGGTTTATTATTATAAATTCTGTAATTATTTTCAATAGTTATCTTCAGCTAAATTAATTTTTTTTATAAACCTAATTCAAGTTTCTGTAAATTTTTTAGTATCATCCAAAACATTTCATCTATCTACATCTACAGTTAAATTGTCAACATCTTGTCGAATAAAATCATTAGGAAACTAGAGTATAAATCATAATTAACTCTAAACAATTAATGAACTTTTAATATAACAGGAAGTTAATTGCAATATAAAACTAATTATGGACACTAATGCGAAGGAGAAAAATACAGTTTCGACTAAACAAGATCATCCCTTGCAATTTAATAGTGATAATGAAGCCATTTAGCCTTCTAATAACATTAGGGCCCTTTGTTCTAGCTTGGTAATTTGGAGGTGGAATAATACAGAGATTCATGGAAGTGAAGCTATTCTAAACACTGTAAAGTATATTACATTATTTAGGGATACCGTAAATACATTATTTTCACTTTGTCGCTAGAAAAATATTATGATATAGAAGTGAAAGTATGGAATATTGATAATTTTAATATTACTGGTGAGCATCCTCTATAAATGTGTGATCATACATGTAACACTGTTCATAAATATTTCATATAAAATTAATAAATTATACATATGTTACCTGCAAATATTGAATGTATATCTACTTTGAAATATTATTATTCACTGATGCTCAAGTCTTTCCAAATTCTTACTCAAAGGTGTTAATTAAATAACATTTTATTTCCATGCGTTTAGAAGGAATGTGGAGAATTTAATCAGGCTAATGCAATATAGTTTGGTTTTGAAATAACATACGTGCTACAACTGAGCTACTCCATCGTGTTTCAATATTTTATGTTTAAAAAAATTATATGAGATAGCTTGAAGATAATTGTATAGAAATAAATGTGACACACTAGAGAGATATGTATCAGGCTAGATAAATTTAGGTAAAAATAATTGTAATAAATATATAATGTAAAATCAAATAGAAGATATTCATTTCTTTATGCTATTAAAAGTCAGAATCTGTTGAAACTTTGGAAGTAAACCCGATTTGAATTTGGACCAAGAAAAAGAATATGAACTTAAATGAAGGTAAGAAGCACTAAATAAATTACTATTTTCATAACAATTGGAAAAAAAGACTAACATTCTCGATATAACGACCGACAGAAACGACTGATATTAAGATATATAATTTTCATCTCATTTTTTTTCCAAAAATGTCACCATCTGCATCCCGTTTTGTTCCAACAACAGAAATGTGTTGGCACGCGACATTTCGTGACTGAATTTCATATGACAAATGGAACGGTCTTTGACGACAGAACTACAATGGCCTGGATATTTATTTCCATATAGAACAACACTGCTGAATAGGTAATGAGGTTAAGAGACTCCTCAGGTTATTTAGAATGTTTAGGAAGAAGGAAACTTCAGATGATTTAACTCGATATACATTAAATTTTGTCTTGTACAGTTATAATATTTCGTTAGTATTAAGTGCAAAAATCTTTATTAATTAGAATTGTGATCAGGATTAAGATGGGTGCAATACATGCGTATATCACCTTATTTAAATGAGTAAATAATCAAAATGTTTATCCACCCTCTAATCAGAAACTAGCTACCTATATTATAAACAAATTACCACAACAACATAGTATTAATTTGGTTTTTCTATTTAACATACAACTTCGTTTCATAATATTTTTGGGGCATCTTTTTCATTTTATTTGTTAATATGGATAATTATAGATAATAATTTTGTGGGACATTTACATTCAGTTTGTAGAATACAAATATTTGATTAGAAGTTATCAATATCCATACATTATAATTTTGTACCATAATCCCATTCAAAATTTAAGATAGTTTATTATTTTATTTTAATGAAGAAAAATTATACTAATATGCTAAATTATTTTTAATATTAAGACAATAAAATTATGTTCTATGCAAGTAAAATAAAATGTATTTAATCTTTTATTTTGTCTAGTAGTCAGTTAAAACTTTAAATATGAAAAACTCCTAGTCTTGACCAAAAATTTTAAATCAACAATTTTTTTTACTAATAACTATGCACTAATAATCATGTTTTTCATTAACAATTACAAACTTTAACAAGTAGCCTTTCAATAGATTGAAAAAAAAAATACCTCACTACATTTGCAATATTACATTCAACATCATTCAACCGGGCTGTTTTCTCACTCAAACCATGCATCACTTTCCTGATTTTTTTGACATTTGCTCTGACAAATACAGGCGCTAATCTGCATTCAGAAAAGCCTGACAAATTGAGCATCGATTAATTTGCATCCCAATAACCTACAATTTTACTGTCATTAATCACTGTTGATGAGACAAAAGAGCTAAGCTAAAATGACCACCAAAGTTAAAAGCCTTCAATGTGTCCACCGGTCGGATTTAATATGGAAAATCATGTATAATAATGAAATTAGGTTTGTTTGTTTGTATTATGTTGTCAAATAAAACACTATTAATTGTATCTAATATTCACTCTAATAATATTTTGATTTTAATTTAGAATTCAATATTCTCAGAATGCGGAATGTTATAGTTTAGACGGTTTTATTTATTTATTATCTTGAAAAGTTCAACATTTTCAGCACTTGTTGTTAGAGATGGTATGACTGAGACCCGAGTAGTTAACCTGAGAGAAGGAAGGTACTGCTTCATTGATACAGTTAATTCAAACTTATAAATATTACTGAAATAACTTCTTTGATAGAGTTTGAACATAAAATATGACCATGAACATTGAACTATACAAGATTAAAAACAATATTTCATCAACCAACAACCAAACTAGGTTTCAAATCTCACACCCAATGTGAAAAGATCGTCACGTCACCAGATTTAAATCCTCTTTAATTTTGGATCTGACCCTTTATTGTGAACAAATTTTCACTTAGTGATCATTTAAGATTGGAGAATAATATGCTTCAAACAGAGAGGGGAATCAAAATTACCTAAATATTGAAGCATATTATTCTCCAATCTTAAATGATCACTAACTGAAAATTTGTTCACAATAAAGGGTCAGATCCAAAAGTAAAGAGGATTTAAATCTGGTGACGGCCAGACGATCTTTTCACATTGGGTGTGAGATTTGAAACCTAGTTTGGTTGTTGGTTGATGAAATATTGTTTTTAATCTTGTATAGTTCAATGTTCATGGTCATATTTTATGTTCAAATTCTATCAAAGAAGTTATGTCAGTAATATTTATTAGTTTGAATTAACTTTCCGATTAACAAAAAGAAGTTGTATACTTTATGGACAACCCACTGCATCATTGAAGCAGTACCCAAGCAACCATGACACATTGTGCCAACATGGGCACTAGATGGTTAGATGGGCAAGAGATGGCAGACTGAAAAGTAGCCTAGAAATTACATGGGGATAATGTGGTTTTCCATTCTCATGGGATGTTACCTTGTGAGAAGGTTGGTTCAATGTGGCGAATCCATCCCATTGAATTGTCATATTGGCCCAACCTGATTACTATATAGCCTATCAACATTATATGACGGAAGCTTTATTAACATATTGGAAAGACCATTTCCTGGAATAGGAAGGATTCAATCAATCGCAATTTATAAAATGTCTTCAAATTAACATTAAATTATTAATCTTTCAGCAAAAATATTTTTTTAATACTAAGTTTAAGTGACTAGACGAAGATGATCACAGGAACGATAAAGAGTTAAAGTTTTAGTTGCAAGGTTTAAAATTTATAGTTTGTAATTAACACAATTTTAATATAAAATATAGGTAAATAAGCTATATGAATGTGTAAAATGGTGACTAAGGGTGAGTGGCACTGAGTGATTTTACAGCGTGGTTGCCAGATGCTAGTTTCTATGAAGCTTGTCTATTTTTTTAATTAGCTACTGTTAGCTGATTGTGACCATCTTAATACATTTTCAAAATATTTATTTAATAAATTACGAATAGAGGATAATATGCAATCCTAAACTGAACTAGTGAACATATTTGTTTCCGGTATGAGCCTGCTTTGTATTTTCGGTTATACATACATAGTGAAATTTTAAAATTCAAGTAGTTTGTCAGTGTTTTTCGTTGGAGGAGGTATGAGGTATTAGTTTTCAATTCCCTTAATTAATTAAGAAAATTCTTCAAAAACTGCACTCTGCGGCCTATTTAAAGTTATAAAATGGTGAGTTGAAGTTTTTAAAATATACTTATAGATATTTTAAAGTTATTTTATATAGTGTATTCGATATAGTTATTGCCTGCTTCTATAGGTGCAGTACCTAATTAGGTACAGAGCTGAATAATATTTTCTTCAACCTAAGGCTAAATATATGTACCTAGGGTAATTTTCGAGTTATTAATAATTTATCTTACAGTGTCACTTTTTCTCGATCTTTATAGAAATAAAGTACTACAGCAACTTGAAGATTAAATGATAATAATTTTTCAAACCTGATCGAAAACGTGAAAACGTCCGATAACTCGGAACTTACCATGAAATATTAATTTAAATTTCTCTTTTTTAAATATAATGATTTATATTTGAAATGCGATTCGATTTCTGAAAGTATATAACCACTATCTAGGTATATAGGCACCTATTATTTAATTTAAAATAGTTACAGAGATAACCTGTTAGTTACAACAAATTTGGATACACGTACTTTTGTTCATTTCTGATAATTACAAAATTTGCTTGCAAATATAGTAAATATTTAAATATAGGTAATTAATGTAACTGAAATAAATACAGCTACGGAACTCTTCAAGTGATATTGAGAATTGATTAAGTAATTAATATTTTCTTTTTCAGGGTAGAGCCATCGCCATAAGAAAAGCTTCAAATTTTGAGAGGTAGTTAAGGCAGTTACTGCAATAACGGAAAGAGAGATAGGCACAACAGAAAGTGGACCAACCCATAGCCAAGGATGTAAATTATTAGACCTCTCACTGAATTATTGTATGCTTGTTTATATTAGCTATGTAATTCGATTGAGTCGATTTCCATAGATAATATAATAAGTTTTGTTTTAATCTCAGAGTTATAGGTAGTCAGCTTTTTATTATAGTCATGTTAGTTGTAATATCATATACATATAACTATTCTATACTATATTATAATAACTCTTTATACTCATGATACAAAGCTAGATGTATTGTTTAATGTTACTGTTGAATCACCTTTTTAATGGATAGGTTTTTTAAGTTCGTTCTACTCTTCTGTTGTAATGATCTACGAATAAATAAATGGAAATCTAGAAGATGATTTTTATTTGTCTTACTCATTATGATATTCATTTTATTAATAACAATGTTCTATATTAATCTAAAAGAAATTTATTAAACCTTATGATTTATTTATTGTGACCAGATGGGTCCAATATGGTAGTGCCATATTTAGCACATGGAAACCACCTAGTACCAAAGTAATATCAATATTGGTTGCCAGTGCTTTTTCGACCCTGGCCCCATCATCCTCGGCATCATCTTATACCAAGATGGTTTCAACAATAGTAGCCCATGCTGTCACCATGTGGGCCCAGTTTGTAAATGACCACACAGTACCTATGTGGTAGTGTCATATGTCACATGGAAACCACCTAGTACCAAGTTAATTTCAATACAGCTTGCCAGTTCTTTTGCGACCTAGGCCCCATCAACCTCGACAACATCTTGGGTCAAGATGGTTTCAACATTAGTAGCCCATGCTGTCACCACGTTGGCCCATTTTGCAAATAACCACACAGTACCAATATGATTTGTCATCAGATTACGGGCTTGAATGGCACCTAGTGCCCACATTGGCCCCATTAACTGTGGTTGCTTGGGGTACCTTCCTTCTCTTAGGGTAACTACTCTGGTCTCAATGTTGAACTTTTCATCAGTAAGGAGAGCGAGAGTGAATAATCTTGGCTCTTGTAAGGTGTATCGAGCCGGATTATATAGGAATGGTTGAATAACACTAGAACAAAGTGGTGAAATATTGAAATTATATAGTTGATATGTTGACACCAGGAATCTTAACTAATATCAGAAATCTTACCATCATTCATATTATCTCGATATACTAATATGAAATATTTTCCTGACAACTTTAATATGTTTTAATATGGGTTTCTTAAACCAATAACTATGTAAATTTCACTGTAAATGTTGTGAGATATCAGAAAAGATTTTTACGAATATTTAAGGGCAAAAATGAGTACTATGTATAAAATAGTCAATTTGAATGTTTAAATTTAGTTCAACGTCTCATCTATTTATTTTCAAATCTAGAATAATTTTTATCTCAAAAACTTTTTATTTTTAATTAACTTTTAATTAAACACCATCATCCGTATGTTGACAGTATAATATAGACAAAATATGCACTTAAATAAACGAATAGATAAAACATGCACTTATGTTCACTTAGAAATTGCCACGATGCTTACCATATACATGTACAGTATGTACATTGTACACTGTGCACAGAGAACATTCTCTAACAGAATGTTCTCTAAATACTGTCACTATTCTTACTAGATATACTAAAAGAAATATCCTTTGATATTTCTTTTTACCTAACAATGTGTAAAATAAAGTCAAGCAGTTTTGGTCTAGAATATTATTAAACCTATACGGATATAGCTTAGGTATATGTTTTTTATTCTCGTGTACTATTTCTGTAACTGTATTTTCTAATCTTAATATTGAAGTAGATATTTATTCCTATCTATTAAATATTGTAATCGAATTGGTTTAAAATATTAATATCTGTGTAATTAACTGTTTATCATTCTTGGTGACTACAGTTAAAGGACCTGACCTTGTTTTTAATGTTAAAATTAAACTAAAAAATATCCATTATTACAGTCCAGTTTGATTCCTCTGAAGTAATTAGCTACCTCATTGAAAATTCTGCCCAGGTGCAATTTTGTATTCATTTTACCTGTTCAACTCCACAGGTAAAAGCAACAACTAATGCGTTCAAGCAATGAACTATGAAAACAGGTCTTAATTATTCTGTTACTTCTGGTACTCACTGTCTGTTATATAATAACATTTTTATATACCTAGACAAGGACAACAAGTCAGTTCTTATTGTGTTAGTATTTACATCATACCTATATCCTAGATAAAACTGCTTTAAATAGTGAATCGTATTCAACCAAGCATATCTTATGTAAGTGATTGAGAGAAATAATAGTGATCTATGTGAGGGTTTTGATAAATTAATATAATATTCTTAATTATATTTTGAGTACTATAATTAGTTTAACCTTGATTATTACACTCATTTTTTATAAACTGTCTCATTGAAATAAAATGTATGTAGAATATATGTGTGGTGGAGACGTGGAAAATTAAGAGAGGACCCTATAGATAATCTTCTATGGCCCCACCATAACTTTCTCACTGGGCATTATCCACCTAGGAAAGATTCTTCATATTTTTTGTAGACAAAAATTGAAGTTTTTTGATTGGTTACGTCTACTCATAAATAAAGTAAATTGATATCATTTGACCGGTTGGTTAATTAAATAATTTAGAGTACACAAATAACTTTATTTATAGTTTAATGATATATTTTACTTACATATTAATAGTAATATGTATATTGAATAGAGCGACTAAATTGTTTATAACTAATAATTTTAAACTATTTTTAGTTCATAAATCACTAACAAAATTATTATATCAAATATTATTTATATCATATATTTTCGTCTTATCAATAGTACATAGTTAATAAAATAAACTCAATACCGCAGAGAGGAATTTAAATTTCATTTTGCTGTGTTGAAAATTACGAATAATCAATGAGCAGAATTATTAATTATTACATTAAATTCCTATATAATTTTTTTGTAAAGAATTTCAAATTTCATTTAAGGATAAGGATATTTATTGATGAAAAGTAAAAAAAAAGTTACAATAACATCAAGCCCTTATATAATACCCCTAATTGGGGAATTTTCGGGCAAAAAATCGTAGATATTACTAGTACTTAGACGTGATTTATTTCCTACATTACCTTCTTGAAAAAACTATAAAAAAAAGAAATTTTCTTCCATTACACAAACCAACAAAATTGGTGCATACATTTTGATATGAAAAAATAAGATGTTATATAAATGCTAACGAATATATAAAAGTTAATTCTCAACCCTATAGGTAGGAATAAAGAAAGATTTTAATGCTCTTTTGAATGAATTTAATGACTGAATATCTTTTATATGGACATGTAAAGAGTGCCAAGCTTTGAGGCTGAATAATGTACACTATGTTCTGTTAAAGTTAATCTATGTAAGTTTAGAATAGGATTATTGGAGTATCTATTAGCATATGAAAAATAGGGATAGTTAAATTTTTCTTTATTCTTGAATAAATAAACCAACAATAAATATTTATGCAGGTCCTTAACCTTAAATATTCCAGTACTATAAAAGAGAGGATCAGTATGAGATAAAAAATCACTGCGAGTTATAATCCTAATCGCTCTCTTTTGAAGCATTTCTATCGTATTCAAATGGTTATTATAAGTACCACCCCACAATTCATTACAATATGTCAAGTATGGATAGAATAAGCTATAGTATAAACCGATTAAAGATTTCCGAGGCAGGAACTGACTAACCTTGTAAATTACACCCACAACTTTCGATAATTTATTACATACAAAATAAATATGATCTTTAAACTTCAACCTGGTATCAAGCGTGAGACCCAAAAACTTATGACTATCAACATAGTCTATGTCAACATCACTCATCCTAGATCTACAGTCTAAGTCTATATCATGAGGCCTATTCGAGAAAATCAAGGCAGCGGTTTTGTCAGAATTAAGAGCCAGTCTGTTAGCGTTCGACCATTTAGTTATTTTTATCAAGCTCAGTGTTGATAACACCACATAGTTCTACGAAATTAGAGCCAATGGCTGAAACAGTGGTGTCATCAGCAAAGAGGATCGTCTTCAAAATAGGAGATATATTGGGAAAGTCGTTAATATAAGTTACGAAAAGGAGAGGACCCAATACACTACCCTGAGGAACGCCGGTTGACAAACTTCCATAATCTGAAAACGAATCTCCAATTCTGACACACTGCCTGCGATTTTCCAAATAACTGCGAAGCAGCTTCAGAGCTATACCTCTGATAACATATAATTCTAGTTTAGACAACAATATACCATGATTAACCGTGTCAAACGCTTTAGAATAATCAATAAAAATACCTATAACATGCCTACGTTTTTCAATGTTATCACATATGTATTCCGAGAAATTGACAAAAATCTAATGATTCTACTTGATATACATTTTTCAACTATCTTACTATATAAAGGCAGAAGTGAAATTGGCCTGTAATTATTAATATTCAAAGTATCACCCTTTTTGAAGATAGGAATAACGCAATATCACCCACTTCCTCACTGGTTACAGGACTAAGAACAAGAGAGTGCTCATTGCAGTTTACATATGATAATGGATCAACAGTAGCTGGAGGCAGCGCACTACAAATATTAGAAGCAACAGTATAAAAATGATCGTTGAAACACTGAGCAATAGTACGAGAGTTCGATAATTTTACACCATCCTTAACAATTTCAGAAATACGTGGTGTACTTCGATTTAAAGAAACAATTTTTCGTAGATCTTTCCAAGTTTGTTTCATGTCATTTATACCGCTTTGGAATCTATAGTACGCCACTCTCGCCTTACGAACAATGCAATTTACACGATTTCTCACTCTCCGGTTCTCAGCCTCAGAAATAAGTTGCAATTTACACTTTTTAAAACAAGTAGATTCATATTTAATATGCTTCAATATGTCAGAAGTTAGCCATGGTTTGGATAATCTTTTACTACTTAAATATTTCAGTTTAACAGGAAAACTCCTACAATAAATTTCATCAACAATGTTTACGAAGAATGCCGTAGCATCATTAACATCAGAATAATTATTCAGAGACGACCAGTCAATAGTAGAAATTTCTTCAAAATACCTGGCTAGAGTAGTGTCATCGATAAGTCTAAATTTAACCTCAATAAAATCCTTTGTTTCACCACTTAAGAGCATAGATTTATATAAAGTCAAAAATGTAGGGAAATGGTCAGTACACAGAGAAAAAAGTTTACTCATATTTAATGGGTCAACAATTTATGCTTTGAATCAATTTATTACGTGAGTTGGTTTGACTATAATCATGTTTTCATGTGTGTCAAAACAACTATGACGTGTGTGTCACCAAACATAGTTAATTCAAATCATTTTATAGATTGAATCAACTTACTATGAGAGTTGGAGTTACATTTTGGGAGTTTAGACATATGTTAAAACAACTAGGACATAGTGCGTTGAAGTAACTCACAAAGATTATCATTTCAATGTATCTGGTGTATGAATTAACTTACTATGAGAGTTGACGCTACTTTTTTAATTTTAGGTGCGAGTTAAATCAACTATGACATAGTGTGTTATAGTAACCCACAAAGACTGTTAATCCAATGTATTCTGCAGTGTATGAATTAACTTACTATGAGAGTTGGCGCTACTTTTTTGTAAGTTTAGGTAAGAGTTAAAACAACTATGACATAGTGTGATAATGTAACCCACAAAGACTGTTAATCTTATTTATCTGGTGTATAAATTAACTTACTATGAGAGTTAGTGCTACTTTTTTTTAAAGTTTATATGTGAGTTCAATCAAATGAGTAAGTGGCAACTTATGCTTTCCTCAAAGCTAATTTATTCACATAACACTTTTCAGTTCAAATCTTGTTTCAAGTGTGTTACGTGTTGAATGTGAACGCTCCTCAATACCATTTTAGTTCAAGTGCAAACAATAGCGTTATATGCATTAAATAGTATTATCGGTGCCGATCGATTATTAATTAATTCCATTAATAAATTGATAAATGTCTGCCTAAATATTCTAAAATATTGGTGATTGATAGTTTGGTGGCTTTATATAGGTAGTTATTTGAAGAGCTGATTATCAGTATATAACTTTTATAATAATAAATTTTGATTACTGCCTTCCAGTTTGTAAACTGATATCCAAACTAATTTTCCTAGATTATTATATGTTAACTTAAGCATCATACCTACCTAGCTGTTTTTTTTTCAGTGTCAATACCTTCTACATGGGATACGGTCAAGAGCCCCCCCGGTCATGAGCCCCCCCGATCATGAGCCCCCCTAGGTCATGAGCCCTCCCGGTCACGAGCCCCCCCCCCTCCCTGTTTTTTAATCCTTATTTACCTAGTTATAAACAAATGAAGAATTACTTAGATAGAAATAGGTAACTGAGAGTTACTAATGTAGTTTGTTGTATCCGCTAGTTTGTTGTACTGCACACTTCATGATTGTTTAATGACCTGGCAGGGGGGTTCGGGGGGCGGCACGCCCCCCGATATACATATATTTTATGTCTATTCAGTAATGAACTACAAAAGTGTCAATAAGGATTGAATAGTATAGGTAAATAAGGATTTAAAAACAGGGGGGCTCGTGACCGGGGGGGCTCGTGACCGGGGGGGCTCGTGACCGGGGGGGCTCGTGACCGGGGGGGCTCATGACCGGGGGGGCTTATGACCTAGGGGGGCTCTTAACCGGGGGGGGGGGGGTTCATGACCGGGGGGGCTATGACCTACACCCCTTCTACATAGGCTAGGCAGTTACTGCGCTGTCCTCAGAATAGGGTAAGTTCCAAATTATCAGGCGATTTCAAATTTTCGGTCACGTATGAAATGTAGTATATAGCTACCTAATAGCTAATTAAAATAAAAGGTAATTTAATATAGTTTTTCTTACGCGACCGAAAATGTGGAGGCGTCCGATATTTCGGAATTTATCCTAGTATCTCAAGTAAAGTGGTCTGATAATCTATATATTTTAAAACTAGTTGGTGTACCTATAGGTAGGGTTACACAGCCAAATTCGGTTCTTTAATTTCCAATTGTGACCCTATTAAGAGAGTCTCAAAATCATTCTGAAATTAGTTTAGCTATATACTAAATTGTTGAACATCATAATTTAAGCTCAATTTATGATAGGTTCTATTCATTTCACGAGTGCCTTGAAGTCATGATGGTTACTAATGTTTCTGAGATAAGAGACCGCAGTTAGTTAAAGTGCCGCAATTTACCTACTTCACCCTAGTTTTCTATGACTGGGAGAACTCCATCCAGGGAGGTAGTCGGAGGAGAACACCGTCCAGGGATTTAGCAGGGAGAACTCCAACCAGAGGTGAGCCTTTTGATATATTATACTTTCTTGGTATTTAATTAATGTCTACATTATGAGTGTATAATGAACAAAATTATGAGGATTAGCTAGAAAAATCCATTGCATTTATTAGAGCTAAATTTATACTGCATCTGAAGATTTATAACTAGTTTAACATTTTATATAAATAATTTACCTATATGAAAGAATTATCAGTTAATAATTCTTTTCATTTCTTTATTAATATATGGTTTTCTATATTTTCTGAATCTACTTTCAGATCTTGATGAAGAATTGATGAAGTAGATCAACGTCATCAACTATCGGAGTCCTCTTCAATTCCTTTGAATGGTTCAGGAACAATTATTATGCTAGGTCAAAGTAAGTATTTGAAAATATTAGATGATTTTTAAATATGTATTTAAAATATGATTAGCTCTTACTTTTTCATATGCTTTTAGGGATTCCAGACATGAAAAGAATATCGAAGCTGTCGCTATCTCATCACAAAAGGAAAAAGAGTAGGTGATGTTATTGATAATGTATATGAACGATACTGTGAATTTCTATTCAATATATATTAATATACGAATCTCTCATTTCAGGAATTGGCAACCTACAGTCGTGAAAGAAAGTGACGAGAATTCAAATTGTACTTCTAAATAATAAATCTAAAACTTAAATGTTTACATTTCGTTTTCAATTTGACCTTGGTAATTCTATTAGCATATTTCAATATCAGTGCCTATGAGTAAGATGAATTGCACTAAAATATGGTTTAGAAGATAAAGGCTTTATCATTAATTTATTATTCATTAAGTTATAGTACAATTGCAGCATATCAAAGATTTATCAACTTTTTTAATCTAGCCTGGTTAATTAATTCATCTAGCCTACCTATTTATCACTACGTAAAGTTATTTATGTCATCTAACTACTTATTTATAAACTGACCTAATGAGATTACTTATTCAATCTTATCTATTAATTTACAACTGATAACCATATATCAATTCATAGGATCGAAAACATTTCAAAAAGCAAGGATAGGTCTAGGTGATCAATTATTTTTTAAAATTAAAATAGTATGCATATCACAAAAGCAAAAGTAGAAAATAGATGTGAACATGTTAGATTTGGTCCTAGAAAATAAAAAGTCTAATCTAATTGATACCGGGACCTAACTCGAGATTATAATTTAATAGAGTAAATATAGTGACTGAAAAAGTCTTGTAAAAAGTCTGGCTACTGCTAACTAGTCCGATATTTCAACCTACACTATAATAGTTGATATACATTTACTTAGTTTACAAGTAGTTGATATAACCAACACGAGATGATGATATAACCTACACGAGTAGTTGATATAACCTACACGAGTAGTTGATATAACCAACACGAGTAGTTGATATAACCTAACCGAGTAGTTGATATAACCTACACGAGTAGTTGATATCACCTATACGAGTAGTTAATGTAACCTACACGAGTAGTTGGTATAACCTACACGAGTAGTTGGTATAACCTACACGAGTAGTTAGTATAACCTACACGAGTAGTTGGTATAACCTACACAAGCAGTTGGTATAACCTACACGAGTAGTTGATATAAGCAACACGAGTAGTTGATATAACCTAACCGAGTAGTTGATATAACCTACATGAGTAGTTGATATCACCTATACTTTTAGTTAATGTAACCTACACGAGTAGTTGGTATAACCTACACGAGTAGTTGGTATAACCTACACGAGTAGTTGGTATAACCTACACAAGCAGTTGGTATAACCTACACGAGTAGTTGGTATAACCTACACGAGTAGTTGGTATAACCTACACGAGTAGTTGGTATAACACATAGGAGTGATTGGAGAAACATACACAAGTAGTTGATGTAACCTTGTTCTGTAGTTGTTTTAACCATTACATATAATTGGTTCAACCATCACGAGCAGTTTTGACTATCTCAGGTAGTTGTTGTGACCATCGGGAATTAAAAATAATCAACTCACATATGTGTTGTTTTAACCAACGTCAATTTAACTCATATTAAATAGTACCTGCAACTCACCACGTAGGTAGGCGCACAGATAAACCATAAAATTTAGTCAAAACAAATCAAATATGATTTGATTCAACTAATCCTTTCTCTGTGTGTAGTATCATCTATTATAATACCAGCAGTACTACAATAGTCAAAAGAAAACTTAATCCAGATATGGTCTAGAAGCGTAGGTTGACTAGTTACATTTTAAGAGGAAAGTCTGGTAGGTTTGTATATAACAGGTAAGAAGTCAAAAGATCTCATACTGGATGTAAAGTGAATAGTGTCTCTGTTTTCCTGGTCATGCAGGTCAATATTTAAGTCGCCCAGAACACAAATATCAGTATTAGTAATATTTTGCAAAAGATTACTCAATTGGATACAAAAATTAACAATGTTATCAGAGTGCGGTCTATAAATACCAAGCAAAATCAAATCTACTCTATCAAGGGATATCCTAACCACGCATGCCTCAATAGTATCATTTGATATCGAAAACTCAGTAAGTTCATGTGCAAGGTATGAATTACGAACGAAAATAGATACACCTCCGCTCCTTCTACCCCGTCTAAAACAATGAAAAGAGTTATAACCATCTACATCAACAGATTCCTCTAGCCAAGTCTCACTAAGTACTAGAATATCCGGATGAACATCAGCTGAAACCAGAGATGCTCTGATAGACTCAAAATTTTTCTTGTGGCTTCTCACGTTGTAGTTCATAATAGTGACCTTTGATTGGTCTATTACGTTATTTAAATTATTTAATGAGTAATAGATTGAGCCATCATTCCTAATTCCTGGAAATAAATGATTAATGAAATTATTATCAGGGTCAATATCCTCCAGCATCGTTGATCCATTAGCACTGTCATCCATCAAGATAAACTATTTATTTTAAATTTTAATTGCAGAACTCACACTTGAATATTACAAAATGAGATATAGGAACTCCGAGACAGGGCAGAATGATCGGTAGTTAAAGTGTACACCCTTGTATGGATTTGTAGAATCATATCATTTAAAGATACAGACACACTAAAACAGGAAAGAATGAACGGTAATTGAACTATAAACCCTAAGTTTATTCTGCTGAAAAACACATGACTGATGTAGAGAAAAGTATTAGTGCACATATAATAGAGAGAATCAACTTCACTTGACTTATATAGCCTAGAACTAGTTAATGAGAAATATAAATATGGGGATAATATGACAAGATATAACAGATGGAAATTGAAACTATTTAACCTATAATCGCTTACAGAACCAAATGGCCAAGACAGTAAGTATAATTGAATATACTTATGCTTTACCAAGCTGTGGTCTGCAAAAAGCTGAAAAATGAAAAGGCAGGTCATCACATATAGTAATAATATAGGTGAGCCTACCCACTTCATCCCGGTTACCAGTTGCAAGTGAAAAATAATGACAATGGTAAAAATATAAAAACAATCGAGATATGCCTATTACCTAAACCTAGTATTAAGGTAAAGATAATATCTACATGTGTTGTACATGAATCAATCACTACATTCGTATTTACTAACACCAGTTGCCACACATTGCAATGTCTCTCTCACCCACAGATACACTAATATGGTAGATGGAGTGTAAGACAGACCCATTCAATGTTATTCCTACGGAACAGTTTGGTCAGGATTTTACTCCTCTTGCGGTGATTCTGTAGACAGAATAGAGTGAAGAAATATCGGTATAGCGACTCATATGTGAATGTACCGATATATATTTTTTGCTGTTTTGCCCAGTTATATTATTTTTGCTTATATACATTACTTACCATGCAATAATTTATTAAAATCTTTATTTCTATATAAGAAATAGTGTTTACTATTTAAATAATAAATAAAACTTGTGAAACAAATTGACATCATTTATTTATATAATAAATTTTACATTTAATAAAATATTAACAAAATTCAAACAGCTAGAATTTATCACTGAAACAAATCAATTATTTTGTATTTAAAAATAATTTACATTTACAACTAATTAGTCAAAAAATATCTTACAGGTAATAGGAAATATTAACCAGCTATCGATTGGTTCATTCAGAACCTATAAGTGAATATAAATAAATTTCAGTTAAGTCATTTTCCCCGTAACTATTATAAACATTATGATCATGTAGGTGGGGTAAATTGAAAATAATTTTATATTTGTCACGAAATTTTTTTTGGTGCGAATTAGAACCATGTGTTTTTTTTAAAGTTTTATTCTTCACTGAAAGACGTGGCTTCAAAGACACAATGATACATAAATTGGTTTAACAAATTGGAAAAATATAGCTACGTACAAAATTACAATGAAAAAATGAAAGCACGCATATAAATTTCAAAGAACTTTGAAAATATAAGACAGGAAAGTGGCAACATAATTCTAGTCAGAAAGGTGAATCAACATGGATACGGCAACATCACATGAAATTAGTTACGGCGTAATTAAATCTCCATGATGGTACAACATAAAAAAAAATAGATTATGTGCATTTGGTAGTGTCATGGACTACTTTTGATTGTTTAACTTCTGAGTTGTAGGTTATTAAAGTCGAGTAGCCCAATGAATTTTCTATTTGATCAGAAACGTACGTGCCTGAAACCAGACAAAATAAACCAAACTAGGAAAAATGCACAATACAAAATTTGAAGTAGTTTCCTAAATCCTAAAGTTAAACATTCATAGCTTGAGATATGCGGCATTAAATAAGTTGTGAGACAAACGTAATAATTCAAAATAATAGTAATTTAAACAATTAGCTAAATCCTATATGGAAACTAAAGTTATTTAAACACTAATAAGGTCAAAAGGATCACACAAAATTACTTACTAGTTATGGTGGAACACAGGTATGGAGATGTTTACAGCACCACAGGTAGTGAAAAAGTAATTAGATTTGCAGTATTCGTACAGGTAAAAAAGTTAACAGATGACAAACGACAAGCGTTATTAAAGATAGTTAATGAGTAATGGATAAGATATATATGAATATGAATGATAGAAATGATTAATTGAACTAAATTCTTAACAGGTAGAGTGCATACTCTCTCCTCCGCTTTAACCAATTCTCTCCCAAAATTTAAGAAACTGCTAACTGGATAATAACCATTCGTCCCACCAAGGTTCATGCAATATGGTACAATACTTTTTGAGTTATAAATGACCTTGACCTTTGACTGGATCGCTTCCAAAATTCTACAAGATTGTTCCTGGACATTGAGACATTGACCAATTGTACCATCAAATTTCAGACAATTTGGTTGAATACTTTTTGATTTATTCAGTTACAAATAGCCTTGACCTTGATCTTTGAATTTTGACCCGATCACTCCCAAAATCTAACAAAATGGTTCCGGTATATTGACCAATAGTCCCATCAAGTTCCATGCAATATGATTCAATACTTTTCGAGTTATAAATGACCATGACCTTGACCTTTGACCAGGTCGCACCCAAAATTTTACCAGCAGGTCACTGGACATTGACTAATCATTTCACCAAATTTCAGGCAATTTAGTTGAACACTTTTTCAGTTAAGCGAATAATAAGATGATAAATAAATCAATAAATGCCGATGAAAATATGACCTCACCGCATTCTGCGAAGGTAACTAAAAAGGTATACCTAGCTACTAATTCGTGAATATATAAAGTTTTAACTTGTAGTGTTATAAAAATTAGCTTAGGCAAAAGAAATTTACCGAAGGAAAATATGCCTGTATGGATTTAAATATTAGTAATAGCATACCAAAGTATTTAGAATAATTACCATAATAGACCTAAAACTAATAAGGAGAGTTCCATTTCATAGTAAAGAGATTACTAATTAGAAACTGATATAAATAGAGTAATAACCGTCACGGGGGTCTTTCACGAAACACCTATAGCACGAGAAAATACGAATACTGAACTTAACAAAACTACATATAGCACATTACGGATTACATGATATGGATCAAAAACTTATATAATAAAGCGATTGTAGAGTTATCTGTCACTATTGCCTAAGAACTGTCTTTGATGCTAGCTGGAATTAAAATGACACTATTATGATTGGAGAGAATTTGAACTGAGTTTTGGAGTTAAACATTGTTTTGTCAGATGTGCAGTTCAGTTACATATATGAATAACTAATAAACTAATTTATTATGAGAAAAAACTGGAGTGCCGTTCCAATAATAAATAGTATACTTAAATATTTACCATGAATTGTTTTTTGATATGTTCCACCTGTATGATGATAACAATTGTAATAGTTACGGCAAAAATGTTTTACTGAAAACTATACCGATAAAATTGTCAAACGTTAGTTTCTATACCAGGATAAATAATTACGAGACATGATCCTGATATATTCGATTTGTTATATTTGCGAGTTATAATACGTGTGGGGTATACCTGTACAAATGATTTTACCTTTGAATATTTTTTGTTGCCAGAGTATAAATTTGAAAGCATATATTGTTACTTATTTGAATAATTTTTTTTTTAATTTTTTGATAGCTGTTTTTACTCTTATTACCTAATTAGTTTCTTTAAAAAACTTAATCTACTGTGAGGACATTTTTCTATTATATGTTAAGTAAATAATATATACACATATAATGTAAGAATAGTAGGTATATAAACGGAAAATATGGCTGGGAATCAAATGGCCGAGACTCAAATGATATATATATATTATTGTAGAGTAATTTTTTGTTGAATTTTCTATTCCTTATGAATAAATATGGATATTTGTTCGTTATATTAATATGTATATTTGTTCCTTATATTAATATGGATATTTTTTTTTTATATTATTATGGATATTTGTTCTTTATATTAATATGGATATTTGTTCTTTATATTAATATGGATATTTGTTCTTAATATTAATATGGATATTTGTTCTTAATATTAATATGGATATTTGTTCTTTATATTAATATGGATATTTGTTCGTTATATTAATATGGATATTTGTTCGTTATATTAATATGGATATTTGTTCTTTATATTAATATGGATATTTGTTCGTTATATTAATATGGATATTTGTTCGTTATATTAATATGGATATTTGTTCTTTATATTAATATGAATATTTGTTCGTTATATTAATATGGATATTTGTTCGTTATATTAATATGGATATTTGTTCTTTATATTAATATGGATATTTGTTCGTTATATTAATATGGATATTTGTTCGTTATATTAATATGGATATTTGTTCTTAATATTAATATGGATATTTGTTCTTTATATTAATATGGATATTTGTTCTTAATATTAATATGGATATTTGTTCTTAATATTAATATGGATATTTGTTCTTTATATTAATATGGATATTTGTTCGTTATATTAATATGGATATTTGTTCGTTATATTAATATGGATATTTGTTCTTTATATTAATATGAATATTTGTTCGTTATATTAATATGGATATTTGTTCGTTATATTAATATGGATATTTGTTCTTTATATTAATATGGATATTTGTTCGTTATATTAATATGGATATTTGTTCGTTATATTAATATGGATATTTGATCTTTATATTAATATGGATATTTGTTCTTAATATTAATATGGATATTTGTTCTTTATATTAATATGGATATTCGTTTAATGTCACAATTGCACTGGTTTTTAAATGTTATTCTTCATGCAATTTATTAATTAATTATACCTGTTTTAATTTAGAGGTTGAAGCTACATATAACTAATGTATTCAAGAGATAATCTGCGAAAAACAGGTTTTATTCTGATACTTCTGGTACTCACTGGTGCCTGTGCTATAATAATATTTTCATGGCACGTACCTACTCAAGAACAACAAGACAGTAATTATTGTGTTACTATTTCTTTCTTATCACCTTGGCAAGTAGGAAATATTCATGGGATATTAACGGAATATCTCAGGAAAGAAAGATTTAATTATGGAATATTAAATTATTTTTGCCAGGGTATGGTACCTACACATTGTTTGGTAAAAATGCTTCAAGTTATGAATCGTATTGAAGGAAGCCTCTTGTACAACAATTGAATGAAAACATTAGTGACCTATGTTAGATTGATGAAAACATTAGTGATCTATGTTAGATTGATGAAAACATTAGTGACCTATGTTAGATTGATGAAAACATTAGTGACCTATGTTAGATTGATGAAAACAGAAGTGATCTATGTTAGATTGATGAAAACATTAGTGACCTATGTTAGATTGATGAAAACATTAGTGACCTATGTTAGATTGATGAAAACATTAGTGATCTTTGTTAGATTGATGAAAACATTAGTGACCTATGTTAGATTGATGAAAACATTAGTGACCTATGTTAGATTGATGAAAACATTAGTGACCTATGTTAGATTGATGAAAACATTAGTGACCTATGTTAGATTGATGAAAACAGTAGTGACCTTTGTTAGATTGATGAAAATAGTAGTGATCTTTGTTAGATTGAGGAAAACATTAGTGACCTATGTTAGATTGATGAAAACATTAGTGACCTATGTTAGATTGATGAAAACAGTAGTGACCTTTGTTAGATTGATGAAAATAGTAGTGATCTATGTTAGATTGATGAAAACATTAGTGATCTATGTTAGATTGATGAAAACAGTAGTGACCTTTGTTAGATTGATGAAAACATTAGTGACCTATGTTAGATTGATGAAAACATTAGTGATCTATGTTAGATTGAGGAAAACAGTAGTGACCTTTGTTAGATTGAGGAAAACATTACTGATATTTGTTGAATTATTGAAGCTAGTAATTTTGTATTTATAAAAACGTAGGTGATCTATGGCTTGTGATAATCATATGTTACTTTAATTATAATTAATAATGAATATACCTTTTTTTTTAAAACTTCATTTATATATTGCTGCCTCATTTATATAAATAAAATGTATACAGAATATATGGGTAGTGAAACTGTAGAAGTTAAAAGAGAGGAGCCTAGTTACAAATTCTCCTACATAACTTTCTCCATGGATATTATCCATCTTATCAAAGAATCAGTTTACCAAGTTATTCTAGACCAAAATTTAACTTATTTGAATTGATTACTGCAACTCATAAATGAAGTAAGTAGATTTTATCGTTCTGTGAATTTACTTTAAAATTAAGGGACCTAACGTACATATAATGAACTAATTTCAAACTAAATACAAATGGAGGGTTAGATTTTTCAACCTGACACTTCTTTTTTAAGTAAGTTACTTATATTTTTCAATGACCTAGTAGATGACACCCATTTATTATATGAACTTTATATGAAAATTCAAGCAATAAATTTTTCTGTGAATATACAGTTCACTGTGTTCAGTGTACGATGGATGAATTGATGCAAACGTTTTTCTCATTTTTATAACAATTCATTCAACTTAATTTATAATTTACTTTTCTTACTTATTTTGTAATTCAATTCATTAAATATAATGATTATTAGTTTCATTATTTATTATCTTATTTTAGTTTTCAATTCATAAGTCAACTAATGCGCCTAAAACCATTGAATTTAGAGCTATAAACGAAAAGTCAATAGATAATTTTTTTGTAAATTTGAGTAACCATAATTTCAATGAGATTTTGAATTGTCAGGATATAAGTGTCGCTATTGGTTCTTTAGAGAATATTGTTATGCACTATTTCAATATTTATGTGCCTATTGTTAAAAAGACTGTTTCATCCCATGACATAAAAAAAACCATGGATTTGTCGGTCTCTGTTGAATGATGTTAAGAGGAAGCAAAATATGTACATTTTATACAGGCGAGGTAAAGTTGACCAGAATACCTATTCTCGATTTTAAAAATGTTGTTACTAGTAAAATTAGAAAAGCTAAGCGAATTTTTTACTTTAATAAATTTGATAAATTTAAATCTGATCTTAGAGGTACATGGAGAAATATAAATGAACTTTTAGGTAGGAAGAGGTTTTCAGGGGGTGATTTAATCGAATTGTTGGTAGAGGGAGATGAGTTGGTCTCGGATCAGAGTATTGTGGCTGATGTATTTAATGATTTTTTCTCGTCTGTGGGCCGCAATATTAATCAGTCCGTAGGGCATAGTACTGGTAGTTATCGTAGATTTTTGAGGGGTAATTATCCTAATTCATTTATGTTCTCTGTTATATTGCCTTCTGATGTGGATAACATGGTGAGGTCATTAAAAAACAAATCTGTTAACGTCCATTCATTACCAAATTCTATTTTGAAATCGATCAGTCCTATAATATCTCCTATTTTGTCGGTAATATTTTTTATAAATCTGTCTTGCAAGGAATTTTCCCTACATCAATGAAGATTGCGCGTGTTGTTCCAATTTATAAGTCTGGCTCCAAGGCAGATGTTTGTAATTATAGGCCCATCCCCATTCTACCTACTTTTAGTAAGATCCTTGAAAAGAAAGTCCATAAAGAAATGTATCAATTTATTGAAAAATATTCAATTTTAACTGATTATCAGTATGGATTTAGATCTGGTCGATCCACTGTGCAAGTCTCCTTGAAATTTGTAAAATATTTATATGACTCTCTTGATTCAAACAGTAGCGTTTTTTCTATGTTCTTAGATTTTTCCAAATCTTTTGACTGCATTGATCACAACATACTCATATCTAAACTTGAATTTTATGGGTTTAGGGGATTGAGTTCCAGATGGTTTAAATCGTACATAGCTGATCGATTATAATATGTCAAAATTAGTGAATATTCATCAGGATATTTACCCATAACACATGGAGTTCTGCAGGGAAGCGTGCTTGGGCCACTATTTTTCTTATTATTTATTAATGATTTCTCTTTATGCTCAAATAAATTCAAATTCACATTATTCGCAGATGATAGTACACTCACTTACAAATTTGACCCCAAAACTAACATTAATATTACTTCTCTAATAAATGATGAATTATCTAAGGTTGAAACTTGGCTTGCTTCTAATAGGCTAGTAATTAATGTCGAAAAAACTAAATACGTTATTTTCAATTATAGGAGAAAGGTAACTTTGTCTGATATTAGAATTGGAAATGGCGTAATCTCACGTACCAACCAAACCAAATTCTTAGGTATTTATCTGGATGAAAACCTAAGTTTTACAGATCACTTTCAATATACTCTATCTAAAGTCTTTAAAACCTTGGGTGTGCTAAGGAGACTCAAATTTGTATTACCCTGTTCAGTTATGCAATACTTATATAAATCTTTAATGTATGGAATAGAAGTTTGGTACCCTTCGACTGTATGTAATCAGATGAAACTATTCAGAATTCAAAAGGCCTCTGTCAGGACTATATGTAACTTGGAAGCAAGAGTACACTCTTCTCTCTTCTTCATGGAGCTATCTATTCTGAAACTTGGAGACCTCTACAAATATCAAATATGTGTAAGGTTGTTCAGGAGCATTAATGATGGTGAAGATTGTGATTTATTTAACCACCTGTTAACCCATTCAGATCACCATCAGTATGTAACGCGATTTGGTTCAAATCTAATTATACCCTTGTTTCGGAAAGCTAAGAGTCAGTCAAGTATATCATTTGTCGGTCCATCTATTTGGAATACTTTACCTGAGTACATTAAGAGCGTTCAGTCACTACCGCAATTTAAAAGATATCTCTCTGAATTTTTCTTTTCATGCTACTGAATGTTCATTGGTATTATTGTTATAACTGTAGGGTATAGGGAGTTAAACTTAAACATTAGTTCATGACAGTTTTTTTCTATTACTTTGTATATCTTGCCGATAAATATTTTTAATTTATATAGGATGCCCTAGAAGCTTTTTTTTGAGCTTAACAGGGGCCTAGAATACCTTAATCGATTTATATCTTCTCTTCTATTTTTTGTATTAATTTTATTGTATTCTTGAATAAATTGTTTCATTGTTTCATTGTTTCAACTTTTAAATACTTACATTAAATTCAATTTATCTCTATATGGGTTTCCAAATATGAATATATAGTAAATTCAAAATTAACAAAATAAAATCAATATCTCAAAAGAGAAATTTAAAATTCATATAAATAGAAAGAGTAAATTTAAATTCAATTTTAACGTCAATAGGGTAAAATTTTCAACGAATAAAAGTATGTTGCTAAATATAGGTTTTTAAAATTATAAAAATAAAACGAAGCTCTAATTTATTTACAATATATCATAATTAGAATGCAACTAATAACTGTAAAACATATTTTGGTTTTTTGCCTCTTTGCAAAGTAAGACATCCAGAAAATTCACGATAACATTTACCATTGAAAGAAATTTTACCTCAAATAAGGTGGATGAAAAATAGGTTTAAATTAACAGAGCGATTCTACACGAATGGTAATTTCTCTTCCGTAGTAAAACTAGGGCACTTTCCGTCTATACGAGCAGCATTTAGTTCACATGGCAGTGTGGGTGCAGCATTCTGTGAATTTGATAAACTAGGGGTAGGTGGTGGTCCAGAACATCTAATAGTATTCTTATGTTGGTCGTAGTAACTTGATTTTGGTTCAAAACTTATGATATTTCCATCCCTACATTCTGGTGAAAGTGTCCAGCATCGACCATGCAAATAAATCTCATCATCGGTGCACAAGTTTAGAACACAGACTGGATTTCCGTCAAGGGATTTTTCCAGCAACCAATTGGGAGCACATTCGGATGTATTTTGTCGTGTATGAAGACACTCTCCCGTGTGAGGCAGTTCGACCATGCCATCAGAGCACTCACAAACTGCTGTGCCATCTGGAGTGATAACTAGAACCTTATTATCTTCACAGTCGTACCTATTTCCGGACTTAATATCCAAGCACATGCTCTGGTTGTTAATCGGCAATGAGGTTGAATCAAAACAATTAATGTATTCGCAAACGGGACCAGTTGTTTTGTTGTTTATAACTAGCCAGTGATTTTCAGGGCAAGTTCCTTGTTCCAAAAGAATTTGGCATTGACCATCGAAAAAAACTTCATGATTCTCTTTCTTGCATGCATTTGTATTTTCAATGTTTTCATTTTCAAGAAATCTGATGGATTCGTCACATTCAGCCTCGAAGTTCACTAAGCCACGAGAGCATGGTACGCAAAACGAAGAATTGCGTTCCAATATTTCTTCAAATAATCCTTCTTGACTGTCGAATACCGGCACTAGAATTGGTTGTTGATTTTCGTCAATATAAATTGTGGAGCTCCGAAGTTCACTACACGCAATGTTGTAGTCGAAATTTTTGAATGGTTCTGTACAAGGAACGCAGTGTGGTACTTGAGCGGAGGTTGAACCCAGTCCAACGAGTAGAAGTAACAGGATTTTAAGTGCCATTCTTCAGGAGACAGAACCGTGAGCCTATAATGGATTAAAGAAAAACTGTTACTCTCAGCTAGATTATAACAATACGAGTAATTTGGGCAAATTATAATTTGACATTAATTGAAGTTAAATTTTATGGAGTCAAAACAAAAATTAGCTTGAAACTTTAGTAATTTTTTCAAATTCACTTATTATACATAAACTAGAGCACTTTCCTTTCAATTTAAGATAACAGGTTTACAATGAAAATTGAATGTTGATTTAATACTAACTTTATAAATTAATTGAAGTTCCTTAAAGTAATTCAAGTAATTTTTTTTCATCTTCGAGTTTTCTGTGGTTCCAATCTTTTTTAAATTTTCTTTATTGGGTGGGTTTAAGTTTTTGAGTCTGTCAAGTGAAATATAAAGTTTATTGTTTAAATAGTTTAAATTATAAATTTGTGGCTTATGTAAAAAGATGGGTTTTCATTTTTTGTCTTTTTCTTAATTATTAGTGTTCAATATTTTCAATTTATAATTTTTATATTTTTTTTGAGTTTCTCAAGAAATTTTGAGCACTTATTATTTTTCTTTTAATTCCGCCTAATAAAAAATAAGTTTTATGAATTGATTTTAAAATAATAGGGTTGATCTACAAAATTTAAGTTTTTTTATATGAAATAATTTTTTTTATAAAATTTGGGATTTTAATAAAATTGAGTTTTTTGAATATTTTTATTTACTTTTTATGTAATACCTTGAAAAGGTATACCTTATATAACTTCAAAAAATTTATACAACTAAAAAATAACTAAAAATATTCAAAAAACTTAATTTTATTAAAATCCCAAATCTTATAAAAAAATTATTTCATAAAAAAAGATTTAAAATTTTGTAGATGAACCCTATTATTTTAAAAAGGAAAGTGCACATACAGTACTCTTTATTCATAGGAATTTCTATAATTTAGAAATATAATATTATAATTTCATATATTGTATTTCAAAATCATAGCTTTCTGTCCTATATTGAGTTCAAAATTGAAAATATGTACAACCATTAAAATTCACGCAGTAATAAATAGTTATGAAACAAAAATTATAAAATAAATTGTCCTAATGTTTTGACAATCACTGTTTTTATTTATATATCTGCACCATATTTTAATTTGTTTTGTTTTGTGCATATAAAATGCACAAAAAAAATTAATAATTTTGGTGTAACTGAAATAGACTGGGCTATAATGTTCTAAATGTAAGTCGAATTTCGTAATGAAAGAATAGGTATTCTTTTTGATACCTTTAAATGAATATTTTATTTCAAAAACATGTTTATGCAGAAGCCTCTGGAATAAAATATTAAATACTATAAATTTATATTTCAACAATATTCCACAATTTTAAAGATATGCCGTAATAGCATGATTATTCAAGTATAATAATTCAAATTATTATTCACTAAATACATCAGCTGTTACCTCAGCTTGCAAGTCACCACTAACCTCACAGTACGAGTACAGTTTCCTAACTAACATCTCATAGTGGAGGTTGTGTAGACCAGTTTGTGAAGGTGACCGAGTATGTTATTATGTTTGCTTTTAGTTTCAGAAATAATTTGTTGTTACATTTATAAAATAATATTGGGAGAAACCTTAGTATTATCATTGTTTCTATTTACAATGAATCTTTCTTATACATATATTCTTATCTTTCTTATCTTATGTAGATTATCAATGATTTATATTATTATTGTATGCATTGTGAAAGATCTAACCTTCACCAAAGCTCCTAATTAGGTTTTCATAACCTGTTCAAGCAGTCACTACGGTATGCAAGATGAGGCCCCAACAACAGAAAAGATGCACAACTGTTCGTAAAAAGTGTTGAGTAATATGTACCTTCAAATTCAGTGTACCTACTTTATATGGTGCTAGGAAAATTGCCGGTGGGAAAACTGCCACTGGGAAGATTTTCCCCGCAAAAACTGCCACTATAAAATACGGGGATCAATTGACCAGTCACCATAAAATACATTAACATTAAACTAAAATGAAAAAATATAATAGTCCATAAAAAAATAGCTTTAGTTAGTTTGTTGATCAGTCTTAATAAATGAGATGAATTTTCAAGTTTCCCAGTAGAATGTAAAGTTAGATACGATATTTATTAATTTAGGTTCTGAAACATAGGGATTTAATATTATATCCCTACCTAATAAAATAGTAAGCAAATGGAGTGAGCATTTTTCTGCATAACATTGCTGGAGTAAATACGATTGATAGAGGATTGAATGAGGTAGCTAAAATTAATTTATTCAGTTAGAAGAGGAAGATCGGCTTGAAATAAAACATTTTTTTCTTTTTATCGACCAACCACAGATTAATATAAGATATAAAGTTAAAAATTTGTATATATGATAGCAATAATTTTTACAACATAAACATAAAGTAATTAATTTCCAAGTGGTGAGCCAGGGGATCAAGAAAATTATATCGGCCAAAATTATATCGCATCTTGCAGGATGGTTAATTCCTTATTTTGGGGTCACTTTTAACTGGCAATTTGGTGTCATCAAGGGAGTAATGATATGATTGAAACAAAATAAGGTTTTCAGCGTCCTGCATTCGCTGCAACACTACCTCTCAAATAGAACAGTTGGTATCTCAGCTAGCAAGTAAAGACTAACCTCACAGTACGAGTGCAGTTTCCTAACTAACATCTAACAGTTGAGGTTGCTCAATGTTTATACCAGTTTTTGAAGGTGATTGCAGTAAAACTCCTGAGTTATGAAGCCCTCGAGTAATGAAGGACCTGAGTTATGAAACTATGAAGTAGTTTTCTATGTTAACATTATAGAAAATGATATACCAAGCATTCACTTCGGTATGCAAGATGTGGCCCTCAACAACAGAAAAGATGCACCATGCTCATTTAGTGTTTGTATAAAAAAGGTTAAACCAGTATTCTTCTTAAATTCCAGTAATGCCTGCTTAATAATCATTTATATACAGGGTCTTGCAGCTAAATTGGGACTAGCATAACTTTTTTAAAATTTGCTATTTTGAAAGGCAAATAATGATTAAATGTAATTTTTACTTGTATTTATTTGTTCGTTATTGTCTACAGAACAAAATCATTCTATGTGACTACCCTTTGCGTAAATAATTTGGCAGATTCTCGAGCGAAACCGTGAACAACTCCTTTTTACATCCTCGGGGTCAAGATTACAAAATGCCCGACGAATGGCGGCCTTCAGAGAGTTGACCCTCGGATGTGAAGTTACGTTAGACTCTCCCTCAATGATGCCAAACAGCCAATAGTCACAAACATTCAGATCTGGGGAGCTGCTGGGCCAAATATCCTTCGGGACCATCAAAGGAAGATTCTCCTTCAGGAAATCCTGAACTTTCTTTGCTCCATGCACGGTTGCAGAGTCTTGAACGAGCATCACTTTGATGGGGTCGTTGTTTCTACGTATCCACGGCATCAAAACATTTTTCAGAATTTTCAAGTACTCCGCTGTGTTGATTCAAGACCCGCTTCGATGAAATGAGGAGGCATCACCTTACCATCACTTGCGACGGCTGCAAAAACCATCACAGAAGCGGGATTTTTGCTCTACATCACAGGAGGAATTTGAACGATCGGAGGCAACTACCCGAGTGTTCTGGCGATTTGCAACCTCATCAACAACGAACTTTTTCTCGTCAACAAAAACGCGGACATGTCCTCCTTTGTGTTTCAGATGGTTCAGAAGCTTTGGGCATCTTTCAGCTCTGAGAGCACTGGAGCGGGTAGTTAGGAGGTTACGGACTCTCTTTACGTATGACTTCATACCAAGGCTGATGGTGCTACGACTCACGCTGCGCTTTTGTGCCAGTTTTGACATCGGCTGGTTTGGGTCTGACTTCAACGTCCTTTTCAGCCCAGCAAGGAATGTTTTGGTTCTATTTCGATCACTGCGGGGACTGTGTCGACTTCTCTGAACCTTACCTTTGGCATCAAAAGCAGCAACAACTCGATAAACAGTCGATTTCGCATAGCCAGTGCTCTTAATAATGTCTGAAACAGAGTTCCCGGCGCGTCTCATTTCACATATGGTCATTCTTCGCGCTAGTCCGCCATATTTTAGCTAAATATGCTAGATCTTAATATGAAACATTATAGCAAAGGGCTTAAAGATTGTCTGTAAAAAAGAATTTAGTCATAGGTTAGAAATTACGGAAGATATGTGCTGTTAAAGTTAGTCCCAATTTAGCTGCATGACCCTGTATGTAGTAAAATTAATAAAATCTCCTACCTAACACCTCATTGTTAGAGTGGTTTATACTATTTTGTGAAGGTGAGTTGGTTAGCGTATTGTAGGTTAGCGTTAATTTAGGAATAATTAGTATAAAACTAATTATTCCTATTGGAAAATATGTTTAGGAAAAATATGATTAATTACCGTTATTTCTATTTTTTAATGAATCTTTTATATAGGTTAACAATGAATTATATCTTTTAATTGTTTGCATTGTGTACGGTTTAACCTTCACGAAAGATCCCAATCAGGTTCTCACAACCTGTCCAAACAGTCACTATGACATGCAACATGTGGCCCAACAACAGTAGAGAAGATTCACCACTATGTACATATATCTACATTATACAGTCTTTGTAAAAAGAATTAGGACATTGATCTTCTTTTATTCCTGTAATACCTTGGATAATATTTCTCGTTTTTATTTGTTAGTATTGTTTTAACAGATAAAAAGGTCTGACATAACTCACCTGATTTCACGCATACCCTCTGTCCTGATCTTATACATTTAACATTTTATGGCATCATTCAGCTGAATCTAACAAAAAGAATGTTAGTAACTTCAATTTTGCACACAGTTTTGTCAACTCTTTCGCTCCTGATACTCTATTTCGTATATTTTTTTTAGAACGCATTACTGAAGAGATGTCCACTAATAAACACACACATAATTGCATGGGCCACGAACATGTTAAAATAAAATACAATTAAAAATATTACTTATAAAGTACCCTTTTATGAGATCTACTGTGGCGTAGTACTTTACTCCCAACATTCCAAACTCGGCATTAATCATGAAGAGGGTGCTAATCAGCCTTCGTTACTACATTTATCTATCATAACCTTATGGACTCATGGTTATTACATACGTATCTACACAGCTGGACTGGACAACCATGAACTATATTAGTAAATCATACCATATAGTTCTAATAATTTGCATTTGTGCTTTCTTCTTTCCTTAGAGGGATTGTCCATCAAATTTGGAGAGAATTATCCATTTTTTTTGGCTTTAAGAGGGTCTTTATGTAGTAAACTTTCATGACTCAAATTTCCACGGGACTAAGGTAGCTAGACCCCTCCCCCAGTAGGGGATCCAAAGAAGGGTGTTTGGTGGTCGAAAACAATCAGTCTTATTCGGTTGGGAATTGAATGTTAAGCAGTGTACTTACTCTCTTTAGGAAGAACATTAATAAGTACATATTTGATGTTTTCCAGGATAGGTAGTTGAATTTTTTTTCTAATTTTGTAAAATTTATGTATAGCTTAGTGTAGCATTTTGTATAGTTAAGCGTAGTATTTTGTTTAAATCGATGTATTCTTTTTTCTTTGATGGATAGTGAATATATATCTGTATAATACAAAATAAAATAATAAATATATTAGAGTGTATATGTTATCACGGGTGACAGGAATTTTGCCCGTTTGAATTTTGTCCCGGCGGAATTGGAATATTGCCCTGCAGAATTTGGCCAGTGTTGAATTTTACCAGGGAGATTTTTGCCCAGAGGAATTTTCCCCGTGGATTATATATTTCAGGGTTTAAATTGGTAAATTGTAAATTATAAATAGAAAATGTGAGATTCAACTTACATAAATATGAAACATTTTAATGTAACTTCAACATATTGTACTATAACCAGTTTTATTCAACCAATGTAAAACAGCCACGAAATTGAAAATAAAATGAATTTAATTCTACTTAAAATAATTACGTATATTTTGATAGTAGTTTAGTTTAAAATAATACTATATGGTTCGCTATTTTTAAAATACTATAATTTAGTATTCTTAACTGTTGTTTGTAATTCATTTACGGCTTTCCTCACCTGTACAGTACTTCGTGACGAGATATGACTATATGTTCATTAATGTATTCAATGATTTCATTATTTATGTCATAGTTTCCAGTCTTACATTAAGTTATAATATTTTTTTTAAATAATGATATCTTTTCCACGTGAACTTAATATTATCGACGCCATTGTGAAAGGGATAAGATCAAAAAATAGCTGTAATAGAGCAAACTTCAGGAAATGATAATATAGTTTGTTTTTTAAATCATCGAAGATGTTGAATTATTTATAATTAGGCTAATTTTACTTAATATGACATTTTTTCAATTACGGTGACAAGTGAATTCTACAAGAATATTATAATTTATGTATAGCAGTTAAAATACAAGATGTTCATTAATTATCTTAAGTAAATTCAAATTATTTAATTTTAATTTTCGTGGCTATTTACTATATATATATATTTTTTTTTAAAGGCCCCCTGCCAGAAGAAGCAAACCTTCATAAATTAATTAAAAAAGACAATTATCTTTATTTAGGCAATGAACATTAAAAAATAAAAGATATGCTTCTCTGCTCTACGACCATGGCTCCGGCCATCGCCAATGGTAGTGGCCTCCAACCGACTGTGAGGTGCCTATAGCAGGTCACAGGGCAACACCCAAACTGCGGTCATCATACTTCTCCTTGACCGACGTCAGGATACTGAAAGCATTGCCCCTCTGAACTGCCAATATTAGTTAAATAAAACTTGTTATAGTACAATTTGTTAAAGTTATATTAAAACGATTTATAATTATGTAAATTGCATCTCGCATTGTAAACTTTTAATTTACAATTGCATGTATTTTTTATTTTTAGGTAGGTTGCTCCAGAAGTTGTTTAAAAGTAAATTGGGCTCAGAGTTTGATTTTTTCATTTATGTATGCATAAAATTTATTGTAATCTTGTAACTTTGAATAAATAATTTGATTTGAATTTGAATGTCCCAACATTTTTTAGGGCTGGAGGTACTACAAGAAGCCCATGGAATGAGGGCCCAAATGGGTCAAGGGAGCATTTACGGTTATGTATATTATTTATGTTTTACGCTAAAAGAAAACCAAAGACAGTTTTGGAACCCTCGAATGATTTCTATCAAAGTTTATTTTTTATCACAGTTCAAAAAGTCATCAAACATCGCTATCAATAGAGAACTGAAAAGAAAATTGAAAAATCTGCTTTAGTTACCATAATAGAGATATTACAAGGATTCTAAAACTGTCTTAGTTTTAATTCTAGCATATGACCTCATAGACTTCAATTCTTTTTACATTTTAGTAAAAGAATTCTTCATATTCTCAAAAAACAAAAACAAAAAAAAACTCGGAAAAATTATTCTAACAGTTTTTTTTCAAAGTTACATATACTCAGCAAATTTCAGACCAATCGGTCCTCAAAAAAGGTTTCTGAAATGTGACATGACACGCTTATTGGCTTCTGAAAATCTACTTGTTTGCTGGAAGATAAGTGTATAATCTGTCAATTGTTAACCTGCAGTTGTCATGTAGGTATCAATTCGATGCGCAAGGACTTCGGCATCAAAGTTAAGGTCAATTTTTTTTTCAAAAGTCTACCACTGGAATAGAATTTCCTTCAAATTTATTTTCTTCGAAAATTTCGGAGTTGTGTTGGTATAACTTTTGTTCTAAGACGAAATCTGAATAAATGGATTATAATTTGTTGCCCAAGTTTTTTTGCATCCAATGACACCCATATACTTTTTGTCAAAAATTGACAGGAGAGATACGGTTTGACTCCATGAAAAAGCAAAATTAGTACTTTTCAGGAAAGCCAAAAGAGCAAAAAAAAAGTATATCTTTTAAAAAATATTTTTTTTCCAGAATAAGAATTCTGAAACGAAATGCCCAAGTCTTCACGCGTCACTTTATACATTTCTTCCCTCCCCCCTACCTAAAATTCCGTTTTCTTCTATATCTCGTTTTCTATCAAGAAAATATAATTTTTATCACGAACAAAAAGTATTCTTAATTCAATATCTTATGTGTGTATTACAAAAATTATGATGCATAATAGAAAAAAAATTTGGGTGGACGATCCCCTGCAGTTAGAATGTTAAGTGATCCTAAAGAAGTTCAGATCCGTCCAGCAGCCGAGGCCAATTTCAGCTGCCTGTAAAAGGGATCGATACCCTTCAGAATTATTTTTATACCTAATTATGAGATTACTGAAATATAGTATACATGTTGAACAAGACTATTCAAACTGTTTTTGTTCGTGATGAAATTTGGCGACAGCAAGCGTCACCGAGATTTTATCAGAAAGCGAATATTATTGGTGTTCTACGCTTTATATCGGATTCAAATTTGTTCTTAGAGAGACAAAATAAATTCATTTGACACAGGAGAGTTGTTTCACGATAAAAGTTTCAGATATTTGAAATTTAAATATTTAAAAGATATTATTTTAGAAAAAAACGTATTTTTGGGAAGCCCACGTCTCTCTACAACTAAAAACTGACAGAGATGTAGAGGGACAAGTATCACAAATTATAAGTGTACAGTGGATACAGAAACATCTTTAACAACAAGTCATCTCACATAACAACCTCATGCAAAAAAATGGTGTGGCACTGATTTCCTATTGGAGGCAAAAGTGCAGGGATGGATGGCTGTACCCTAAATCATCTCCCAGCTATTGTAAACTATGACAATAATTACTCTCTCATAAGTTTATTATGTATAGAATTTATATCTAAAACATTATAGTTTAGGTATTTTCACGTCAGGCAGTGAAAATTTAAGTTGTACTTATGTGAAACCCGTTTCTCTCTCTCCCGACATCAATAATGTTCAACTAAGATTATTATAGTACTATACATATGAAACAACTAGCTATTATTATTGGGACATACTAGCAGCCTCTACCTCAATTAGTTTTATTTATTAATGCTAGGTGCTAACTAGCTTCATATTGTACCTTCAGTTTCCATATTCATATATGTAGATTATTGTTATGCAGTAGACTCTTGGTGAATGATGGCTATACATTGTACCATTATTATGGAGTAATGGTATCACGGCAACAGCTGAAACCCTGACTTTGATGATTGGAATATGGGAGACACATTCGAACAGGTGAGTACATCAAAGCTGCATATGGATTATGGAATCTTAAGTGTTGTGTGAGAGTCAGTCAGGTTTCCCACTTTAAGAGGTACTACCCATGCATAATGATCTACGGCTTAAACACAACTTTCTCAGTAGGCATCTCGTATCTATAAGTATATAAATATTAGATATTATATTTTATTAGCAATGGTAGCAGTTAATAAAGTTTGCTCATTAATAATTTTAACATTTTATTAATCTTCTTTTTTGAAGGATTTTTTTTAAATGTCCTCTCCAGGCTCTAAGGAAAAATGAGTGTATTTCAATTTTGTTGAACTACGGTAAAGAGTAAATAATCGTAAAATCGTATAAAATACTTTATTATATTTCTTCCTTTTTATATTTTCCATTTTTGTAATCTATAACCTGTAAACAAGTTTCACAAATAGAGCATCAATTTAGAAGAATTATATAATAAACAAAAAAGCTGTCACATGTAATGATTATGCTACCTTCCATGAAATTTGTTCTCATGCTTCACATCGTGTTTATCAATTCGGTGATATGTGTCTTAAATGATATCTAGTCCTTAATTTCTGATTGATATTATTGTATTATCAGTAAGCTGTTCATGAAAAAGGTTAATGTTTTCATGTGTTCATTCTTTTCTCTTGTGACCTAATCGGTTTTTGTTCCTATTTAAAGTGGTGTTTCTTCAGATTCGAATTTATATTAATATAAGTCAACATAGTTTTATAGTTGGTGGAAATCTTTCCAGAAACCGTTGTTCAAAATGAGGTGGAAACTGTTGAAAGCTGCATTTTGAGGGTTTCGAATTAGAGATACAAATTAACGGCGCATTATTTTATAAAGTTATCAATTTTATCTTCAAAATCAAAATGTAATTGTTTTTTTATTTTCTCTTATTTGTAACAAAAAACAGTAGAATTTATTGTTTTTACATCCATATAAAATGAATTTTTCGTATATCTCGTCTTCGCCCAAGCCCTTTTTATTTCCCTTTTTTTTAAGTCGTTGCAGGATGTTCAATTTTTGTCGTAACTTTTAACAGATTATCAAGATAGATGCAGAAAAAGTAAACAAATAAAATTGTTTTCCTTTGAAAATTTCTAGGGTTGATAGTTTGTAAAATAAACTAGTTTGAAAATATGTTTCTTTTTTTGCGCCACCCTGTATAGATCGAGCTTTAGGTATAAATCTAAGTAAACAAACCCATGTACATAGTACAATAGTAAAACCGCAATAAAAGTGACAGTGAATACTGTAGTAGACCCTAAGCTATGGATAAAATCGAAGGTACACGAGGTGAGCTTTTATCATATATCATCATATTATAAATAAATATTACTCAAGTACATAATCAGAAAATCAGTAAGAAAGCAAACAAAAACCAATCAAATACAAGTGTGATTCTGTTAGAAACAATATATACCTAAATTTAGAAGATGTATTCTTTATATTTTCAAGAAAACTATTCTATTATACTATAAGAAGTTATAAAATTGAGTCTATTAGGAGTGTGATGTGAATGACGATCTTCAAAGATGATGAAAATAACTAACAATCATAAATAAATATTTAATTAAATCAAAGTAAATATTTGACTCAACATGAGGTAATAAGCCCAAATAATTTTAAATATACTCAAAACTATATTCTTATAGTTTTGGTTGTGACATATTGTCACAACCCAAAGTGTAACGCTAGCAAGGGTCTTTAATTAAATTAATACAGTAAATTCTGAAAAAATAGGCAAATAATATAATTGACTTGGGGTCCAATTATTGTCCTGGGGCCCAATTGTCCTGGAACCAATTGTCTTGATCCCAATTGTCGGTGGGCCCAATTGTCGGTCCATGATGGGCCCAATTAATAACATATTATATAAGAAATGAAGAAAAAAAAACCAGGTGAACCAAATTACAGCTGGACCACCAAAGAACTCAGGATATGAATTATCATTAGGGGATATGAATTATAAATGGGGGATATGAATTATAAATAGTTGATATGAATTATAAATAGGGGATATGAATTATAAATAGGGGATATGAATTATAAATGGGGGATATGAATTATAAATAGTTGATATGAATTATAAATAGGGGATATGAATTATAAATAGTTGATATGAATTATAAATAGGGGATATGAATTATAAATAGTTGATATGAATTATAAATAGGGGATATGAATTATAAATAGGGGATATGAATTATAAATGGGGGATATGAATTATAAATAGGGGATATGAATTAGGGTTGTTCTCTTCTCTAAAATAAATAAATAAGATATAGCTAATGTAAGTTACTTACAATTTTAATAAATTATTTTACTTATAATGGTATTGATGATCAAAATCATTTAATATTGCTAGAGTCAGAAATATGTTCTTCAATATTTTCAAATTGTATTTAATACAGTAGAACTCTTATATAATGAACTCTTGTATAGTGAATCATCCTGAATAGTGAACTTAACCTTAGTAGTGAACATATTTAGTTTAATCTGACACAAATGACTATCAGCTTTCTATGAATCTCTATACAGGGTGTCCCCCCAGCCAAAGATAAAAAACGAAACCCAACTTTAAATTGGTATATTTCAACAACTACTGAAGGTACAGTTTTTTTCCAGTACCATTTTGTTTGTTGTCCACAGTTAAACCGTCCACAGTTAAATTTTTGTTAACATTATAACGATTTTAATAATTGGAGGTGAATGTGACTTAATTCTCGTTAATTTAGAAATAAATATATTTTAGAATACTATATTTCTACATTGACGAGAATTATATAATTATAGTGAATATTAGATACAATTAATAGTGTTTTATTTCTATTAAATAATGTTTACAACTAACCTGATTTCATTATTATACATGATTTTCCATATTAAATCCGATCGGTCGACACATTGAAGGCTTTTAACTTTGGTGGTCATTTTAGCTTTTCTCTTTTGTCTCATCAACAGTGATTAATGACAGTAAAATTGTAGGTTATTGGGATGCAAATTAATCGATGCTCAATTTGTCAGGCTTTTCTGAATGCAGATTAGCGCCTGTATTTGTCAGAGCAAATGTCAAAAATCAGGCAAGTGACGCATGGTTTGAGTGAAGAAAATAGCCCGGTTGAATGATGTTGAATGCAATATTGCAAATAAAGCGAGAATTTGTTATAAAAATTAGGAAAATATATTAAAAAATTGATTATTTTAAGTGAGAGACACAATTATTTGTGCCAACATGAAAAAGTAGAATGGGTAAAATTTGTAGTAAAAACTGTTGGATACTTTTAAAATCAATGGTCAAGACTAGGAATTGTCAGGTGTTGAAGCCAATACCTAACTGAATAACATCCATATATTATATGAATGCAAAAAGATTTAATGGCATATATGTAATTGTATATATCGCAAAATATATTATAAATGGCATATATATATATATATATATATTATATTCCATTTAATCTTTTAAATCATATAATTTCACCCATTCTCATTCTATCACATTGGTACTAAAACTAATATTTCTCTATAAATATCATAAAAAATTGAAATAATGGTATTTTTCCTTCATCCGAACATTTGATCGTATTCATATTCCAGAAACGTTATACTTTCTGGTGACCGGAAAGATGCCCACAAGAAAAATGCCCACGTGGAAAAATGCCCACAAGGAAAAAAGCCCACAGGTATAAAAGCCCACAGGAAAAAAGCCCATAACTTCCTAATTTTTAAAAAAATAAAAAAACATAAAGGTATTTTAAATAAGGGCATAAGTTTACAAAGGCACGAATATTCAATTAGATTTCTATGTCTTGCACCTTTTGTCTCATTTTGAAAGCCTTCATCGCTAAGATCAAATTATTGTATACTTGTTAAAATTCAATTATATAGTACGTATATAAATGTGAAAATCAACCGTGATTTTAATTTTACCATTTCAATTATATTTTGCCCCCTCCCCCCAGGGGAAGGGGGCATTTTTCTTGTGGGCATTTTTCCCTGTGGGCATTTTTCCTGTGGGCTTTTTAACTGTGGTCATTTTTCCTGTGGGCTTCTTTCTTGTGGGCTTCTTTCCGGGAACTATTAAAATGATATATATTTCTGCTAGTCTACAATATCTGTATATCATCGTTTTTATCGATTCCATTGCATTTCAGATACGAGCCTACATAACACAAAAATCTAAAACCTCGTAGATGAAGAGCATAACACTAGCGCTTTCCTCTAAAACTGCAAGTAGCGTTAAAAAAATATAAAAATGGTGAATATGATAAAAGATAATACATAATTCAAATTACAACATTTCGGTCAACAAAGGGACGCAACTCCCCTTCTCTTCCATTCACTTCAAATAGCTTCATGATAGAGCCCCTGGGGGGAGGGGGGGGGATATAATAGATAAAAATAAAATCGTTTTAAGAGATCAAAACAAGTATATTAATTATGAATAATATACCAGACAAATATTATGTATGTTTAACGTTTGAATAGTCAATTTTTTGTTTTGTTATTATGGGTAATATTATATTTCTTCATTCATTTTTCTTATAAATAATAGGACATACGCAACTACTACATACAACTAAATTTTGGTTACAATTCTAATTGGAAAATTTTTTGAACCTGATTATAACAAAAAAATTCAACTGTAATTAAGATAGAAAATATAAATCGTAAGTTTCTATGTAGAGGTACATGACATTTATAAAGCTGATGTCAAAATTATGATAAAGATAATTTTGAAAAGAAATATTGTTACAAATATTATTTTTGAAAAGAATTATTGTTACAATTATTATTTATTTAAAGAAATATTGTTACAATTAGTATTTTTGAAAAGAAATATTGTTACAATTATTATTTTTGAAAAGAAATATTGTTACAATTAATATTTTTGAAATGAAATATTGTTACAATTATTATTTATTTAAAGAAATATTGTTACAATTAGTATTTTTGAAAAGAAATATTGTTACAATTATTATTTTTGAAAAGAAATATTGTTACAATTAATATTTTTGAAATGAAATATTGTTACAATTATTATTTTTGAAAAGAAATATTGTTATAATTATTATTTTTTAAAAGAAATATTGTTACAATTATTATTTATTTAAAGAAATATTGTTACAATTAGTATTTTTGAAAAGAAATATTGTTACAATTAGTATTTTTGAAAAGAAATATTGTTACAATTATTATTTTTTAAAAGAAATATTGTTACAATTAATATTTTTGAAATGAAATATTGTTACAATTATTATTTTTGAAAAGAAATATTGTTACAATTATTATTTTTGAAAAGAAATATTGTTACAATTATTATTTTTGAAAAGAAATATTGTTACAATTAGTATTTTTGAAAAGAAATATTGTTACAATTAGTATTTTTGAAAAGAAATATTGTTACAATTATTATCTATGAAAAGAAATATTGTTACAATTATTATTTTAGAAAAGAAATATTGTTACAATTATTATTTTTGAAAATAAATATTGTTACAATTATTATTTTAGAAAAGAAATATTGTTACAATTATTATTTTTGAAAATAAATATTGTTACAATTATTATTTTAGAAAAGAAATATTGTTACAATTATTGAAATATTCTCTACACACAGAAAAGGATTACTTGAATCAAATCAAATATGATTTGTTTTGACTATATATTGTATTGTTTGATTTTTCCCCTGTTGCAGGTACTATTTGAAATAAGTTAAATTGATGTTGGTCAAAAAAGCGCAGTCGTTTTGACTCACATCTAAACTTAAAAACAGTAGCGCCAACTCGCATCGTACATCAGATGCAATGGATAATCTGTTTTTTGTGAGTTACTACATTGCACTATGACTATGTTATAGTTGTTTTAACATACGTGAAAAACTCACAAAAGAAAGTAATTTTCAACTCTCAAATAAGTTGATTCAATCCATTATATGAATTTATTAACTAATTTTTGGTGTCACACCACGTCACAGTTGTATTAGCATATACGTTAAAACATGAATAAAGTTCAAACAACTCACGTAATAAATTGATTCAAAGCATAAATTTTTGACCCATTGACCATATGAGTATACATTTTTCTCTGTGTGTAATTATAAATTATTAAGTATATTATGCTATAATAAAACTGCTTTCAATATTTAATTTCGTTGGTATTCAATTTCAATAATTGGGTGAATTAACAGATCTACAAATTTTTTGATATGGACGCAGACTCATATGTACCATAACTAATTGTACCTTATATGTATATATAACGTTGTGGTCAATGTTAACATAAGGGAAAGTTTCATGATGCGCTTCAGCAAGATGGCTACCGGGCCATATATGGTCCAATATATCTCCCATTCAAATATTTATTTTATAACATCAAACTACTGTAGTTTGAAATGATAGAGGAGAGCTTTACGCAAATTAGTGAACGTTGGTTAATAGTACCTTCGCAAATTTTTGGAAGGACAGGTAAAGAGTATCATAAAATAGCTAATTTCATTATTCACTTCCCTTTATCTACTATAGTTTGTTATTTTTTATGATAGATCTTGACATCCATCTTTAATTATTGGTGGATTAAGGTAACTTATAACAAACATAAAATTATATATTACTGTTTAATCGAATTAACTTTTTAAACTAAAAGTATTTATACATTGAAGTCGAAATTCAGAATGACTAACCTTGAATATTGAAATTTTCTTGGTTGGAAGCGAGTGGTGCAGGAGATTGAAAACAGGCAGACTTTTGATAAGAAAACTAGTTATCTAATACACTAATACATATGCGCACTAACTGCAGTGAAATGGAGCAGGAAACCACCTTTCTGTTACTTTATCTATTTGCATCTTACCTTTTGTATGTAAACTATATTATATAGTATTACCATGTATGATGAATTTCAAATCACACCGGCTAATCGTTATTACTTTTTTGTTGTGTTTGCACCTTAGGACCTTAACATTGAGATTTATCTGTGATTGAGGAAAATTTTAAAAATGCTACTTTCCCTTTGAATTATGGCTAGAAATAGTCAATATTTATTATATAGTCAACCATTTAGGATGGTTCTTTTAAAAGAAAGTTCTTTGAACAAAGATTGCAAAACCATCGTTCTTCTTTTCTTAATATTTTTGTGAAATTCTCTTTACTTCTATACATATATCCCTCACTACAAGACTCTTTATTACTTAATGAATATGAACAAATGCATATTATTACTAGATTACGTCCACTCGGTAGAGCGCATACCTTCGCGCATCCCAAAAATCTAATAAACTTGTAACTGAATAATGACAAGTTTTCATGCAATTTGATTGCATACTGTTTGAGTTATAAATGACCTTGACCTTTGACCCCATCGCTACCGAAATTTACCCAGATGGTTCCAATATAGATATTGACCAATCGTTCCACCATATTTCAGGCAATATAGTTGAATACTTTTTTAGTTATAAATGACCTTGATCTTTAGCTTTGACCGGATCGCTCCCATACTCTACCAGCAGGTTCCTGGACATTGATCAATGGTCTTACTAAATTTTAAGCAATTTCATTGGATACTTTTTGAGTTATGTGAATAACAAGATGAAAAATAAATAAACGCCTGCTAAAATATAACCTACAATATATAATCCCTGGTTAAACTTCCATTCACAACCATTACAGGGAAATGGAGATGAGGGTTTTGAATATTTTAATTATTTATGTGCATATGATTTCACTTGATTGAAATTTATAGAACAGAAAGTGGATCTTTCCTGTTTGAAGCGTACCACGAAATTTAATTCTTTTCCTAATATATTTTTGTCCAAAGATTCTGAAAGCATAACCGTTTTTATAGAAACTAACACTGTCTGAGCTATGAGGGTTGGAAATTATTTATTCCCTATCTATTAATGAGGAATCGTAAAGTTTCAAATTTCTTTTCATTTTGAAGAATCTATTGATTCTTCGTAATAAAATTTATTGTATCCGTTACTTTGTTGTAGAATATTCGTCCACGGAAAATTCGTCTTACACTATACAATTCTCAAATTATTTGAGATATACCGTATGACACAAAAAAGTGGGCGAAAAATAAATCGCTGTAACTCCAAAAATAATTAACATATCAACTTGAAACAAAAACTGTTAAAAAAAAGCATAGTATTAAGTTTTATTTAATGTATCAAAACATTTTCTTAAAAAATGGATTCCTTGAAAATATCTGAAACTGACTTCTTACAAAATGCAGACGTCACAAACGCTTGCACATGATGACAATGTCCGAAAACTGCACTTTTGTCAACGAATTAATCAGGCAACAGAGCAAGGAAAAGTAAAAGTCAATACTATAGTGTTTAGTGACGAGTCCCATATTTATCTTGATGGTTTTGTGAACAAGCAAACATGTCTTTAGCTACTGGAGTTTTTAAAGTAATTCTGAAACCGCTACACTCCCGAAAGGTTCCCTTTTGATGTTGCGTGAGTGTGTATAGAATCTATGGCCCATACTTTTTTTAAGATGCAAACTCAGGGAATGCCTTCACTGCAACAAGTGAAGCCTACAGTGAAATGTTAACTAACGTTATGAATGACGACATTAGCCCCGATGTTTGGTTTCAGCAAGATTGTGCAACCTCCCATACTTCATTTTAAATCATTGCCTGCATTGGAATGGTTGAAAACTCGCTTCGGAGACAAAATTAACTCACACCGTTCTGAGTTTCCATGGCCAGTCAGATCACCTGACCTTTTGCCTTTGGACTATTTTCTTTGGGCATTTGTTAAAACAAAAGGTCTTCAAATCCAATCCATGGTCCATTCCTGAATTAAAACAACTCATTCAAGAAGTAATCGCATCAATCAATTCATCGACTCTAGCGAGAGTAATCGATAATTTTACGAAGCGGATAGATCTTTGTATTGGACAACAAGGTGGACATTTTGAACATTTGTTGAAAACTAAATAAAACTTGAGGAATTGCCTTATAATATGGTCTTTGTTTTAATTTCCTACGTTGTTTAGTTTTTGAGTTAAAGGGATTTTATTTTCGCCTACTTTTTTTTGAGTCATAAGGTACTATGCCTATAGCCAGGCAACATTTTCTTCAATTTAGATTTTCTATTCGATAGTTTTTACAATTTATATTTACAGGATGCAATAAATTATTCACAAAATTGGTCATATTCAGATTTTTCTAATCATAGGTTATATTTTAAGTGCTAAGTACTTCATAGGATTGTTCTTGCATGTTATAAAAGTAAAGTGGATAGATTGAAAACTAATTAATTCTGAACGAAGGTGCTCCTGAGCATACTTAGAGTTTAACTACTTTACTGCATTTCCTGATATATTCTTTTGTTTACATTTAGTCAATGAACTTCTAGCTCATCAAATAAAAATAGTTTTTCTTCTCATTTTCAGTTGCATGATTGAATAATATTCACAGGACGTTGATTTTATGGGATTTTTTCATTCTCTCTGGAGTATCTTTATCATTCCGTTACACTTGAAGATGAAGTCTTTGTCAACAAAATATTGATTAGCATATAATGATATAAAACTTGAAATTAAGATGATAAAAGTATATTTGAAACAGAAAACGAGTATAAATAGAGCACCATAGCAGCCTCTACCTTAAAAAACATATTTTTATTATGCTGGCTTAAAGTAGCATCATACAGTAGCTTCAGTTTTCATCATTCAAATTTGGAGATTATTGCTATGAAGTAGAGAGGTAGAGTATCAGTGAGTGATGGTTATGCTTTGAACGGATTATTATTGAGTGAAGGCATTGCGACATCAACTGAAACTCTCTGACTTGATGAATGGAATATCGGAGATAGATTCAAACAGGTTATGTGTTTGATTTTCATCATGTTAATCATTTTTTAACGCTACTTGTAGTTTTAGAAGATTGCGCTAGTGTTATGCTCTTCAACCTCGAGGTTTTAGATTTTGTGATAGGTAGACTCATAAGTTTCATTTACTATCACCTCTTCATTTCTATCTCCATTCGTGAATTCAGTAACCGGTGTTAATGTTTCTTAATCCACATTCCTTGTTAAGAGACTGTATTCATTGAGCTGCTTTCTTTTTCTTCATACTTGGGAATGATCAATAAATCGAGGTAGGTGACTTTGTTCACAGATTCACTTTCCATTCTGACTGCTTCATTACATTTGAAAGCATATAACGAGTAGTGAATAGATCACTATTTTTGTAGTAGAGATAATATCTACATATATTCTATAATATAAATAACATAATTTTAAAATAATACGGTATTGTAAGGAAAATAATTAATTCACGATATGTATAACTTTAAAGGTGTTATAAACTGAATATTTAATCGCAGCTGCTTAAACTAAATGTTGATATTTAGCAATCCCATAGTATTTCCATAATTGTGTTCGATATTGAATTTTGCAGGAAATCTTAATTATATATGAAATTACAAAGGCAAGGTTTAAGGAAAAGTCCGGTGGCGAACAATCTGCCGGGAAAAAGTGTTGGTGCTAAGAAAATTCGTCCACGGAAAATTTAAATTGAAAGAAGAGAGTATTGAGTGTTAACAATATATGTAAGAAATAATTTCACTCGCATAAAATCTGGTTAGATGAAAATAACTCATATAAATTTATTCAGCAGTTATATCCTATAATGCCAAAGACATGTTGAAGGCCAAAAAACATTATTTTTGATAGATTTGATAGATAAAAAATAAATTTCGCCTAAAATACAACATTTAATTTAGTTACCCAATTAGGGTATACTTATTTTACAGTAATAAACAGTGAAGTATGCATTTTCTCACTATCAAACCTGGACTGAGGGTCAAAAATGTCTTTCTTTCTATTCCTAATTTCAGAAAATGGACGAATTTTCAATGGTCGAATTTTCCGATCAGGAAAAATCTGACAAGGGAGAGTCTTAGTGTCGATAAACATATATTGGACCTTTCGGTATTCTTTTCCATTTATTTCTTCAATAGTGATATATGTGTATCGGGTGAAGGACATTTCGTCCTCGGACAATTCGTGTCCCGACATTTCGTACAACGGACATTTCGTCTAACGGACATTTCATCCAACGGACATTTCGTCCACGGATATTTTGTCTACAGACAATTCTTCTACGAATCGCTTTATTTCGTATTTTAAAGTGTTTAAGAGATATATCTCATAATATTTTTCACTATTTTATACATTAATTAAATATATAAATTGAATATATGATTAAATATATAATGTTATTATAGTGATTTAAGCCGAAAAATTTCATATGAACACATAAAACTATTTTTCTATCGATTGCATTTATGAGATTAGATATGCTACTCGGGTTGACTGTATCTTTAAGTTATTTACCTCCTTCAATATTTTGCATTAATTAATGAGTTATTAGTATTCAAATTATGGAACTGAAATAATAGGGTACAGACAAGAATACATGTGTGGACATGTAAGAAAGAAAATATTATCATTACAAATTGTGACGTTATCGGTTTACTTCCTTATAACGTCTCAGTGTATGGGCTCTAAGTGATAGGATCCTACTCTTATAGTATTTTCAGATTCCTTTCTCTTTATATATCTCTTTCTACTAAATACTCATGGTACCATGCCCTAGAACCACCTTGCCACTATGGTTCCGACCTCAGGCCTCTGGTCCAAGCTTAACTTTATTCAGGGTAATGAAGTAAAGTAATTAACACTTAAAGAGAATATATTCATTAGTCAAGCAAGGGTTATTACAAAGAGTATCTCCACTAGAACGCTCGCAAGTTAAGGTCTCAATAACTACGAACAGGAGATAAGGTGTGTAGCTCACGAGAGCAGATCGGTAACTGACTTGGATGTTACTTACTTACAATCATATAGGTTCGTGATGATAGTAATGCATACACAATTGCTGTGTTTACATTACCACAAAATTCACTATACAGGGTGCCGCAAAAAAAAAGAAACCCATTTTCAAATTAATAAATTTTAAAAACTGTTGAACCTAGAAATTTTCTGAAAACTCAGATTTATTCATTTACTTTTTCTGCATCTATTTCATTAATATGTTAAGAAATATGATGAAAATTGAACATTCTGCACTGAATTAAAAACAGGTACCTAAAAATGGCTTCACGAAATACGCCAAAAAAATTCATAATAGGAATAACTTATTTCCATATCGTAGTTTGTAGTAAAAATTTAATCCTAGAATTTTTCATTCAATTAACGTTTTGGTTATTGACTCTTTCATTCATGGAAATACATCTTCATCACCAATCACGATATCTTCTACAAAATGTGCATTTCTTGGTAGAAACCATTTTGCAAAATTTAGACGGTGCGGTAAATCAGTTCTAAGAGTTCGAGCCTTACATGCATCTTAAAAGGATAATATCTCAAATCGTGTCTAACAATTTAGTGAAATGTGCCTTAAATGATATCTAATTCTTTTTATCTGATTTATATTTTTGTATTCTCAATATGCTGTTCAATAAAAAGATTAATGTTTTCATGCGTTCATTCTTTTCTCCTGCGACATGATCAATTTTTGTTCAAATTTAAAGTGGTATCTTCAATTTTGAACTTATTAACATTTGTCAATATGGTTTTACAGTTGGTGGAAATCTTTCCGGAAAGCAATGTTCAAAATGAGGTTGAACCTGCGTAAAACTTACGGTGTTTAAAAAAAAATTCACAATAAAAACTCTGTTCTTTTAAAAGCTGCATTTTGAGGGTATCGAATAGGATAAAAAAATTAATAGCGAGATGATTTTATAAATATATCAATTTTACCTTCAAAAAAGAACTTTCAAATGATAATTAATTGTTTTATTTTCTCTTATTTGTTACAAAAAATAGTAGAATTTAATGTTTTTACATCCATACAAAATGAAGTATACCTCTTATGATTTTTTTCATATATTTCTTGCTTGCGCAAGCCATTTTTAGGTATCTTTTTTAATTCGCTGCAGAATGATTGTCGTAACTCTTAACAGATTATCAAGATAAATGCAGAAAAAGTAAATAAATACAACTACGTTTTTAGAAAATCTCTAACTTCGATAGTTTGTAAGATAAACTAGTTTGAAAATGGGTTTCTTTTTTTTTGCGCCACCCTGTAGAGGTAAATAATAGTTATTATATATGCTTTTATTATGAAACCGGTAACACGAACCTTTGTACGTTTAAATAATCAAACATAACACTAAAAAGTACCAATATCTAGTTAACTCTTTTATATTCTTGTATGTAGTCACTGTTAAAAATATCCTGTTTTAAAATACTAATTTCTGAAGTAAAATTGCTTCTAATAACCTAATGTGAATAATGTTTTTGATGATTATTGTAGTTACCGTGAACTATTCACCACAAATGAATATAACCGCTTTGAATGTTCATGTACTGTTCTAACATCGATACATGCCTCGCATCGCAATTATTGCAGATTTTATAAGACTAATAAAAGCAGCACTGCCTGTATATCGTTGAAAAAATATTCAGTTATATATTATTTTACTGTTGCCAGCCAGTATAATGAGTTGGAGTAGAAGATTGCAATAAAAATTTAGGTAAAACACATGAATTTCTAATTACAATCCAAAAAGGATGTTTTCTTCTTTTATGTTGCAGAATATATTTGAATAATATATAATATTAAATATATACGCATTATAAGTATAATACAAAATAAAGCACTTTATGGACAAATTGTCCGTGGACGAAATATCCGTTGGACGAAATGTCCGTGCCCGATGAGTATCGAGGCGTGCCGTCCCCCGAACTTGTCTTCCCCTCTTCCAGGTCATTAAAAAATCATGAAATGTGCAGTACAACAAAGTAACCGATACAACAAACTTCATTACGGGCATCTATGTTAAGATTCCTCAAAATAAAAAGAAATTTTAAAACTTTGTGATTCCTCAGCAATAGATAAGGAATAAATAATTTCCAACTCTCGTAGCTCAAAAAGTATTAGTTTCTGATTTTCGGATTCTTTGGACAAAATACGTGAGGAAAAGAATCAAATTTCGTGGTGTGCCTCAAACAGGAAAGATCCATTTTCTGTTTTATAAATTTCAATCAAGTGTAATCATATGCACATAAATAATTAAAATATTCAAATACCCTCATCTCCATTTCCCTGTGATGGAGGTGAGAGAGAAGTTTAACCAGGGATTATTTATTGTAGGACAGGTAAAGAGTATCATAAAAAATAGTAATTTCATCATTCACAACCATATATCTATTATAGTTTAATTTTTACTTTCTATGATTATCCAATTCATCATCAGGAGAAGTACCGAGTGCTCAATAAAAACCTTACACATTTCAAAGTTTAATAACTTTTAAACTAATCAACATTTTACAATAAACTAAATTGGAAAATAAACCTAAGGTTTGGGAGTTTGCATCAAGTATACCAGATTTACTATATATTCTATATATTAGCCCAATTTTTAACCCTGTCAAGTAAGCCGAAACCTGAAGGCAAGCCTTATTCACCACAGGAAAGGAGCAAATTAGTCGAGTTTTATTATCTTGCAAGTTCTCTCGTATTAACGCAGCGAAAATTCAGTTTCCACTTCAATATGCTTTATGCACCATAAGAAACACAATTATAAACCTTGTTGAAATCTATCTATATTTTCAATCACAATAATGGAGCCTCTGGGATACCAGTATCAGTGCGCTCTGAAGCGTCCGTTTCAAGCGTCCGTTTTTGAAGACCCTAATAAAAGTTACAATGAGAGAGTTAAGGCTTTATTAATGAAACCATCATCGATGTTAAAAATACTTAAAAAAACCTTAAGTTGGGTCTTTATACGGTATAACACCTTACACGGCGAACGAGACTGCGAGGAAGCTTGAAGAGATGTTTAATGAAAGGATTATATCCAAGAGAAGTGACTTTCCATAGTCTCCACGTTCTCCAGACCTCAGTCCCTAGACTTTTATTCTCTGAGGATATTGTGAAGAAAAGGTGTACACCAATGCCCCAAAAAGTGAACCAGAGAATCAGAGGTAAATTGAAGACTTTGTTCACAACAAGATCTGAAAGTTGGGCTGGTTTTGTGGATTTTTAAAATTTTAATGATAACTCAAAATATACAATAAATTTCTATGTGTTACTAATATATTATAACTTAGCTAATTAAAAACAATATTATCTGATGATGGTTTTGCAACTGAACAGCCAAATTTATTACATTTTAACTGAAAAAGTAGAAACATCCACAAAACCTAAGACTCTGATAAGTGGAAAAGGTAGGCCTATAGGCCTATGGGAGGTACATCTTTTACATGAACCAACATTCCCCTTATAATCGTATAATTATTTTTAATTCAAATTCCCTCAAAAAACGCAGTAGTTGCATTTTTGACTTAGGTGACTTATAGCTAAAAGATTTTATGCGTATTGGACATTTCACAAATATTCGTTTAATTAATTAATTCCTCCATTATACAAGCTAAGAATTTACAAGTACATTGCTATGCACTGAATACATATTCTGTGAAAATTACGGCTCAATTAGTGGCGTATTTTGCTCAGGAAAAATCAATATCCATTTTCTCCGACCTATAATAACGGTTATATTTTTGAAATTGGTTAGTAATTTGTCAATTAGGGTATATCATGCCTTATACCTTTATATATATATATATTAAAAAATGTATTTAGGTTAGTGAAGGTTAATTTATATTTGTTTATCTCGATTATTCGTAAATTGAAAAGAATTAAATTAATTTTAAAGCTAAAATCAGTATTTGTTACCTCATTTTGTACCGAAACATGTATAACTTCAATTTTTCGCGGTCTGGTTCCTAACCTAACCTAACCTAACTAGTACGTTATTTTAGGCTAATCTTGGTAGCTATACTAACATAGGTATATTACTTATGATTTTACTTGAAATAAAAATAATTAATTATGTTTTATTTAATAATTCCTGTTTAATTTTTTCTTAAAGTAGTTTTAGGGTAAGTTCCAAATTATCGGTTGGTTTCACATCTCCGGTCATGTAAGAAAAAATTGTACAGTAATACCTAACTATCTAATTTTAATTTTAACTGGTATCCATGATACCTGCAGGTTTCATGGATACCAATTTAAATGACAATTAAATAATCATTGTTAAATATCTAGTTTTTTCTTATATGATCGAAGATGTGAAACCGACCGGTAATTCGGAACTTACCCTAGGTACTAGTGATTGAAACTAGAAACGAATTCTAATTAGATAGGTACTTAACTAGGTAGATAATGAAATTGAAAAAATTAATGTTTTATATTTAACCAGATGACCGCGGTGTATATAGATACATAGGAAGCCTGTTTAAGATTAAATAATAAAAATGCATGAAAAAAGAGTACAATACTAATAATTGGAGAAAATATAGCTTATTAATTTGTAAATATAAATATAGCATATTCAGTATCATTTGCGTATATTTTACATACATAAAACATACATATTATACCGACATAAGCTACAAGACATTAAATTCATTAGTAGTGATGCACGATCACTAGCAATATATCTAGTGACTAATGGAATCTATTCAATATTACTTGGCAACTCAACTAGATATCCACAAAACAAGAGTGTTGTGATAACGAAATCAACTAAACCCAAATTTACACTAAGCCGGGGAAAAATCAACAAAACCTGGGATTTTTCCACAAAACCGGTTTTTCGTCCACAAAACAGTGAAATTTTACACAAAACCTAAACTTTCAAAATATCGTTCTAAGAGCAACATGTGAAAGTGTCGTTGCAAGCATCAAACGCCGGATTACTGAATGCATCGACCAAAATGGAGACCACATCGAGTATAGAATTTAGTTTAACATTTGTTACATGGTAATGTAAATAATACTCCCAGTTATTCTCTTCATTTTACCGTTTACTATATTCAAATATGTTGCTTAGTTTTTAAATTATTAATCTTTGAAATGTGTCAGGTTTTTATTGAGCACCCGTTACATAAATTAATAAGAAAAACCAATGCCTAATATGATCACCTAAAGTAAATATGATACCGAACTACTATACAGGGTGATTAAAAAAAGGCAACCGGGTTTTTGGATGATAATATTTTCTGAACTAAACGAGAAACTTTTTAATGTTTTATTGCCTCTCGAAGATAATATTTTTGTCTATTAGTTGATATATTCAATTAAATTTGTGACATTGAACAATGGTGTGACTTTGACATCAATTTCAACAAAGATGGTCAGAAATCAAATCCCGCAGAAAAAAGTTTATAAGATAGAACAAATCTCTTTTCAATGTTCCTTTCAAACCACAATAAAATATATGACCATAAAATTGAAATTTATACCGTTAACAAGTTTAAAAAAATATATCATTCAATTATTAATTTCAATCTCCATGTCTTTCCATGTACCTTCCATTTCTCCCGGTGCAAATTTCTGCTCTTGTTCTCCTTGCTCGTACAGACCTGCTGATAATCTTTCAATTTTTTCTTAGTTCTTCAAAGTCTGTAATTATGTTGCTCTTCATTCACGAATATTTCGTGGAGCTTTGGTAAATAAATTATTCTTTTATGTAACCCCAAAAGAAAAAAATAACATGGGGTTAAATCTGTGGGCCACTCAGTATCTTGTCCAATATATTTCAATCGTTGATGGAACACCTCACTGAGCGATCACAATGCAACCAACACTGATGACTTCTCTCTGCGCATGCTTATTTCATAATTGAATGATGGAATGACATGGAAATTTAAATTAATAATTGAATAATATGTTTTTAAACGGTTAGCAGTTCAAATTTTAATTTTATGTTTGTGCATTTTTTTTTTTTTGAAAGGAAAATTGAAACGAGATTTTTTTATTTTATAAACTTTTATTTTTATTTAATTTTATTTTTGACCATCTTTATTGTAATTGATGTCACACCATTATTTGATAACACAAATTGAAATGAATAAATCAATAAATAGAAAAAAAGATTATCTTCATGATGCAATAAAGCATTAAAATTGGGCTTGTATAGTTTGGAAAATATTATCATCCAAAAACCCGGTTGCCTTTTTTGAATCACCCTAGCGTATTACAAATTTCTATTAACTTTTGAAATAAATTACTAATTCTAAAATAAAAAAAAATTAAAAATATTACCTGCTAGATATGAAATTAATAGAAATTAATGTAAAAACTCCTAAAATTCGAATTAAAAAGTTAAGATAAAGAGAGGTAAGAAAAATAAAGAAGTGACACAAGAACAGACACAGAAAACAGTCAAGTATATGATCTGAATCTTTTCACAGTTACAACCATCCCCAATTTGATTTATGATATTACACCATTTCTAAATCCCACACTCAACCTCTGTAAACCAAAATAAAATAACTCTACCTATTAAATTATCATACTAATGTATTTATATATGATAGTATAAATAATAAGTGAAGCCAAATAATCATCATTTACAAGGGTTAACTATAGGAATCAAAGCCGGTGTAACATCATAAGCGCTATTGATGGATTTAGGGTGGTTGATCGTGTAAAAATATTCAAGTCGTGTGCGATGCCAGACATATGAATTTTGGTGGAGTAGAAATATATATATCGTTTGTTGCCAAGAAATATATACACTTATACATGCACATTTATGATAAAAAAACTAGTTATCTAAAACACTATAATTCATATGTGCACTAACTGCAGTGAAATGGGGCAGGAAACCCCTTTCCGTTACTTTATCTATTTGCATCCTGCTTTTGGTGTGTAAACTGGTGACCGGTATATTCCACCCCACTTTACGGGTTAGGTTCGTTGTTAGTGATATTAATCTTTATTAATATTTTATATAATTCTATGTCACGTTCATTTTCATTGTAGTAAATTAAACTTTTGTTGAGTTCACAATTTGTATATTTTTCACTACACAAGTGACAGAACAACAGAAAGAAAGGTTACATAAACGCTCTTTATCAGTAGAGGTATTTTGATTTCAATTGCATGCTGATTTTTTCCACTATCGCCCACACAACAGCAATATTAACTGTAAGAAGATTTCAATTAATACATCTAGTTAATTTTATTTATTTTATAAGGATAAAGTTTTAAAAAGTATCTTGAGCTATCTCTAAATATGGTCCAATTGTATTGTCCAAGTTATTTCTTCATGGGTACCAAGTTTTTAACAAATGATCATAAGAAAATATAATTTTTGACTTTTTATTGCCACACTAATGATCAGTGTCACAGGGGTGGAATTTCACGGGGTGGAATATACAGTATACTATGGTGGAATATACCGGGTGGATTTTAACGTGGTGGAATATACCGGAGTAGAATATACCTAGAAACGTGTGAACTATATATAGTATTACCATGTATGATGTATTTCAAATCACACCGGCTAATCGTTATTACGCTTTTGTTGTGTTTGCACCTTAGGACCTTAACATTGAGATTTTTCTGTGATTGAGGAAAATTTAAAAAATTATAATTTCCCTTTGAATTGTGACTGTTATGTATCTTAATAATGATAGGACAGGTGACCCTTCTTTACAGGATGAGGTCCATTAAGGGAACCGGAACACGAGGATAAGGACACACAACCTCACAGCATCAGTGTACGTTGAAGACTGACTAGCTAACAGTTACAAAGAAACACAAACTAACTAACTACAGTAATAAGGAACATAACATTTCCCCTCCATTTAGATAACGAACAGAATATCAAAATAAATTTAAATCTAACATAATTCCCGTTTGATATATACTTAGCTTTAGAGTATTCGAAAGTTAACATTAATTAATAATAAGTTAACCTATCAGGGGGCCGTCTGTTGCGGTGCTCCCTTGATGGTTGAGGAGTCACAGAAATGGGTAGAGAAGTATCTGTTGCTTCAGATCTAAGGCAATTACGGATTGAAAGTAATTGATTGGAATGACGTCTCCAGATAGTGTGGAGATCGTGCACTTGAACATCATAAATATTTATTCCTACTCTATCAACAATAGTGGCATCATACCATTTCTGTCCTCCCCGCAAATTAAGCGCTAAAACACTTGAGCCTATATCAAACTGTGGCTGTGTTTTAGATTTCTCTTCACTAATATCTGAACAATAATGAGGATTAATTTTCTCTCTCATTGTAATTAATTTTCTTTTGTTAAGAGCAACAGCTGGCGCAGCTTGAGTGGCACTATGAGGTACTGATCGATATTGCAACAAAACTTAATTTGGCTAATTTGTATTTAAATGAACAGTTAGTAGGGGATTTCTTTAACATATCTTTTATGACACGCACGGCTCGCTCAGCCTGACCATTTGAAGCAGAGGAATAAGGTCATGTGTTTCACAGCATTTCTAGACAAAAAGGAGCTAAATTCATGGGAGGTGAAATTAGCGGCGTTGTCAGATTCAAGAACGTTGGGCAATCCGTTACGGGAGAAGATCATGCTGAGCGCATCGATTGTGTCATTGGTACTAGTTGATTTTACCATTTCAACCTCAATATATTTAGTGAGTGCATCAATAACAATGAAACATATTATATTATCAACGAAAAAATGATCTACGTGGATACGTTCCCATGGCCTCGATGGTGACGGCCATGAGATGTTAGAAGATGGAGGTTTAGATCTAACTGACTGAAATATCTTACAATTCAATACAATATTCTTAATATCAGAGTCTAATCCAGGGTACCAAATGAGTGACCTTGCAAGAGCTTTCATTGCGACTATTCCGCAGAGTCGACTATTCCGGGATGATTGTCATGAAATAATTGAATAACGTTCCTTCTTAGTGAGTCAGGAATAAAAACTCTATTCTGGTACATTATACAACCTTTACTTATAGTAAGACTAGGAATCAATGACTTGAAAGTGGAAAGAATTGGATTCGTGATCCTGTCAGGACAACCATTTCTTATGTATCGCTTTAGAAGGACTAGATTTGAATCATTATCAGTGTGTTTCCTGACATCTGCAATTGAAATAAAATCATATTCTAAACTTTCAAGTGCACACACCAGTTCATATGGCTCAGCTTCTGTTACTGAGTTGGGCAAAGGCAAACGACTTAAGCAGTCGGAATGAACATTATTTTTACTGCTAGAATATTCAAATGAATAATTATATTGACTCAAAATAAGTGCCCATCTAAGAATACGAGCTGAGCAGTGTGTAGGAACAAGTTTGAATCTGGCAAACAGTTTAGCTAATGGCTGTTGGTCATTGCAAATTACAAAATGAGAACCTAGAAGAAAATGTCTAAACTTTTGCAAACCAAATATTACACTCAAAGCTTCTCTCTCTATGTTACTATAATTTCTTTCTCCAGCGTTGAGAATTCGTGAAGCGAACTGGATAGGAAGCCATGGATAATCTGAGTTAGGTCTTGTTAATAAGGCAGCACCTATCCCATAAGCAGACGCATCTGTTTCCAATTTAAGTTCATATGTTGGATCATATTGGTACAATACTTCAATAGATTTGAACAATTTTTTAATTACGTCAAAACTGTCTTGCTGTGCTTTTAACCAATTAAAAGTTACATTTTTTTGAAGAAGATGATATAATGGAGACATGGTTTGAGCGAAATTGGGAATGAATCTAGCATAATAATTACATAAACCTAGAAAAGATTGTACTTGTTTAACATTAATCGGTGTTGGAGCATCAATAATGCATTGAATTTTGTTAGGATTAGGATGGACTCCTGTTTTATCAAATATATGGCCCAAATAATCTACGCTATCACAAAAGAATTTACATTTATTTGGGTTTACTTTGATACCTTTATTCTTAAGGGCAGTTAATACTGTATGGATGGTCTTATAGTGAGATTCAGCATCTTTGGATAGAACCAGAACGTCATCTTGATAAATAATCAGTCCATCAATATGAGAAAGCGTTTGAGTTAAAAAGGCTTGAAAGATTCCCGGACTTGATGTTAACCCGAAGGGTAGAAAATTGAATTGATAAAGTCCTTCTGGTGTGTTGATTACTGTATACTGTTTGGACTGATTATCAAGAGGAAGTTGTAGGAAAGCTTGCGACAGATCAATTTTTGAAAATACAGTGGCTTTTCCAATCGAATAATGGTATCATCTACAGTGGGTAAGGGTGTTTGGACTGGATCTAAATGTTGATTTACGGTGATAGAAAAATCACCACATAATCTTAAGGAGCCATTTTTCTTAAATACTGTTACTATGGGTGATGCCCATTTTGATTCAAAAACCTGTATAAGTTTACCATCATTTACTAAGCGATTAAGTTCTTCTTTAAGTTTAGGACGTAATTTAATAGGAACTTGTCTAGGTTTGATGTACACAGGTCTGGGTGAACCTTTGATGTCAAGATGAACTGTTTCAGTTACGTTAGATATATATGAATCTGATAAATATTCACGAAACTCGGACAAATCTTTGGAGAAATTAACACTGTCATAAAGTATTGTCTTAAAGCCTAACTGTTTACATAAATCTCTACCAAGAAGATTTTCTTTATTATTAGAAACTACTAGAAATTTATGAAAGAAACACTTGTTATTATATCTAACTTGTATATTTGTTTCACCAAAGAATTCAATTGGGGCACCATTGTAATCCCTTACATGTCTGAAAGACGGCCTAATAACTCCACGGACCTTATTTGCATCATCATATCTGAGAGTTGAAATACCTGCTCCTGAATCTAATTGAAAAGATATTTCAGCATTATTTAATTTAATTTCGACAATAACAGGGTCGTTAGTAACAGGAGTCACAATGGTGTTTACTCTAAAAAAGAATCATTGAAATTACTGTTAGAAGCACAAGAAGTGTTGTGATCAGATTGAGCAGTGTAGACGCTAGCAGAGTTCCTAACGTCACAGCCAATGGGAGCGCAGCATCTTTGTTTACAGGCGTGTGCGTTGTGTGCACCACCAATAGCGTTGACTGCTTCTCCTGTGTGCGTGTCCTGAGAACAGCATGAAGAACTAGCATGTACGTACTGACACGCGTGACTGTCACGCTGACGAGGAGAAGATGACTGTTTTTTCTTGTTTTGTTGACAGATACGTGAAATATGACCGATTTTATTACAGAGATGACATGTTCTGTTTTTGGCATAGCAATCATTTGAAAAATGCTGACCCTTGTCACCACAGCGGTAACATGTGTAGTTGTTGTTAGGTTTATTCTGCTTAGTGCGAAGCTTATTGACATCATCAGACTCTGTATTTTCTGATGTAGCATAAACTTTTCGTGACGAGCTAATTTTGTCAGCATCTTGCCGGAAAATTTCGAGAAGTTTGCCGGAAACGTAAGTTTATCACATTCCTGTATCAGAGTTGACAGGATTGAAGAAGATGAGAGACCAGCAACGAATGTATCACGAAGCAAACGATCAAGACAATTAGAAGAATAATTGCATTGCGTAGCTAGACTGTTCAGCTTACGTGAATATTCCTCGAGAGACTGCCCAGTCTGTTGCCTGTACGTTAAGAACTGGACCGATGCACCTACTTCAGATTTTGAAGTGGAGAACTGTTGAAGTAAATGATATTCAATGTCGTCATACGTAGCAGCAGTGAGAACTGTGGGACTCAGTGGGAGCTAAACGCCTTTGCAAGTCAGAAATGATGGAAACAGGAAGAAATTTGAGAAGCAGATGAGCACGTTTCACGTCATCATTTCGAACCTTGTGAATATTATCTGACATTTGACATTGAAATCTCTGAAAGAACTCTTGAATAGTTTCGAGATCATGATCAAAAGGTGCACATGAAGTTGACATAGCCATGGTGTTAGGCAGAAATTGGAGCAGCTCACGAGAAAACGTACACGACTAGGAAGACGCACACAGCACTGAGTTACCAGACACTTCCAGAACAGGAGATTTATCAGGCACGAATATACGAAATATCGAGAAAAAATGCACTGTCACTGATAATTTATGATTCACCTTTTCGCCAATGTTATGTATCTTAATAATGATAGGACAGGTGACCCTTCTTCACAGGATGAGGTCCATTAAGGGAACCGGAACACGAGGATAAGGACACACAACCTCACAGCATCAGTGTACGTTGAAGACTGACTAGCTAACAGTTACAAAGAAACACAAACTAACTAACTACAGTAATAAGGAACATAACAGTGACTATGAATAGTCAATATATATTCAACAATTTAGGATTGTTCTTTTAAAAGAAAGTTCTTGTGATAAAGATTGTAAAACCAACATAGATTATCACTTATATGTAGTTGATAGTGTCTGATTATAAATTAACATATTATGTGACAGACCTACTGACGTATGCTATCACCATACATAATTTCTTCTAACCTTCTTTTTAGCTCCACAGCTCCCCATCCTCCTCCATCATTTTCACTTCCCCACTTTCACTTCAAACACTACAAAAATGCTCTTTTATATATTACGATATCTTATACATTGAGATAAATGCTCTTATACATTACAATCATATTTGTTTAAAATGTTTTAAGATTTATAGTAAACAGTAGAAACAAAAAATACTTTTGAGTTTTTTCTTACAAGGAATGTTGCAGAATAAAGGACGAACGCGAAGAGTTGATAAATTGAAATGGTGTGGATAAACCGAGGCTAACAAAACAATATAAATCGAGAGAGGGACTAGTCAGATGTGGATAAATCGAGAGTTATATGTAATTACTGATTCTATTTTAATATTTACTTTTGTAATTAGTAAACATACTGTATTAATTATAAAAACTAATTCCATTATTGTTCAAAGTGATTTCAATGTAAAAACTCATTTTTATATAAAAGTGAATTGAATGTAGCTATTATATAAGTATAGAATAATAATCTTTAATTCGAAAGGAAAAATACATTAAAACTATAATTTGCAATCTATCAGCATGGAATGAGACAATTAACAATAAAGATAATTATAGTCCATATTTATTGTAAGATATTCATAGTGTATCTAATATTCTTCGCTGAAAAAGGAAGTTGGCGCACCAAAGCTTATGAGCTAAAAATATATTTTTATAAGACGAAGCGATTCCACCTTCACCTCTCCCACCTTCACTTTCCCGTCACTTCTAAACGAATGGCAGCTTCATTCGCATCGAGAAACGAGGACACTTTCCATTTGAACGAGCAGCATTTCGTAGACATTTTGTATTGGGCTTAGCATTTAAATAAAGTGAAAGAGAATCATGTGAATCACATATAACAGTATTCTCATGTTTGTTTGGGTAACTTTTTTTTGTTACAAATTGTCTTGCCACCACTATTTCAGTACCTGTCATCATACATAAAGGAGAAAGTAGCCAGCATCGACCATGCAAATAAATCTCATCATTCGAGCAGAAATTCCGAACACAAACTGGATTTCCGTCAAAAGATTTTTCCAGCACCCAATTTGGAGCACATTGAGATGTTTTCTGCCTCGGGTAAAGACATTCTCTCGTGTTAGGTAGTTTGACCATTTTACCATCAGAGCACTCACAATCTGCTGTGCCATCAGGAGAGACAACCAAATCCATACCTTCTTCACATTTATACCCATCTTCTGAGCTAAGATTTAAGCACAAGCCTTCGTAGTTAACTGACAAAGATGTTGATTCATGACATCTGTTGTATTCACAAACGGGATCAGCTGTTTTGTTGTTTATAACTAGCCAGTGATTTTCACGGCAAGTGCCTTGTTCCAAAAGAATTTGGCATTGTCCTTCGAAAAAGACTTCATGATTCTCTTGGTTGCATGTATTTGTATTTTCAATGTTTTCTTTTTCTAGAAATCTTCTACTGAAATGATCACATACAGCATTAAAATCCACGAAAAAACTGTCACTGCATGGTACACAAACTTTGAGTTCCGCAGACTGATCTGACAGTTTGAATTCAGGTACAAGAAGTGGTTGTTCATTTTTTCCCCTATAGCTATTAGAGTTAAGAAATTCATCACACACATTGTTGTAGTCGAATTGTTGGAATGGTTCTGTACAAGGGACGCAGTGTGGTACTTGAGTAGAGGTTGAACTCAGTCCAATGAGTAGAAGTAACAGATTTATAAGAGCCATTCTTCAGGATACAGAACTGTGAACCTGTAATGGAATAAAGGAAATTGTTACTCTCAGCTAGTTTATTACTTCAGCCAAAACAGTGGTGTTCCAAACCTATGAAACCAATACATTTAATTAATATGTGACATTTGTTATCCATATTTATTTTTGAAAGAAAATATTATTTTACAGATAATATCTATCGTTTTTCAAAATTTCAAATTTTAATATCATAAAATTTAAAATCTAACAAACTAGTGTCATATAATCAGTTCAAATTAGAAATATCTGCAATAATAATTTTTTTGAGCTAGTATAAAGATTACGGAGCAGGGTCCGTTATCTCTACATGGTTAAATTCTTAATATTTAAACAATTATTATAATTTGAATAATATTTGGAATCATAGACACCATATTTTATTCAAGGATGTGAGCAAAAATCTAATTAACTGATCAATAATCTAAAGATGTTTTGAGAAAGGATCTAAGGACTTTCTTAGAAATGATCTAAAGACGTTTATAGAAATGATTTAAAGATGTTTATAGAAATGATCCAAAGACGTTTATAGAAATGATTTAAAGATGTTTATAAAAATGATCTAAAGAAGTTTTTAGAAACAATCTAAATATGTTTTTCGAAATATTCCAAAGAGGTTTTGAAATATGATTGAAGATGTTTCTAGAAATAATCTGAAGATGTTTTTAGAAATGTTCTAACGATTTTTTCTAAAGATCTAAAGATGGTTTTAGTTACTTTGTTAATTCTGGACCGCTATTTATATTTTTGATAATTTCATGTTCGTTTTCGTCACTTGGTTAATTTCTGGTCAGTTATCTTTAATTGTTCCTATCGCTATAAAACTGATAACTAAATAAGATAGAAATGTGAAAAGATATAGATATAAAGTGTCTTGGTATTTAGACAAGCTCTGTTACAAATGTAATTATATACATACAGCAATTTTTATATTAACTTTGTGTTTTGTACACATAAAAGTATAGGTTAAATCTTTCAATGGAAAATTTTAGTTTTTTTTTGAGTAAATGTACTGTATATGATACAATTATTTAAATTTTAAAATATGTTATATATGCTCGTTTATAATCACGTTCAAAATACATAAGTTCTAATTCCGTAATGAAAATAACAAATACACTAATTGTTATCGTTAAATAAATGGTATTTATTGATGTAAGTTAATTCAGAAGTATCAGGAATAACCGTAATTGCATGATTTTCCAGATTAAACAATTCAAATTATTATTCACTAAATACATCAGCTGTTACCTCTGCTTGCAAGTCACTACTAACCTCACAGTACGAGTACAGTTTCCTAACTAACATCTCATAGTTGAGGTTGTGTAGACCAGTATTTGAAGGTGATTATTTTAGTGCAGCTTGGCATTATTTCATATATCTTTATTGTTTATTTGGAAAATAAGCATGGAAAATATGATTGTTTATCATTAATTCTCTTATCAGTGAATCTTTAATATCGATCACCATTAATTCTATATTTTTGTTATTTTTTTTTCATTGTGAAAGGTTTTTTAGATTTTACTTACATATCTTACCAAAATAAGATTCATGCAATCAATTGAAAGAACACTAATAAATTCAGAGAAAAGAACTATGGTAGGGTTTTAGATGATTGAAAAATAGACCATTGATAAACTTCATTATATAGCTTCACCATATTTTTCTGATTGAGTAATGAGTTGCCTCTTGATCTATGTGCTTATATGAATTTTACGGCAGATTTTTCATCGGTGAAATTTCCGTGTGGATGGTAATTTTCTATGTTTAAATCAAATTGCACTTTTGATTACTTGTTACTTCAATTGCCAATTAAACATACAAACTTGTAATCTGCAGGTAAATTCCGGCGGGGAAATAACGTCCTAGAAAAATTCCACATTGTGAAAATTACGTCAGAAAAATTTCTACCTGTGAAAATCCAGCAGATAAAATATCTGTCACCATCTAGGTATATTGTTATGCTGGGGCTGATATAAGTGTTGTTATTTGTAAATTTGATAAATTTTGTTTGGTACCACAACTAGTATTCAATACCATTACCAATGGTGAATACCATTATCAATGTTCTATACCATTACTAATGTTTATACCATTATCTATATATGTTCTATACCGGTACCTATAATTTTATAGAAAATTTAACTGAGACATTAAATACCTTACATAAATATATTAAATAGTATAATAATTACTGTATAAGCTATATTATACTCGTTACATTATAATGCCATTTTCAGCACTTACTTATAAATACATAATGATAATATAATGTATTATTTAGTAATATATAATGATAATATAATATATAATATAATGATAGTATAATATAATGATAATATAATTTATAATATAATGATAATATGATATGATGATAATTTGATATATTATATATTGACAACATAAGTTTAACAATAATTAATAATTAATATATTAACAATTTATACCATGATAACTTTTAACCTATAGTTGATATAATTGGAAAAGAGGTTAGATATAATATATACGTAATTGAAATTGATTTAGTTTAGTTCAGGTTCATTTGTTTGCTCTATTTTACAGCAATGATTTATCTTACTAAAGATAGGTCCCAGCATCCTATATCCATGATATGATGAATATCTACAATCTACATATTTGCGGGGAGGTCATGGAATTGAACTTTCTCCTTTCCGTAATATTCTTTCTGGAGCCCCACAAGATGCGGTCATATCGCCCATTTTGCTCAATTAATTTTTCGTTGACGATTTTTCGTTCTCGACCACTGGTCCCATCTTCCCACCTCTCACTGCGTCTCTAAATTCAGGAATCATATATTGATACATAGGGAGAACACAAGCGGATCTCCAAAGTCCCAGTAAGAAAAAACACACACCTCTTTTCACTTGAGACGCTCACAAATTCAGTCTTCACATCAGCACACAAATGAACAACACTCTAATTCCACTAAATGTTACTCCTAAAACACTTGTTGTCATATTAGGCACCCATTATACTTTTCATTCCTCATTATATCATAAACTGCTTAAGCTACATCCTGAGAGCACTTGCAGGTACAAGCTGAGGATTAACGAGGGAGCATCGAGAGAACTCATCTACCGGAGACTATCGGTAAACTCTGGAGGATATCGTCCGAGTGGCGTGGGCTCAACAGTCGGAGACAGATGTGTTGTGTGCCGGAGGGCGATAAGGAGAGGGATTACAGGAAAGTTCACCACTCGCAATCCACCGCCAGAAAATTCACCGTGCTCAATACATCGCATGATAAGTTGACCGAAACTCAATTTATTGTAACTCGTAAAATTTTAATTCAAGTAATGTGTGTTGATAACTCTTTGAATCAAAGTTAAGAAAAGGTTCGACCACTATATGCATAATAATTGAGGACGTATTCAAATACTTTTTCCCACGTAATTGACGTCTAATTAGTGGCTGATATATTTATTTTACTATGAATTCTCTGTATTGCTGTTATACTTTTTAAATTGCTTAGCGGTGAATTTTCCGGCGATGAATTGAGGGTGATGAACTTTTCACACAGAAAGCAGAGGAGCCCCAGTGGTTAGATGCAGTGAATATGCAGTGGTATCCCATATAATGTGTACGGTCTAAGAAAACGATGATGGGAAAAGAGGATGACATGTGGAGATACTAAGGCTGTAAGGGAAGTTATGAAATCGGCACCACGCAGGAGGACAGTCTCCAACAGCCTGCCACTATGTCAGATAGCACACATTGCCTGGAGAGTCACAATAAGCTGACGAGTAGCGCAGCACCGTTGGTCTGATGGAGCTGCAAGAGGCTCTACCACTTGAAATTTATTAAATAAACAAAGAACCGGACCCCAAGTAAAAAATGAGTAGTAGGAGGAGTTTCCAAGAAAACCGGCATCACCACATTGCAATGGATTAGGAATAGTCAATTGTAGAGTATAGTGGAATGTCTGAGTCAGAAGTTTAATATTTTTGTACGGGCTTAAAGTGACTTTACTATTAGATTTTTAAAATTTTAATTTTGAATTAGTCAATTAGTTCACCATGTTGGAAGCGGTATTTTCAATATTAATAAAATCTAAATGTTTTATTTTGATTAGATGTGACCATTCGTCAACTAAATTTTCCCCAAAACTACATTCCTAACCAGGTGATGTAAGGTATAGGCATTGCCTCTCATTTAACATAGACTGTATTTTTCAGTTAGGAATACTGAAATTAATAGCGAGTCAGTACTTTTGTGGCTAGTGTTATGTGTAGGGAGTGTGCGTGGTATATAGAAAAATCCGTGTAATTTAATTGTTTCTGTTTGTTCCAGTTTAATGTTCAAATTTGGTAACGTTTTTTGTTTAGTAATTTGATCATTGTTGCTTATGCAGAAGGTGATCCACAGATTAATATACCGTTATTGTGTGACTGCATAGTTCAAGTAGTAATCTTTATAGCAGCAATGTAAGTGTTCATTATCCCTCAATGAAATTAACTTTCCCAAACGTCTGATGGTTTTTAATATATGAACTTGGATATTTATGAAGCTACTATTTCGTAGATTAATTTTTGGTGTTTTTCTTTTCTTTGCCAGCTCCTTGTTAAAGTCCCTGACTTGGAGTGTGGATTTTCCCTTCTGCCCTTGATCCGATCCACGACTCGGATTGTGGTCGGCGGTTTCACTTTAGTTCTAACCTGTGCCGTCTACGCACTGTGCCGTCTACGCACTGTGCCGTCTACTCGCTGTGCCGTCTACTCGCTGTGCCGTCTACGCACTGTACCGTCTACGCACTGTACCGTCTACGCACTGTACCGTCTACGCACTGTGCCGTCGATCTACGCACTGTGCCGTCTACGCACTGTGTCGTCTACGCACTGTGTCGTCTACGCACTGTGCCGTCTACGCACTGTGCCGTCTACGCACTGTGCCGTCTACTCGCTGTGCCGTCTACTCGCTGTGCCGTCTACGCACTGTACCGTCTACGCACTGTACCGTCTACGCACTGTGCCGTCGATCTACGCACTGTGCCGTCTACGCACTGTGTCGTCTACGCACTGTGTCGTCTACGCACTGTGTCGTCTACGCACTGTGCCGTCTACGCACTGTGCCGTCTACGCACTGTACCGTCTACGCACTGTACCGTCTACGCACTGTACCGTCTACGCACTGTACCGTCTACGCACTGTACCGTCTACGCACTGTACCGTCTACGCACTGTACCGTCTACGCACTGTACCGTCTACGCACTGTACCGTCTACGCACTGTACCGTCTACGCACTGTACCGTCTACGCACTGTACCGTCTACGCACTGTACCGTCTACGCACTGTACCGTCTACGCACTGTACCGTCTACGCACTGTACCGTCTACGCACTGTACCGTCTACGCACTGTGCCTTCTACGCACTGTGCCTTCTACGCACTGTGCCTTCTACGCACTGTGCCGTCTACGCACTGTGCCGTCTACGCACTGTATCGTCTACGCACTGTATCGTCTACGCACTGTACCGTCTACGCACTGTATCGTCTACGCACTGTATCGTCTACGCACTGTATCGTCTACGCACTGTATCGTCTACGCACTGTACCGTCTAAGCCGTGTACCGTCTACGCACTGTATCGTCTACGAACTGTGACGTCTACGAACTGTGACGTCTACGCACTGTGCCGTCTACGCACTGTGCCGTCTACGCACTGTGTCGTCTACGCACTGTGTCGTCTACGCACTGTGTCGTCTACGCACTGTGCCGTCTACGCACTGTGCCGTCTACGCACTGTGCCGTCTACTCGCTGTGCCGTCTACTCGCTGTGCCGTCTACGCACTGTACCGTCTACGCACTGTACCGTCTACGCACTGTGCCGTCGATCTACGCACTGTGCCGTCTACGCACTGTGTCGTCTACGCACTGTGTCGTCTACGCACTGTGCCGTCTACGTACTGTGCCGTCTACGCACTGTGCCGTCTACGCACTGTACCGTCTACGCACTGTACCGTCTACGCACTGTACCGTCTACGCACTGTACCGTCTACGCACTGTACCGTCTACGCACTGTACCGTCTACGCACTGTACCGTCTACGCACTGTACCGTCTACGCACTGTACCGTCTACGCACTGTACCGTCTACGCACTGTACCGTCTACGCACTGTACCGTCTACGCACTGTACCGTCTACGCACTGTACCGTCTACGCACTGTACCGTCTACGCACTGTACCGTCTACGCACTGTGCCTTCTACGCACTGTGCCTTCTACGCACTGTGCCTTCTACGCACTGTGCCTTCTACGCACTGTGCCTTCTACGCACTGTGCCTTCTACGCACTGTGCCTTCTACGCACTGTGCCGTCTACGCACTGTGCCGTCTACGCACTGTATCGTCTACGCACTGTATCGTCTACGCACTGTACCGTCTACGCACTGTATCGTCTACGCACTGTATCGTCTACGCACTGTACCGTCTAAGCCGTGTACCGTCTACGCACTGTATCGTCTACGCACTGTATCGTCTACGAACTGTGACGTCTACGCACTGTGCCGTCTACGCACTGTGCCGTCTACGCACTGTGCCGTCTACGCACTGTGCCGTCTACGCACTGTGCCGTCTACGCACTGTGCCGTCTACGCACTGTGCCGTCTACGCACTGTGCCGTCTACGCACTGTGCCGTCTACGCACTGTGTCGTCTACGTACTCCATCCTCTCTACAACATTCACGAATACTTTATGGGTAACAGCTATTTAATCATTTCAAAATAAATTTTGGTTCAAAAAATATCTAATTAGGATTATCTTCCAACAGATTTTAATAAATGATCGATATTATGCAATCATATCATTCTAAAGAAAATATATTGAATTTTCTCATTTGGAATATTATATAATCAAATGTTACTTATTCTTCTTTTCAAATATTTTTTGTAAATAAATGAGGCAGATCTACCTAAGTATTATTACCTAAAAAAAATGGTATTAAATTGTATAGTTAGCACTTCGTTTGAACTTCATTTAACCAATAAACTGAAAAATAGATCAAATTCCATTATTGATATTCACCATCTAATAAAACCAACTCGTTTTATTTATGAGTGGGGTTGGTTTACATAGTACATTTGATATGATTTTCAAAACAGTAAAAAAGATGGCGAAACAAGCCATATATTCCAAATTCATTGCATTTTGCATGGGGAATAGCGAGTGAAATTTGAGTCAAATCTCATAAAAACAAGTACCTTCATCCAGAACGCCATTACACGATTACTATTGGCCATTCTAGAGAGCCATTGGCAGAAAATCTGATTACTAGAAGATGTTCTTTACGACTCTTGTATACTTAATGATCTATTCAAGTACATTGTCGATTGCTGTTAATTTCTCTCTATAGCTTTGTTAACTTCGTGATTTTTACCAAAAGAGTGAATTATGGTGGCTTTTTCGAGCCCTATACTAAACTTTGTCCTGACCATATATGCTCTATGAGTATCAGGTTGAATTCGGCAAATTTTAGTATTAAATTAATATCCTCTGAAAATCATCAACTTAATCTTGAAATTTAATTCTAAAAAAAATATGTTACCATGAAGAAATGATTGTCACTTCAATACACGGATGGGTAGGTATACATCAGAATTATTAATTTATATATATTTATATAAGGTAGTCGGTTGTAATACACTTTTCTACCCATCCGCTATATAAATATAATCCTGTAATTCGTTATATAGTGCAGTTTAATACATACTAGTAGTTATAGAAAAATGTAATATATAATGTAATATAGTTTCAAATAAAACATCCAGGATGCATTAATTACTTCTGACTACAAATAAAACTGTATGTAATCAATACTGCATATATTTATAGAGTATTATATTTATTTGAATTATTAATCTTATGTACTCTTTACAATATAAGACTGAATATGCAACGAGTGTTAATAATGAAGATTCTTTTAAAATCGATATTGTGTGTTCTGAATGAGAAGGAATATGTACCATATACAGTTCAATTTGATCCAAATGAAATAGAACTTGATCAAAGTGAATTTCAATTTGATCCATGTAATATTGAACTTGATCCATGTGAAATTAAAAATGATTCATGTGAAATTGAATTTGATCCAATTAAAATAAATATTATAGAGAAACTTCATAATTTTCTACAATTATCAATATACAATAGATTTTCAAATGACATAGATTTGGAAATAATTACAATGGACTACGAAGAAGCAGTTAGATAGGAAAGTTGAATGGTAAAACAAACTTACCAATCACATTTCAGTGACAATACTCATAGATGTAGAAAATATATTCTTTGAATATAATCACTTACTAAAGAATGTTACAGAATAGAACACAAGCTCTTGTGACTACACTCTCTGATAGAAGAGAAGGTGATAGTAAGTGAAACCAACAACTACATAATTTCATTTGGATCAAATTGAGAAGTTTTAAAATTGAAGTTACCCGATTTGCATGGTGTACGGACAACTGTCATGCGGACAACTGCCATAACGGACAACTGACATGCGAAAAACTGCCATGCGTATTGTTATTTTATTTAAGGTGATTTGTTATTCGTTTGTAAATTGAACTTTTCATGGAAATAAATTGATGCGAGGTATATTATTATTTTATCCTAAAAATTAAGTAGAATAATATTAATCGTATAGTCCAAAATGGTGCATGAAGAAGTATAAAAATTAGTATTGACTGTTGATTCAGAATTTAACGTTGTAGTATACCAAGTGTATGTCTTAGTTAAATCATTTATTTCACATTTAACCCATTTAGCTCCTTAAACAATCAAATGGTTGACAAAATGATTGAAATCTATAGATGTAAAACTTTCTTTTCAAACATTTCAAAATACAAAGAAGAATAGTACAAATACAAGCTTTACAGGTTAAAATTTCCTGTGAGTGTGATTTTGCATCTTATTATTTAATCATTTTCCATTGCATTAAATAATATCATTTTTTTTGTAAGAACTAACTTTGTTGCTAGATTCAGGATTAGAAACTGAAGTAATAATTATCTTATTTCTATGGTAAAAAATTTCTTACAAAGAACACTTTACTCAGTAACTTTGAAATTTGAATTTGTTTTTCTATCGTTTCTTTGTTGTTAGCTCCCACCGATCAGAAATCCATGCATTACATCTGCTATAATATTTGAAGAGTGTCAAAATATCTGAATAATTGTTACTGAAATTTGTCTTTTAAAATTTATTATTATACTTATAAACAAATCAAATTCTAATTAACTCATATATGTCCAGTGTTGTGTGAAAGCAATTCTTAAATAGTAAGATGCAAATCACACCAATTAAAAATTTTAACCTGCAAAGCTTATATGTTTTTTCTATTCTTTGTATTCTGAAACGTTTGAAAAGAAAGTTTTGCATCTATAAACTTTAACCTTCTTTCAACCATTTGATTATTTATGGTGCTAAATCTGAAAGAAAATGATTGTAACAAAGATAAAATTTAGTATTACTTCAATACTAATTGCTATGCTTCTTCATTCACAATTTCAGACTATACAATATTTAACCTTTTTATACTATAATTTTCACAATATAATTTTCACACAATATCTCAATAAACCCATATGACAGTTCTACCAATTATTTTTCAATATGACCACCATTGGCGGCGATTACTCTCTCGAGTCTACCTTTGAAGCTCTTTACTGCAGCATGGAAGGTTTCTTGGGGAATTTTGGTCCATTGTCGCTTGAGGGACTTCTTCAGAGTTTCCGTACTATCATGGGCTGTAGTGCACGCTTTTTTTTCCAAGATGGACCGCACACGAAAGTCCAGAGGGTTCAGGTCCGGCAATGAAGGAGGCCACAATTCCTTGGCATCCGGTAAATTCATCGCATGGTAAACTCATCGCGTGGTAAATTCATCGCATGGTAAATTCATTGCATAGTAAATTCATCGCGTGGTAAATTCATCGCATGGTAAATTCATTGCATGGTACATTATAAAATTAAATTGATAAACTTAAATATACTCTTTGCAAATAATTGCGCCGACCTTATTTTATTTTTCGCTGGATTAGGGTAACTTGTTTGTACGAATCTGTGATATTAGTTTATTTTAAATGGTTGGATTTTAGTAATAGAATGTCATACAATTTTCGCATGTATATCATTCAATTAATATCTAATTTAAAATATTTAATATGTGAGTATACTTGCATTAATTTATTATTTTATAGTTATGCATATTTTTCTTTAATTCAAATTTATAATGTTTCTCATCAAACTACGTATTTGGGTAGCTACTCGTAGTTTGAAGAACAACATAACTGTAAATGCTACACCTCTTTGAAAATATGATCAGCAAAGCATCATTGTCTCATTATATGGGATCCAGGTTTTCTAATTATTTAAAGAGGTATTGATTACAATTTATCATTTTAAAAGTAATGTAGATATATTTTTTGTGTAGTTGTAACGATAGAATTTAATCTGTAATATCAACGGTTTGCTTTAGCAACATATCCATGTATTATTTCGTTGACCGACAATTGGGCCACGACAGTTGGGCAGAAGACAATTGTGCCCAGGACAATTAGACCCCACGACAATTGGTCCCCGGACGATTGGGCCAACGACAATTGGGCAAAAAGGACCAATATATTATTTGCCCATTTCTTCAGAGTCTACAGTATCAACTTAATTAAAGACCATTGCTACCGTAATAACTTAGGATGTGACAATATGCGTTTGGTATAAAAATGTAGTCTTGAGCATCATTAAAATATAGAATATTCTTAATATGAAGAAAACATTCTCGTTATGAAAAATATATATCTTTCAATAGAACATATTCATTTAATAAATAAATGGTTTTATACTTTTAAATTACTATAATTTTCTGTTTTGAGATAGGTCATGTTAGCAACATATTTCATAGTTACAGTACCTCTATAGTGAACTCCTGTATAGTGAATGAGTTAGGATGTAGCCAATAGAAAATAAGAAAGTAGCTATTTTAGATGAAGAGACAATAGAAAATAAGAATGTGGATATTTAAAGAATGATGTGGCCCTCCAAGACATGCTGAAATTATTGGAACATACAAGTCAAACTAAAAATAATGTGAATTTGTTGAAACCTGTTCAGTGTTCAATATAGAAGAGTTTCATAAATTAGTATTACAAAAGGTATTTTCACAATCTCATTTTATCTCTACAACTCTTCATTTTTTGTTAGTTCAATGTCACGAAAATCTTTAAAATTCACATGACATGATTCAATTTAATAAAAAATATTTAAATACTTCAAAGATTTTGATTTCACCGAAACATGAGATTAGTATACAAATGTGATTTAACGGACTTGCTAATATTCACCTTACCAAGCATATCAAACGAATTTAAAAATTACAAACATATTTTTAGAGAATATAAAACATATTTCAAAAATAATATTGTCACTACCCTAATAATAACAAAGTAACACTTCTTTATTGTGTCTTCTGCCCAATTTTTTCTTAGTTCAATTTTTTTGGAGCCCAATTGTAGTGGGCTCAATTGTTGTGAGCCCAATTTTTCCTTGGGACCAATTTTCCTGGGGCTCAATTGTCCTGGGCCCAATTGTCTGTGCACCATATTGTTTGTATCGTTTCAATGTCTTTATAAAAAAATCATCTTTTATTTACCTCTCCATTATTTGTATTATCTACCTTCCTTTTATATGTCACCGATGATTTATTATGTGATGAATTTACCTGCGATGAATTTACCATGCGATGAATTTACCATGCGATGAATTTACCATGCGATGAATTTAACATGCGATGAATTTACCATGCGATGAATTTACCATGCGATGAATTTACCATGCGATGAATTTACCATGCGATGAATTTACCGCGATGAATTTAACCGCGATGAATTTACACTGATCCCAATTCCTTCCTCCAAAACGCAGGAAAGTGACGCTCACACCAATCCTGAGTTTTGTTCGCTGTGTGCGAGGGCGCTCTGTCCTGTTTAAAGGAAAAAGGCCTGTCCTTGAAGTGCTTCTTCATCTCGACTTTTCTTGTAGTCAAAATATCTTCGATATACGAGTTTGCGTTAAGTTTAGCTCCTTTTTTCACGGAAATGAGAGGAGATACCAAACTCTCAGAGATGGCAGCCCAAACCATAACAGAGGCAGGCTTTTGGCGAAGGAAAACAGTCTTTACGGATTGAGGGATACTGTCAGCACTTTTTGCCAAATTTCTCTCGTTCTTGGAGTTGAATTTGGCCTCTACAGTAAACATTTCCTCATCCGAAAAGACGATCTCACCAGCCTGCGTGCCATCTTTCATTGCATTCAAAAGAATCTTTGATCTGTCCAGGCTCTTCTGATTCCGCAAGTCCGTGAGCTGTTGCATGTTGTTGTTGTTGTTTAGCCCCCCCCGACCCTCAGGGAGCAGGGGGCGACCGAGTGAACGCGCCTCGGGAGAAGCCACCCGAGACACGTGTGGGGGGTATGGGCCTAAGTGAACCCAATATCCCTCAGGAAGGCAATGACTTCCTGAGGGCGGGTCCATATGTGCTCCAGTGAATGTGTGTTGTGTGTGGTCCGATGTTGTTGTAGTGTTGGACATTGTGTGAGAATGTGGGAGATTGTCCCCGGGTCCGTGGAGCAGTACTCACACAGATCCGAGTCCACCCTCCCAATTCTGTGTTTGTAAGAAGGGAGAGAAGGGTGATGTCCACATCGAAGACGTGACAGGGTTACCCTGTCACGAAGCGAGAGGTGAACCTCACTGGAGTCGATAGGGGGAGGCCTAACTCCTAGAAGAGAGTTAGGTGGGAAGGAGGAAATAGCTCTGTCTGTGAGTGTGGTGTGTATATGTCTTTGTAGTGAAGTGTTGGGTGGGGTGTCTGGGAGTGTATTAAAGATGTTTCTGTAGTGTGTGGCTGGTGTAAGGTGAATGTTTCGTGGAGTCCTTCGCTCAGTTTGCATGTAGTGTAATGGATGAGAGGGGCTTAGTGTGGAGGTGTAGAAGTGTGTACCCCTCATATCCATGTGTGTAGCGAGCGGAAGGACTCGTGTCTCCTCATGGAGGTGTGTTGTGGGTGTTGTTTGTGTGCAGCCGGTGGCAATCCGGAGTGCAGTGTTTTGTGTACGCTGGAGTTTGTGTAGGTGTGTGTTGGCTGTATCAGGTGACCAAGCAGTGTGCGCGTATGTGAGGATGGGTCTAATGAACTGTTTGTATAGTGTTGTTGTGTCTTCCTTGGAGTGTCCGTAAGTAGTGTGAGTGAGGGCGCGCATGACGTTCAGTCTGTTTTTGGCTCTGTTGTTGGTGTCGTTAATGTGGTGTTTAAACGTCATGCCGCGGTCAAGTGTGATTCCAAGGATTTTAGGCGTGTTGTTGATGGGAAGGGGAGTGTTGTTAAGTGTTATGTTTGGATGGGTATTGTATTCACGAGTATGGGGGGATATGAGTGTGAGGGAGGATTTGTTTGCGGAGACCTTTAGTCTGTTTGTTTCTAGCCAGTTTTCTAGTGAGTAGATGTATGTTTATAAATTGTTGGCTGCGGTCTCGTGTTTGGGATGTTGCGACATGATGGTGACATCATCCGCGTATGTAAGGGTGTGTACCGAGGTGTTTGTTGGCGTGGGGAGGTCGTGGAGGTATAAATTGAAGAGAGTAGGTGAGAGAACGGAGCCCTGCGGTACTCCATCAGTGTAGTGTCGTGTTCTGGAGGACTTGCCGTTGTAGAGTGTTTTGCCAGAGCGGCCTGAGAGATAATTGGCAAGCCATTTTTTAAACGAGTCGTGGATGTGTGTGTTGAGTATTTTGTTAATGAGTAGGTGTCGTGGAACTGTATCGAAGGCTTTACTTATGTCAATGGCAGCTATAAGTGTCCTACTTGCAGGTTTGTTAGAGTTCAAGCCTTCGAGTGTTGTTTGTGTGAGGTGGGTAAGGAGAGTAGATGTGGAGTGTTCGGATCTGAAGCCGTGTTGTGAGGGGGATAGTGGGATATGTGGTGTTATGTTGTTAAGAACCAGCCTCTCGAGTATTTTGGAGGGGGTAGAGAGTAAGGATATAGGTCTATATGAGGCTGGATCTGTGGGGGGTTTGTTAGGCTTCAGAATCGGGATGATCTTGGCTTGTTTCCATGTGTTGGGTATACTATTGTTCTGAACTGAGTAGTTGAAGATGTCTGTGAAGACCCTGATGGCGTGTGGTCCTAGATGTTTTAAATGTTTATTTGATATTCCATCAGGGCCTGTGGAGGGAGTGTTCTTAGTAGCCCGGATAGCCTCGGTGACCATTGCCGGGGTGAAGGGAGGTGTAGGGAGATGGTTGGTGCATGTTCTGTGCAGGCGACGCAGTATTTTCCTATCTATTGGGTGTGTGGGTAACCTACTTGTACTAGAATAATGTTTGTTAAGAGCGTTCGCCTGCTGTGTGTCGGTGAGTATTGTGTTGTTGTGTGTAAGGGACTCGTGTGTTTTTGGTTGGTCTATGTATTTGTTATTGAGTCCCCTAATGAGTTTCCAGAGTTTGTTTGCGTCTGAGCGGAAATTAATAGTGTTTAGTGTGTTTTGCCATATGTTCTGTTGCTGTGTTTTAATTTCCGCTTCAATGTCAGTGTTGAGTTGTTGTATGCGTGTTATGGTGTCATGTGTGGGTGTGAGAGTGCGAAGGTGTTTCCTAATCTGTATTAAGTGTTTTATGTTTGGTGTGAAGGTGGGGTTAAAGTGTCTGATGTTACCTGTGGGAATAAAGTGTTTGTTTGCGGTAGTGATTATGTTGGTGACATGTTTTGTGGCTGCATCTATGGAAGAGAAGTTGTTTAAGTTGAAGTGTTCTAGTTGGTTTTCCACAGATGCAGTAAATTCGATCCAATGTGCTTTTTTGTAGTTAGTGAAAGTGTGTCATTGTTTGTGTGGGCTAAGAGGTGCGTGTAGGTTGTATGTGATGAGTATGGGAAGGTGGTCTGAACTAAGTTCGTGTAGTGTTTTCCACGAGGAGCGGAGTGTAATGTCGGGAGTGGCAAATGTAATGTCGGGAGATGTTGGTTGTGTGTGTATGTTAAAGGGTTTTCGTGTTGGTGTGTGTGCGTCGTTGAGTATAATGTGTGTGTCAAGTTGTGTAGTGATTGTGTCGGCTCGAGTGTCTGTTTGTTGTGTGGTGAGCCAGGTAGGGTCGTGAGCGTTGAAATCCCCCAGGATGAGAGAGTTAGTGTGGGTGTTTAGGTGTTCTAGGTGTGGTGTGTATCCTGAGGGTGTGGAGTCTGTGGGGGGTATGTAAATGTTTGTTATGTTGTATGTGCGTTTGTGTATCTGTATACGTATAGACTGTAGTTCGAGTGTGGGATCTTGTGGCATTCGTGAGAGTGTTTCGGCAGTTGTGTTAGTGAAGGGAATGTTTTTGTGGATCAGTGTGATGAGGCCCCCTCCGCCTCGTGTAGGCCGATCGTGTCTGAGTGTTGTGTATCCAGGAAACTTTGGTGTGATTTTGTTATTGGTGAGTTTTGTTTCCTGGATAGTGGCTATATGTATGTGGTGTTCGTTTAGGAGTGTCTTAAGTTGCATGCGCTTGTTTTGAATGCCGTTTATGTTGAATTGTAGAATCTTCAGTGTGTTGCGTGGACCAGTAGGAAGATTAGCAGGAAAAACAGGATCAGGTTGAGGAAGGGGAGGACCAGGATGGCCAGGTGCAGGTAAAGGAGGAAGAACAGGCTGAGCAATAGGAGGAGGAATAGGCGCAAGAGGAGTGAGAGCGATAGCAGGAGGGGTGTTGAGTGGTATATGTGGTGGTGTAGAAAGAGCAGTTATTAAGACAGGTGTAGATTGAAGAAGGGGAGGACCAGGAGGGCCAGGTGGAGTAACAGGTGGAAGAATAGGTCGAGTGATAGGGGAAGATGTGGATGGAAGAGAGGCGGTAGCGATAGTAGGAGAGAGAGGAGTGGGGTTGGGAGTGTTGGGTGGTGTTGTTGGAGTAATGTTGTGTGAAGGGTGACAGTTTTTACACCGCCAACCCTGTGGGATATGTCTATGTTGGTGGACCCCAGAGCAGCGTTTATTGTAGTGTGTCCAGCTGCTACAGACTTCACACTGAATTCCGCCTGTTCGGCGGGTCCAGGGAAGACTGCATGTTGGACACATGTAAGGGCCAGGATTAGTCTCAATGTCACCGGAGAGTAGGAGTAGGAGAGTTAAAGGGGGGAAGTATGCCGGCTCACACTCCCCCCTTGGGGAAAAAACGCTCTGGGGCTGTGTGTGTACAAGGGTGGGCAAAGCCCGGGGCGACACTCGGGTCGCGTCCCCACTGAGTGAGGACGGGGGGTTGAAGAATCTTTCGTGCCCATGTTTGGGCCACGCCGCCACCACGTGTAGGCTTTCTTCTGGGCGGCAGCTGTTGCATGTTATTCATTTTGGAGGGGGAAAACTTGAGGTCTTCTTTGACGATGGTTCTCACACTTTTTTCGTCGATATCCATACTCTTAGCCATCTTTCTCATGCCTCGCTTGAGGTTCCTCCTTATCCGCTCCCTTATGGCTTTGATTTTGGTTGGAGTGCGTGCAGTGCGAGGTTGTCCACACCTGGGTCGATCACCTGTTGTCTCCAGTTTTTGGTAGCGTTTAACAGCATTCCTAACAGTCGATTTCGGTGCTTTTAACAGCTTATCAATCTCTGGGTTTGTCTTCCCTGCGCAGTGTAGCTGAATAATAGCTTCACGTTGACTCATTTTTACAAAAGACAATGTAAATTTATCAAAATTTAGACCTGGAACATTAAAGTATATGATTATAGGAAGAGAACGAGATATAAATGGATAAATTTAGTAAATAAATAACATTACTATTTTGAAAAATAAAATTTGATCGGGGACTTTCTCCGCACCCTGTCATATTGAAATATAAAAAGTGAGTAATCAAATTTAATCACGTACTTATCATACTTATTCATACTTATTCTCGAAACTTGAAATTACTCTTTTTGATAATTTTAGATAAAACGTTTCTTGCCATTTTCATCTTTTCACCCCCCCCCCCTCCCTCCGCCCAAGATAGTATAAACGCAATTAGATCCATTCATCAACATATTACGTAAGGGTACGGTTACTATGGATGCGTATTCAAGCGATTTTTCGCACTGACGATATCGTCAGAACTGATCGTCAGTGCGAGGTGGTTACACTGTACGCGATTTCTGATCGTCAGTATGTTTCTGCCCCATTAATATTGGGGTCTAAACTAGGGTACGGTTACTATGGATGCGTATTCAAGCGATTTTTCGCACTGACGACATCTGATGAAGTCAGATAAAAATCAACTTCATACTTTCCAATGGGAGTGGTTACAGTGGCAGCGATTTAGCCGTCAGAATACGTAGGGAGTCGTCAGAATAACTTCGGCGTTCATATGAATTTGATTTTTTCATGCGACTGGCGACAGATTCGGTAATGTTTGTGTTAAATTCTCTTATTTTCGATTGTTGTTACTGTTTACTTGTGCGTTTTGAAATACATTATTTGATACTACCTATCAGGAATAATACAGATTTTTTTAATTGTATATATTATACCTATTTGTTCATATTAAGGTTTAATTGGTCGCTACTGTGTACATTTTTTTCAATGAAATTGAATATCCTTATATGTAGTTAAATAAAAAATTCTTCTTATTTTTATATTTAGGAATTTCAAAAGTTGTGCACAGTCAAAAAATAATCAAATTAGCGTCGCACACAGGAAGATTTTAATTCCTCCCGAACATTATATTAAATAAACAAAGTTTAGACCCCAAAATTACTTGGGCTGAAACATACTGACGATAAGAAATCGCATACAGTGTAACCACCTCGCACTGACGATCAGTTCTGACGATATCGTCAGAGCGAAAAATCGCTCGAATATGCATGCATAGTAACCGTACCATAAACTATGTTTATTTGATATAATGTTCCGTAAGAATTAATACATGTGTGCCTCTGAAATAATAGACGCAACGCTAATTTGATTATTATTTTCACAATTTCACTGCACACAATTTTGCAATACCTAAATAGAGAAATGATGAGAATATTTTTTATGTAATATAATTATTGACAGATATTCCATTTTATTAAAAATAAAAATTGTACAAAGTAAAAACCAATTCAAGCCTTTATATATAACTATATTATGATTAAATTAATTTTATATAATTAAATAATATCTGTATTATTTCTGATACCCAGTATCAAATAATATATTTCCAAAATGCATGAGTAAACAGTAACAGCAATCAAAAGGAAGAGAAATATACAAAAAAATTACAGAAAGTTGTCGCAAGTCGCATGAAAAAATCAAATTCATTTGAACGCTGAAGTTAGCTGACGACTTCGTACGTATTCTGACAACCAAATCGCAGCCACTGTAACCACTCCCATTGGAAAGCATGAATTTGATTTTCATCCGATTTCATCAGAAGTCGTCAGTGCGAAAAATCGCTTGAATACGCATCCATAGTAACCGTACCCTTACTCGAGTGAATTATTTCGAATAGTTGATAATGATACTAAAAGAGTAAGAAATACTGGACATATGAATACCCTAATCGACACGAAAGATCACACTATTAAGCATCAATATAAGTTACTCCAATGGTGTAACTTTGCTAAAATCTCTTCAGCAATGCATCGCTAGTAGGGATGGGATTAACCTATAACCATACTATATAATCATATTCTTTTTATCTTTTTTGTTATAGCATATATTATAGTATTTGAAGAAAAGACAATTCAACAAAGTTTGCCCTAACAATAATCGGGATATTGAAGACATTGTATAATGAACTAACTATTGACATTCAAAATTGAACTAAAATAAATACACAACAGCCGATGTGACACAGTAGACGATAGCTAGTTACAAAAAAATGTTTCATCATAGATAGGTATAGTTTGAACTTCTTTATGTTTTCGAAAATTGAACATCTTTTATCACTAGCTTTCGGCTACTGTGTCATATTGGCTATTGTGTCATATCGCCCATCAAAAATAATATTCAGACTCCCTTAGATAAGACTGTTTTGAATAATAAAAATATGATTGTAGTTTTGTTCTGAGTTCTGACTAACTGACAGTACTGAACGGATAGTTTATGTGTCAAAGCAATAATTTTACAGATTCAAAATTGGAAAACGTTTTTGTTGTTTCTCTAATTATCGGAGAGGGGTATGCATTTTGAGTCTATAAGAAACTTATTGCGCTATTTAATTAGTGTAAAATTGGTGTAATAATCTTGGATCATTTTTCTTCTTTTGTGCTGGATGCCCTTAAATTTAAATATTAAGTTTGGTTGGCCAAGAGTTTTCTTACAGCAGCTGATTTTAACTTCCTTTCGAAACAAATTTAATAGCAAAAAATTAATTTTACAAGTTATATTGTATAAATTCATCCCCAGTACCAACAAAAATATCAAAGATCAAAGTACAGGATATAGGACTCCTGAATTATGGAATGCAGAATTTTTGGAATTTCCTAAATAATGGACCCAAATTTTATAAAATACAAAATTTATGGAATTTTATCTCATTCAGAGAAGTTGTGATTAATTCCAACAACGGAAAGATAAGTTTCCTAATATTTATTACCTAATTTTAGTAGGGATTAACGTCTGCTTCGGGACCAAAGCCCAATCGCTGACGAAAAAAGTAATTAAGGACAAGGGACAAGAAGAGACAGCCTGTAATAAACGTTCATGAAATATTCACTTTACACCGTCACTGACCATGTTCATGAATACAGAAAAGCTACTCATGAATGCATTCACTTACCATGGAATGTGACGGAAAAGAACAAAATTAAGCACCGGTGGCTTGGCTCACGGATGAAAGAGGAAAACGAAGAGGCGAAAGTAAATGAAGCCTACAAGCCAATCTGACACAAAAATAGAAGACTTATTAGTTGAAGAGCATAACCCTAGCACTATCTTCTAAAACTGCAAGCAGCGTTAAAAAATGATGAACATGGTTAAATAGAAAAAAAACATATTTCATAATCCAAATTACAACAGTTCAGGTTCCAAGGTACGCCACTCTCTTTCTCATCAATTCACCACAAAGAACTTCAGGGTAGAGTCTCCTCAACATTACGGTTACAATCAGGGATTATAAAAATATATGAATATATAATTATTTCTGTGAAAAAAACGGTATTCATTTTCCTTGGAATAAAAACAAATATAGTACTTTGCAACATTTTTTCCACCTCTCTATCACATTTTACCCCTGGTCTCAGATATCAAAGTTTAAAACTATTTCGTGGGTTGCACAAAATAGTTCATAAATAGAAGTGGGCTGCACTAAGAATCCCACTTATTTAGTTACTTTGGTTGCATGGTGGGATACTATGTAACCAATTTATTTAGTTACTTTGGCTTCATGGTGGGATACTATGTAACCAATTTATTTAGTTACTTTGGCTGCATGGTGGGATGCTATGTAACCAATTTATTTAGTTACTTTGGTTGCATGGTGGGATACTATGTAACCAATTTATTTAGTTACTTTGGTTGCATGGTGGGATACTATGTAACCAATTTATTTAGTTACTTTGGCTGCATGGTGGGATACTATGTAACCAATTTATTTAGTTATTTTGGTTGCATGGTGGGATACTATCTAACCCCATATAAGAATGACTATTTATGTCCCACCTTCTTTTGAAGGATTAAAATAGAATTGTTACGATTTTTGGCTTTTATTTCATACTATTGAGTTCAATTATATACTGATACATAATTAATTAATTCAAATAATTATTAAAAAGGTTTGCGCCAGAGGACTGAGATTATAAAGTTAAAAAACATACAAAATATATGAATTACTTGACAGAATCATTAGCTTATCACATTTAAAACTCCATCAACTTCCAATCTTACATAGTCTTGAATAAAAGTTTCCTACACAGCTCTATCAGTTGACTCTGGTTCTATTCTATCTCCAAAGTTCTTTCTTTTTTCTCTCTCTGTTGACACTCTGCAGCAGATTAATCAATGTCAAGTGGAGCCTGAGTCAAAATAACTGCAATGAATATAAAGTTTTTGTGTCTGTTGGGCAGATTGGAGACGTCGTGAGACTGTCTGCAGTGCCTAAAAAACACCACGTGGTTTATTTCGGAATTAGATTCAAATAAGATTTATTAGTGGTAAGTTGATAACTTCTTCAAATAAGAAATATTAAATATAAATAATTAAGTAGTTATAAAACGCTATAACTCCTTCATTTGAAATTCTTATTACATTTCTATTAATGGCTTATATTTTAGAGTAAAATAGGGTTGAACCTTCAATGCAAATCAGAATTAGTTGTAATAATCATTGAGAGAAGAGGCTACCTTCAATTTATGTAAATAGTATTCTTTGTAATTTATCTAAGCAATATTTTCTCTAAATATTGTTGTCCTGAAGTTATTTTGGTGTTTACTAGTTTTATTTTGAATTATTACATTTTTTTGTAATTTGTATGCATATGAATAATACATTCATCACAAACACCCAAAAGAGATGGTTAGACAAGGAAAGCCTCTGCGAACTAATCTTCTAATCAACCATACACCGTAATGAAACTTTTTAAAACTCATTTTTTAAATAATCTTTATTGAATAAAAAATAATACAAGTAAATTTACAATCGTTTTTATTCAAATTATAAGTCATACTTCAGTGACTCTACTCCAAAAATTCAAATGTCCATTCTTATCTCCTTCATTGTAATAGAAATAAATCAATTTCAGGAGAGAGTTTATAATTTAAGTAAACAACAATTGTTTAAGCGTTGATAGAGAAATCAAATTTTTTCAATAAATTTTCCTATGATGACAAGTGGAATTACTGGACACTGTAAATTTAGTGACTAACTGTCAACTGACTTTACACAATGACATATTTTTTTCGAATCTACATTTGAAATTACCAATTTTATTCCAAATAATTTCTGATTGAATGTAAAATTAAACTAACTTTCTTAGGAAGTTTAATACTTACTTGACAAACGATAAAAAGATAAAAAATAGTGACAAACCAGCTCAGTTAACACCTTCACTACGTATTGGTACACATTTGTACCACTATGTGTATTACTGCTAGTCTTAGTGGTACAATATTTACCACTGTCAATATTTCAAACCCGAATTAAATTGTGACAATGTGAACTATAATTATTATACCGCTGTTTTTATCATACACACAATATTAATAGGTACCTACAGAGATACTCAGCTGCTGTCGCTATCGTGGGACATGGTAGGGAGGAGCAATAACAAAAACTTGTAATTTTGGAATAGTAAGTTAGGCTAGACTACGTTTTGAGCATAATGTGTTAATTATAAATTAACTATGGTCAACATCTGTTTATTGTAAATTAAATTATTACATATCATCGACTCCGTGTATAATTTAGCCAGTAATAGATTGCACAAACATGGGGCAATGATTCAGTATATATATATGCGTACATCTGCATATCTTGATAATATATTCAATAAGCACTCCGTAAATTATGCAGCTAAGTGTCTTGAGAAGATAAATTAGCAAAGGCATTTGCATCTAAGCTGCAGCTCTCCAGACAGATAACTAATTTACTACGATTGATGCTTTGGGTATCAATGAAAGGACATAAAGCCTACAGCGTTAGTTTGATGTGACTGTTTTCATGATTATTATTCAGTTACATAATGTGAATTATGTAACTCTGGTGCAATAAAAGGATGATGTTTCTTTTTTCTTTGGAAATTACCATTATTGGAACCTTTTGATGAAAACCTATTGAAGACAATCTGTTTTAAACTACGAAATGGATTAGATTTAAAAAATAATCGAAAAGATAGTGTTATTTATCTTTGTGTTATCTGATATATCAGTTTTGTCGCCATTGTAACCTTTAATTAAGACGTATTAAATTTGATTTCATTTATTGAGAAAATAATCGATTTCACCAAATATGAATATTTTTTTTTAACTTACTGTAATTTTTGTTTGCCAAACAATAAGTGTTTGCCAAACAAATTGACCGCATCTGTATCCTATATTAGTGCTTGTCAGACTCTAAAGGGCTGTACACACGCCTGATTTTTTATGTCTTTCCACCAGACTTTTTGATAAGCTCCTTCTACTGTATGTGTCATGGATACCAACTAAAATAAAATTTCAATTATTTCATTTTTTCTCATATGATTCAAAAATCCCATTGTAAAAGTAGAAAGACCTTAGCAAAAAGTCTCGTGGAAGGACTTAAAAAAACCCTGCGTGTGTATAGCCCTTTGGAGAGAGGGAGATGATTGTCAGTTTATTGAAGGGGAAAATAACACCCAAATATCTACGGGATTTTCTATTAGTAATGTTGATTTTGTAACATGTTGTAGAAAATTAGTGATGGAACTGTTTTCTTATGAATTTCTTTAACTTCTTAATAGTTATCCACTAATTAAGTATCCGACGATACTCCCTTAATATACTTTGATTGATTACATATTTCAGTCATTATTTTTAACTGATTATGCTCTGGATTATTAGATATTGATATTACTGACCATTGAGGAATTTTATTGTGAATGCCTGTTCCTACTCATTCTCGACTGCCAGCTATTAGAATGAAAATCACATTTAGAAACCCATCCATAGAAAACCTAGATAATTTCAAACGAGAACTGTCCTAATTTATTAAAAAAAAATAACTAGATTATGTGCACTCGGTAGAGCGCATACCTTCACCGCCGCTTTGACCCGTTCTCTCCCAAAATCTAATAAACTGGTAACTGGATAATAACTAAACGTCCCACCAAGTTTCATGCAATATGGTTTGATACTTTTTGAGTTATAAATGACCCTGACCTTGACCTTTGACCGGATTCCTCCCAAAATTCTACCAGATGGTTCTTGAACATTGACCAATTGCACCATCAGATTTCAGACAATTCGGGTTAATACTTTTTGAGTTATTGAGTTACAAATGGCTTTGACCTTGATCTTTGACCTTTGACCCAATCGCTCCCGAAACCTGATAAAATGGTTCTTGCCTATTGACCAATCGTCCTACCAAGTTTCATGCAATATGGTTCAATACTTCTTGAGTTATAATGACAATGATCTTGACCTTTGACCGGGTCGCTCCCAAATTCTCACAGCAGTTCACTGGACATGGCCACAAAATCACTTCACAAAATTTCAGGCAATTTGGTTGAATACTTTTTCAGTTAGGCGAATAACAAGATGATAAATAAATGACAGGAAAAATATGACCGTTCTGCAATCTGCGAAGGTAATAAGTCATTTCAAAATTTATATGTCATAGTAATATGAACGTTGAATTACCGTGTTTACATCCAATGTCAGTCAGCTTCAGCAACTACAGTTTCACTTCAATTAGCAATTCATTGTTATTTAAGAAGTTGGAGTAGTAAAAGAAAGTAGAAAAGGGGTGGTGATTGCAACGAATAGAAGGAAGATATAAATGCGTGAGGTTGCGATGACTATGCTGAATAAAGTATAACTAAATTTGGTGGTAGAGGACATTAAAGTGCCGCAAAGATTGAAAATACACTTTCAGAAATAGCCTTATAATGATATGTGAGTTTAAACCACGGTACAGAACATATAAACAATTTAACATACTCTTAAACGACATCTCACTAGTCTAAATATTCAAGTTGTCACGGCATTCTTATTTATAGGGAAAACTGTGGTAAAATATTTAGTATATTTACATGATGGTTCTACACTTTTCTATTTAATTATTAACTTTCAATTATTTTTATATCATCTAAACTGGCAAGACGAATTTAATTGGTCGAATATAGAAAAATTCTCTTGGTATCATAGCTATGAGAAGTAAGCATATAAATTTTATCAATCCATTATCATTTTTAGTAGTACATTTATTTGCTAACAGACCTACGCTCAATTTTTTAAGAAAAAGGGATTCGGTGCACGACTTGGTAATTTCTTGGCTAGAATGTTTTGCTGCGGATTGCCATGAGGACAAGGGACCATTCTTAAGATTATGGAGCATACGCGAAGAAAAGAAGATATCCAGTTCTTTTCAGGGGAACCTATGCGACCCCTGTGATGTCCTCAAACTCCAAATCTTCATCGAGAAGATCTCCTTATAGAAGAAGAGAGTAGCAAAGAAGATTGGATGACCAGTCGCTGCGTATCAGAGCACTGTAGTTGGACTGGAGATAGAGAAGAAGAGACATCGTTCCTATTCTTTACGAACAAGGAAGTAAAACAAGGGGAATATGAACGCCTGATAATCAAAGAAGAAATCGCTAAAGAATAAAGGAGACTAGGAACGAGTAGTTGAGCTCTAGATCTTTCGCTGCGAAGAGTTCGCGATCAAGAAACTCGGGATCTCCAATTCTACGGGAAATCGGGACTGTCAACTCGTCATCTGTGTAGAGGTTGTTAAGGAAATTGTCATTAGAATGAACATTGAACAGCATTCTTGGAATAATTAATATTCTTAATTGAAACTTCAAAATACTGATTGACTTTTATTGAATGAAAATAATCATAGGTAGGTACCATATATTTATAATCACTAAACAGTGACTACTGAGGAAAAGTGGTTTTTGGTAAATTAACTATATGTGAATAATACACATTTTTAGATATTATATTGCAAATATGGACCATTTACATGAAAATATACAGACTTTCATTATCCTATACGTATAGCTATAAAGGCCTTATTGCACGTACCCGGCTTCCTACGGCCAATTTGGCTTATGGCGCTAGCATACGTCCAAGCCGAGCGTATAATAGTAAATCCGCCGTAGGAACAATCCACCCACGAGTGGCCGAATGAACTTTCGACAGGACTGTAATCCGCCGTACGTCAGCCGACTCTGTAGCGTGTAATAGGTCATCGCATTGAAAGAGTGGCCATATTCAAAGATGAATCTTTCAATTCAAACATTTATCAAAACCAGACTGAACCATCTTCCTACGGTCGGCCGTTCAATTACGTGTAATAGCTCTAGGCCATCGTCCAAAAAATGTCTATGCCGCTGCAGTCCAGATTGGCCGTCGGAAGCCGGTACGTTTAATCCATCACCAGTATAGTCGAAAATTGTTACAATTGGTTTATGTCTTTTGAAAAAGCTTAGCTACCGATAAAAGAATAACCAATTTTCTACTCTACTTGGGATGGATTAAACAAGATAAGAAGTGGATTAAAATCCATTGCATTTAAATATTTCTACGGTTACAAACCATCTATTAACTTTCTACATAATGAATTCTAATTATTACAATTGGTTTCTGTCTTTTATTAAGCTTAGCTACAAATTAAACAATATACCAACATGATAAGAAGTGGATTAAAATTGCATTTAAATATGCCGTTACATAGGGGCCTAATATCCAATTGTCTGTCACACTATCTATTTGTTAATTTTAAAGCAGATATGAAATTTATCGAGTATAAGTTTATTGAATGGCTTCGATAAATAATTTGCATTTCGTTTTATTCAATTGAAAATGTCAGAAAAGAAACAAAGCCAGGAATAATAATTACTTACACATATTGCGGAAGGTTACATATATTTCAGGCAGCATTCATTTATTTATAAATTTATCATCTAGTTATACGCATAATTTAAAAAGAATTCAACCAAATTGCCTGAAATTTGAATGAACAATTGGTCAATGACCGGTGACCATCAGGAAAATTTTTCGGAGTGGAGGTCAAAAGTCAAGGTCATTTATAATTTATTAACTCAAAAGGTATTCAATCAAATGGGCAGAAAATTTAGTGGGACAATTGGTCATTATCCAGGAACCATTTTTCAGATTTTTGGAGCAAACAGGTTGAAGTTATTTATAACTCTATGATAGCTGGTTGGTCAAGGTCATTTATAAGTGGTGGCGAAATTATTTGCTCTACGAGTTCCAGTCATCTAGCTTAGAAAATTATAATCTGCAAGCTAAAAATATATCACGTCAGTGACTAGTTCAGTTTCTGTGTGTATTAACCACTTCAAGTACCTCGTGTTTATATATTGAAAACTTTAAAAGAATTCAATTATATGACTATCAATGAATTTTATTCGAAACTGCATAATTTTAATGAAACAGAGGGCAGGTGTGACAGGGGAAAAGTTAATTATTTTTTTCAAATAGAAAATTGTAGCTTTCCACTCCAGTAATTTTGCTTTTGAAGTTGCATTTATGATGAAAAGAGAATGAATTGTAAACGAAATGGAGAAAAATTCATGTATTTTTCATTTACATTCCTTTGATTATTGAAACCCCAGTAGAAGTAGGTGAAAGATCAGTCCCAAACTCTTTAGATTTATGTTTTAACTACAATAATTAAACAGGAAAATTTAGTTGAAAGTTTTAATATCTACAAGTATAATTCATGGAATTAATGCGAAATTCCTGGAGATATATGAAAATAACCTTCATTATGCTGCTCTAAACTTCTTACTACTTTTTTGATGTTAGAGTATCGTCATAGTAATTGTAAAGTGGGCGTTAACTAAGCAATGAACTGATCTAACCTTATAAAATTTTGCCTCTGATCTATCATAAAAGATGTCAATACCCACTTCCCGAGTACTGTAAGTCAAATTAAATTTTCAAGAACTGTGTCATTATCCTTATCATTTGTTCAGCTTTCTAGAACACTTTTTTCAATTATTTATAACCTAATGGAAACCTTTCTCTGAGTTTGGTATTTTTGACACCACTTGTACACTCTGGTGTTCTTTTCTGTCTTGAAAGTATCAAAGCCATTCGGCATGGCAGTTATCTTCTCTCTAATCTCAGCTCAGTTGAGGTTTCAGTGCGGATGTAATGCGAGACTCTGCACTAACTGTTTTAATATTCACCTCTCACGGAATATGAAACGGAACGTTAATGGAGGTAAGAGTGAGAGAGAGAGATAGAGTGGCGTGTCTTTTACTGTTGATGGGCATATAGACTTCCAGTTAGTTTCTGAACCCCATTTAACTAAGAAATTGAAACAGCGTTTAACAAATTTAAACGTGTGTTAACAAGTTCTAATTTGTTTCTAAAAGTTAAAAAATCTTTTTACATGCTAAAATATGTTTATAAAATTACAAAAGTTCAACTAGGTTTTTACAAGTTCAAATATGCTTCAACAAACTCGAATAAGTTTGAACAAGTTCAAATAAGTTTGAACAAGTTCAAATAAGTTTGAACAAGTTCAAATATGTTTGAACAAGTTCAAATATGTTTGAACAAGTTCAAATATGTTTCAACAAGTTCAAATATGTTTCAACAAGTTCAAATATGTTTCAACAAGTTCAAATATGTTTGAACAAGTTCAAATATGTTTCAACAAGTTCAAATATGTTTCAACAAGTTCAAATATGTTTCAACAAGTTCAAATATGTTTCAACATGTTCAAATAAGTTTGAACAAGCTCAAATATGTTTCAACAAGTTCAAATATGTTTCAACAAGTTCAAATATGTTTCAACATGTTCAAATAAGTTTGAACAAGCTCAAATATGTTTGAACAAGTTCAAATATGTTTCAACAAGTTCAAATATGTTTGAACAAGTTCAAATATGTTTCAACAAGTTCAAATATGTTTCAACAAGTTCAAATATGTTTCAACATGTTCAAATAAGTTTGAACAAGTTCAAATATGTTTCAACAAGTTCAAATATGTTTCAACAAGTTCAAATATGTTTCAACAAGTCCGAATATATTTAAAGCTATCGGTATTTTGACAATTTTTAACAGAATATTGCAGTATTTTACAGCTGTGGAAAAAGATGACACTGATGAATATTCTCAGGTAACTGTGGGGACTTTGCTACTGGCAATTGCTTCATTGTTACCTACAGTAACTGTTCAATTAGCTCTAGCACTCTGAGGCAAGTGGGAGATATACTCTGAATTTAGGGCAAAGGCAGCATATTGCGGCAACTGAAATTGTACCTGTATTCGCCTCACTGTACCCAACTAAAAGAAATCACCTTCTTCACCCTATTGCACCTGGCTCTTCTATTCATGACTTGGATAAACATTATACGCATGGTGTAATGCACTAGAACGACTTACAGGAATCACGACTGTTGAGTATTATCGAGATGGAGATTGAAAGTTTAAGTTCAGTGACTGGAGTTAAGATGAGGCGAATTGCTTGCATCTGTGAATAATCAATCCAAATTATCAAAAGTCTATAGCTTTTCCTCTTATATGTTTTGATTAAGATGCCAAGATTGCTACAAACCTTGAAACTGGACCTTAGAGCTATACCTTGAAGACATTAGCATATAACAATTAACTTTACATCCATTTCGTTTTATCCTAATTCTAATACTGAAAATTTAATTTCTCAATTGCTCATTAAATCATCCCTAATATTTTTTTAACAGTCTGGGAAATATTTGTTCTATTTTACTAAATGTCCTACTTCTTCTGCGTCTCTATACAGATGCACTTAAAGTAGACGGTTTGTGGTGGAAGATTTTACTATTACTTCGTATCTGACTATTACTTCGTATCTGACTATTACTTCGTATCTGACTATTACTTCGTATCTGACTATTACTTCGTATTTGACTATTACTTCGTATCTGACTATTACTTCGTATCTGACTATTACTTCGTATCTGACTATTACTTCGTATCTGACTATTACTTCGTATCTGACTATTACTTCGTATCTGACTATTACTTCGTATCTGACTATTACTTCGTATCTGACTATTACTTCGTATCTGACTATTACTTCGTATCTGACTATTACTTCGTATCTGACTATTACTTCGTATCTGACTATTACTTCGTATCTGACTATTACTTCGTATCTGACTATTACTTCGTATCTGACTATTACTTCGTATCTGACTATTACTTCGTATCTGACTATTACTTCGTATCTGACTATTACTTCGTATCTGACTATTACTTCGTATCTGACTATTACTTCGTATCTGACTATTACTTCGTATCTGACTATTACTTCGTATCTGACTATTACTTCGTATCTGACTATTACTTCGTATCTGACTATTACTTCGTATCTGACTATTACTTCGTATCTGACTATTACTTCGTATCTGACTATTACTTTTATGAGTTCATTGGAACTCATAAAAGAGCTTGAGCAAAAAACAATACTTTATTGTCTATGATTTTTTTCTCAATAAAGAATTTGAATTTGACTTATTTTTGAAATCAATTTGAATAACTTTTGTCAATAGTAGGAAATAAAATAACCTGCTGGCAATGTAATTCAAAATACTTTTATGGCTTATTTAATATGAATCTAAAATGATGGTGCTACAGATTATTAATTAATATTTAATAATTATATTATGCTTATATCATTCAATCGAGTTAATTAGAAACTAGATTTAAATTATTATATCCACGGAAAACACTCAAAATATTTCACTTACAATATAGTAGTACGTGACTTCAGAATGTTTAGGATTTTTGTTTTATTTTTCTCTAGTGATTTTTTAATGAACGTTCATCTTTTATTCCTGCTTATTATTTTAAATTAAATTCTTGTAAAACTTATCATATTTCTAACTGTATTTCTAAATTCAAATGTCAATAATCGGAATTGTGATTCATTATTGAGTGAATTGTAAATTTTGATTATCGATAAGTTCAACATTTCTTAAGTGTGATGGTAATGACTAGTTATAGATATGCCTGTAATTACAGTTATAGATAGTTAGTTATATAAATTTATGTAATTATAATTATAGTTATAGATAGTTAGTTACAATATATATTTCTGTAATTATAATTATAGGTATTCCTCTAGCTATAGTTTTCTATATTCCTGTAGTTATAGATATTCCTGTAAATATACTCATTGATGCTCCTATTCCAATTATTTTACAAACGAAACAAAATTACTCTCGTATAGAAAAGAAGTTGGAGAATATCACTGTTTTCGGAAAGTAGTTTTCAACTCTTTTGATCCCACTATTTCATGATCTATAATTGATATCTTTTTATATTACATACTTCTTATTGTATTCATGAACTTCTGCCTCATTGTCATAATTTCTATTTATTATTTTATATGCTGCAGACAAAATAGATTAATCTAATTTATTAAATATCTAAACGCACTAAAATGTAGTCAATCGAAATATTTACTGTAAACTTCTCTTTACTCATCCCAAAACATTTAAATTGAAGAATAAAATAGACTGAAATATTTGAAAACATCATAGCATGAATATGACCCATTAGGAGGCAAAGGGTTAAGTTATATCAAAGTCAATTCAATCAATTTTATGGTCATTTTGGCTTGGTTCATAACCTCTATTATCACCCACTTTCAGACTACTGTAAGTGTCTGGGTACTGCGACGTTCCTTAGATGAAAGCAAGTAAAACTCAATAACTAATTCTTTTGGTGTTTGCTTTAGGAATATAAAAGAATGTTTATGTCTCCAATATCTGTCGAAGAGAAAGGCAAAGCAACGCTATTCCAATACGTACGCCTGTCACCTTCTGCAGCAAAAACAACAACAACATAGTTGTTAATGGTCCTCAATAAAAGAGTCTATTCTTTATTTTGCTACCACTCAATTCTGGTATAATGGATCGTTACTTAATTTGAACGTATAATTCAGTAAATATAATGGAAATATTGACATCACCCAATCGAATTAAAATTTATAAATGCTAGGTGACAAAATTTGAAGTGAAAAAAAATTATAATCGCAATATTTATTGATCATAACAATCACGTCCTTTTATATGGTAAAGTTTTAAATTTGATTCAAGCGAATGCAATCTTGACACAACCCTAAGGTGATTTATATAATATTTCTTACTGCTTTATATATTTATTACCCATGTATTTTAATAGGAAACAAGTTAAACATAGTAAACCAGAATCACTGAACCCTCGTGTACTCTGGAAACAAAACATAGGCAGCAGCAATAAACATCTTACCAAGACGTGATTTGAATTGTGTGGACCTGTATAGTGTATACAGTAGCTATAAGATCCTTGAGGGATGACAGCTACCTATGCTGAATCCAAATTAGGCTAATACATTCATAATAAACAATATATAGATCCTTTTGGTTGTACCATTCCAGGTAATATTGTCACTGTACATATTGGCCATTCGTGTATATCTTATGTATTTTTGTACTAAATTGTTTTGTTCAATTCCTTTTTGGAGCAATATTTTTTACAGATTTGTTACGTACTTTGTTAGTAGGCATTCATTCAAATTTGCTGATTTGACATTTCTATTTAAGAAATGTAGGAGAGTTTCGTTTAATCTAGCATACACAACTTCTAAATAAATTTCATTTATTAAATCTGATGCAAATGAATTGAAATATGTTTCACTCAATCAGGTGTATATTTTACACTACAATATTCAGAAAATATTATAAATACTATTGCATAAATAAAAATACAATAATTTACATATTAAACATGTAGAGATAATTTTACACTGCATGTGCCACTGAGGAAATAATAATATACCAGGAAATGAAACTCATTGGATACTTCGCAGGAAACTAGGAAAAATATGGCCATCTTATTACCTACTTTTCTATATAATAATACAAGAAAAGACAGAACTACCGGCATACACCGTGTGTTATTCTTAAAGAGGAACTTACACTTATTTAATCTTACTCTTATAAAGGCCAGATTAAATATATCATATTTTGAATTGGTGAAATGTTTCTTTAAATATAAAAAAAAAAATATATATATATATATTTGTTAATAACTATTAATGACATTAAATTCATTCTATTTGGTATTATAATAGAGTTTGTACACTCACTCTTTAATTTTAATGTAGTTTTCATAACAATTTTCAATGGAATACAGATTATTTTTGGTCACAGTGTGAACTAAAAGTGCAGTCAGGGTGAACATTATGAAACGACCCAGAAAATATAGTCAGATGACCAATGATTCGGTCTGACACAGAGTTAGTTTGTCTATTGTAGTTGAACTTTGGTGAAATTTACCATTATAAAATGGAGAATAAATAATCTCCGGTTATATCACTTGCTAAGTTGATTACTGATAATAATTTCTCAAAATCAAAATATATTTAGGAGATGATTTCCAAAGCGCATTTCCTTTTCACCTATTAATTACGACGATGTTGGTGATATTATTGAAGGTCAAGGAATAAGAAATGAACCGTCCAACACCTACCAGTTTACCTCCTTAAACATCTAAGTCCTATAGTGACACCAATTTTGACGTCTATAATTAATAATTCTTCATCCACGGGAGTGTTTCCAGAATTTCTTGAATCAGTCAGAGTGGTTCCTCTGTTCAAGGAAGGAGATAAGACGGATAGAGGCAATTACCACCAATTTAGATTTTGAGTGTCTTCTCAATTTGGATTTAGAAAGAAGAGAGGAGCTACTCATGCAATATTAAATCATACTAATTATATTTTTTGATTCAAATCAAATTCAGGTCAACTCTAGCAAAACTAAGTATATCCTTCACTCATGCAGAGGAACATTCAGTTTGGCGTATCCCCTTTGTATTGATGGGAACGAAATAGATAGTTTTAATTTTATCAAATTGTTGAGGGTTGTTATTTACAATAATTTAACATTTTAATACCATATAAGCCATATTGCCGTTAAATTGTCGAAATCAATTGGAATATTAAATAAGATCAAGTTATATATACCGATTAATATTTTATACTCTGTATTTTCCCATGATTAATCCATATCTACGTTATGCTCTCGAAGTTTGGCACACCTCACCCTCGTATCTATTTGACAAAATAAAAGCTATGCAGAAAAAGGCTGTGAGATGTGTTAATGGACTTAGTTATAACATGGCTTACTTAATATATACGGCCTGATTTGTTACATTTCTCTTCTTGAAATAGAAGGCCAGACTTTTTATTAACAGTATTAATTAAGGATCACATATTGACTTGCGTATCATAGATTCCGTCTCAAATGTCTTAAGGTGTGAAAAAGGATTTTATTTTCATGATGAAAATTGGAAACAACATTGGATGAATAATTAAAATACAAGCAAATAAAATATTCAAGATTGTCAACAAATGCACTTGTCGGGGATGCTTCACCAATTTCCCAGCTCATGATAGTCGACCAGTTTTTGGGCTGCCAAAAGATGAAAGCTTACGGAACATATGGATTAAATCTTTCAACAGAAAGGATATCATTATTGGTTCCATTGTATCTGCGAGTGTTTTCACAATGAATGAAGGAATAGGACGACACAAAATTTAAAAATAGTGAAAAGTTTACATTGTCGTGTCAAATTAGTCACGCACTGCAACGACACTACTATGTCGTCAGCACTCATTCAAGATCTTCTATCGGATGGTTATAACTTCGTTCTAACTGCCAGATTTCAAAAGGATCCCCCAGAGCGCAGATATGGACAGTATCGTCAGATGAGCGGAGGAAGATTTCTGAGGCCATTAAAATATGTAAATACCTCTGATAAGATTTTAAAAATCGAAAGTTTTGTCCAAGAAGGACAAGAAGGTCAAGAAATAAGATTAATCAACATAATGATTTAGAGGTTGAGAAATTGTTGACAGAATTCAAGGAAACGGTGTCAGAATGTCAGAAGATCTATTAAACTTGAGAAGAAGTAGTATCAGACTATGTTGCTGGGAACATCGTTGTGATAATGTAGAAATACGTCGATGGATGATGTTGTTGTGGTAGGTCCTCAAGCAGCTCCCCAAAACTTCTCCCAAACCCATCTCCTCTCAAGTGGAAGGTACCGCATCCACAGATGCTCACTGCTCCCCTCTTCCTCCCCGCAAAACACCTACACTGCGCCTTCGCCTCCAATTGTACCATACTCCTCCAACTCTTTATGGCAGGGTGGTGTCCTGACCGGAATCTGACTAGGTACACACTTCCCTTCTCTAGTCAGATTCCGCTCCCCATTCTCTCTCAGTCCCCCTCGTATCTCCTCCTGGTATCAGCATCCTGCACCCTTTCTCCCTCAGCCTTCTGTCTATCACTGATCCTCTTGTGCTTCCGTCCAACTTCATCTGTCCCTGATAAATCTCTCCTACCTCTTACATTCTCGTCCACCAGCTCATTACCTTGCAGTCCACTATTTTCCAGTACACACACCAGTTGTACCATCGTCCTCCATCTCCCAAAGCTTCCTCCTGATCTGTTTCAGCTCCAGTCCCTCATTATCCTCCTGCAACGCATCCACTAAGGATCTGCTGCCGGTTACCACCACCGCTCTACTCAAATTCTCATCCAACAGCCCTCACATCGTTTTGCTCATCGCCTTCCTATCCGTACTAAAACTGATGCACCAGGCACCCGCTGATACGGCCCACTGCTCAACCGTTACCTCTCTCCTTCTCACCACCATTCCACTCCCACCCTAACTTCACTCCCCCTCCACTGATTCGTCTGTGTATACCATATCAAGTCCAGCCGTCCATACAGGTCCATCACCTCCTTAACCTCTTCTCTGGTGAGTCACACCTCCAGGGCAAGCCCCCTCCATCATCTTCTCTCGAGCTATTCAATACCTCCATTCCCTCCATGAACGTCTCAAGCGCTTTCCTACTCATTCGTGCACTCTCCTACTCCGCATACAGTTGAGCCCTTTCCACATCTTTCAGGTTAGTTTTGAAGGGCCATGGAGCCCAAGATGTACTGGCGTTTTCTACCACGCTTCGCTGTGTCACTGTAAATTTTGATGGCATCCTCCTTCATTAAGCCACAGCTTGTTTCCCCTACCCTGCTCAATAACCAATTCCTACTCTTCATATTCTCTGTCACCTCATCCACGTGTCTTCCGAAAGTGAGTTTTCTGTCACATGTGACCCCAAGGAACCTCTGGTTGTCATCCTTTCTGAGAAGCTTCTCCCCAATCTTCACTTCCGGTGTCCATCCCGACTCAGATAGGTCTGTGGAGTAGAGGCAGATGCTGCATTTACTCGTACTCAGCTCTAGGACCTATATTTTGAAAGGATAATATTTTAAGAAATGACTAAGCTGCAACCTGCAACTAAAACCTTTTAAGCTGTCACGTCACACGTGGTGGTCTGATTTTTGCTTCTGAGGAATTTAGAGATGTGTTGTGCAGAGTTAATTCTGAGGACTTTGGGTAGGACCAAATTTTCTGTGAATCACATCAAAAAGGTATTCATCTCGAGTGGATAGAATAATAATTAATAATTGTATCAACAACAAAAGGAAGACACTTACAGAATCTGCTGTGGAAGATAGAGAGGTGGCCTTCAAGAAAATTAAGAGGCATGTAAATGACTGCTTCTTGAAAACAAAATGACTTAGCTTTGCTTTTAATTTTAACTTATAAGTAATGTACACCTTACTGTTTCAACTTTAACAATGTCTAGTTTTTATGTTTTAGTTAGGTTAATTGGGAAATCATATAGCTACTTATTAAAATATACATAAATGATAATGTGTTTTAATACCTTAACTGAAGCATTAATTAATTAAAAATACACCTTATAATTAAATATAATAAAAAGTCTGGCTTTAAAGTCTCTTTTGAGAAGAGAAATGTAACAAATCAGGCCGTGCATATTAAGTGATGGTTATAATGATCATACAGCTTCTACTTCTAAAGATATGAAGTTACTAACATTGGAAGATTTGTCATAGTATATGGTTGGTGTGTATATGTCTAGGGTGATCAAGAATGATAGTTTGATTCTAGATTAATGCACTTGTCTCGTTCGGTGATCGGCACAATTACGGTAGGTACTAGAAGTAGTAATAAGTTTGTTAAACAGAGATCTAGAAGAGCTAAGTGCAAAGCACCAATGGAGTATTAGGGAGTTGTGGTGCGGAATGAGATGGATGAGGATATTAAGAACTCCACATCTTTAAACGAATTTAAAAAGAAATGTAAGAAATTCCTTTTGAGTAGTTAAAACTAGAATAATTGAGATCGTTATTTCTTTATTTTGTGTGATTGGTTGATGAATCTTTGGAAATTGAGTGTAGGTATAGTTTCTTATTTTGGATTACTCTGTACTTCTTATTTTGTACTTTTGGTAGCGTTCATTGTAATTTTGATATGTATTAGGTTAAATTTTATTATGTAATTACTGCTTCACTTCAATTTTTAGTTCATTAGGTTGGATTCATCAGGTGGCATTTTATTAGTTCATAACTCTATATTTAGACATTTGTATTTTATCTGCTCCATTTTTTTAGACTTATTGCTATGTATTAAGCAGCATTAATATATTTTTTAAATAAATCCGCTAGGATGCCAGTGAAGCGAAAGCTTATCGGGCTCCAAATTCCTTCTCTTTGTGTAAACCTGTAGCGGGGACAAGACGTTCCCGACATCTTGTTCAAGTTGTAAGGGAATTTTTGTATGATAAAACGAATATAAAATATTATGACTAACGCAATACATGACTAATCTACTCAACACTTTATGTCAGTTTGACCAATTTTTTCCTTCAGTGCGTTACTACCACACAAAAACTATTCAGCCGACGTGTCATTTCACTAAAGGGTTATTTATTAAATTCCGAGCTGCTGCTGTCGCTGTTGTTTAATTGTTATACATTTTTGAGATAATGTTCTCTAACTGCAAATAACATCAGGAATGCTGATAGCACTGGAATTTATTATTCTCATTATGTGTATAGTTTACCTTTGTCACCAAAACAATATATGCTTTATAATTACATTTAATGATTGTTGTAGACTTTTTATATAAGTTTTATTCCAATAATTATCGTTAATAATTAAATAAGGAAATCATATTTCAAAGATATTTTAGAATATGGAAAGATAATATTTTCTCAAATAAAACGGGTATGTGCTTTAGTTTGTTCATTCATATTACATGTTTGTGTTTTTTTCCAATTAAAATATATTTTCTGTTATTATTTTCGGAATCACAAAAAAATATCACTAAAGACAATATCATGGATTTATAAGATGTTTAGTTATAGAAATAACTATGGATTACATTATTCAATATTCATAATAAATACGCATTTTTTATTACATTCACTTCCGAATTTTATCCTCAAATATATATTTGTAATTTCCATATAAAGTCCGATTCCAGCAAACGGATACTTACGACCATCTTTGAATTATATGAGATGGATTTTCTTATTTTGCAGTTCAATGCAAATACCATCAGATAGATTTTAGAATTGGATTCCCCAGACGTAGCGAGGAATGGTATACGAGAGATGCTCACAGGATAATCCCAATTCAAGTCACAGAAAATAAATCCTAAATCTGCTGTAGAAATATATTTATCGTCCCTGCTATGATGCAGTTACTATCGATAATATTCCGATATGGTGAGTTCTATTCTTAGTATATTGTGATTTAAAAATAACTCAAAGTAATCTCTACGTTGAATATATATACAATATTAATGTAAAAATAGTGATATGTTTCAAGTATTAATATCGTCTACTATGGGGTAGTTTTGCTAGAGCTTTGATTCTACAGATGCTTTAACTATATATAAACTTCTTATAATAATTATTACATGTTATACTCCTGAGACTAATCCTGAGTCTTGCGGTATTTGAAAATTCTATCCTTATTAATGAACAGTAAATGCGATAACTACTATTTGTGATTAAAGGTTCTAAGTCTTGGACAATCCAAATTGGTAAGCAGATATTAAATTGTCGTGGAATAATAGAAGTTTAAATGGTTTAATTAATTGTAACTGATGTGTGTAAGTGGTAGATAGATCTTTCACTCGATATGAGTACGAACAGTCCTCAATATGTTAGGGAGACTGTCTTTCGGCAAAAATTTCCAGATACTGTTTCTCATATTCACTGTGTTCAATCATAGTGCTATACATTAGGGTGGAGCGTTTTTTCAACTTTTTTGAGTTGGGTCTGGTAATAGTGATAAAAAGTTGCCATTTTGTGTTGAAATAACGTGTGAAAAATCTTAGATCTCTAAACTAATTTTTTCATGCGCCACAAGAGACTTGAAAATTCGAAAAATAGTGGAAAACCACCATTTTATGTTTTTTCTTTTTAAGTTTCATTTTTATATATATGATTCATAATAGATAAAATTAGATAAATAAAGGTCCAATTGACTCAAGGAAAAAATTATAAGGCTCTGTTACATCATCTTCATACGCCACAAATGTGTTAAACATAACTAAAATATTGAAAAATATCGATTATATTTCATTTTTTAATTTTATACCTCAAACTTTATTTTTGTTTTTATATATTGTAATAGGTTAATTACAATAATATTTGGTTATAATATAAAACTAAATTTCGATTCTCAAAGTAATAGGATGTCTTCTTCTATCGCCACAATTGAGCTAGTTATTAGCAAATAAAATATCATAATTGAGTAATATTATAGGCAAATGACGATACAGCTCTCGTTTAATTCATGTGAAATTAATTAATTAACTTCAAATAATTAATAACAGAAGTCACCACGAGAAGATAGACGCTCATTGAGTTCCACTTTAACCTAACTCATCCTTCCTACCTTTGCTGGGAGACTTTAATTAATCTTGTAACATATTAAAAAAAAAGCCTTAGATCAAATCCAAAATACATACTATAGGATATGCCACGCTGCTTCTTCCGGTGATTTTAGTGTCCAAAAGCATATGGCTCCGAAAAACCATGGGAAAATGAATCATGCACGTTTTTTGACCACTGCCCCCAGAATTATAAGGTTATACATTGAGTTTAAATTTTAAGTTAAGATAAGAGAAATGGAATAATAAAAAGATTATTGTGTTTTATAAATATAAATAATCACGCTCAAGAATTTTTTTATAAAACTTAAATAAAAAAAGTCAATTTATTTTTTTTAAATTGAAGAATTCTAAAAAAGAACTAAGAATTTCTAAGAAAACTAATATTTTTAAACTCAAAATTATGAAAAACTCTTAAAATTTAAACTCAATTTTAAATTTAAACTCAATGTATATAGTACAGCTGAAACACCGAGTGCTGGATTATTAGTTACTAGTATCACAGTATATAATCAAAGTTTACATACTATTTGGTTTTCAAATAGAGTATATCCGTCAGTTTATGCTGGGTCTAAATATTTGTTTAGATTAGTGAAGTCCCTAAGCAACACAAGTTAATGGCGCCCATGTGGACACTAGGTTGACAAATCTTATTGGTACCGTGTGTTTTTTTTGACCCTAAATATAACCGATATGTTATTCAAGTTTCAGCCATATAATGTTGATATGCTATATCAGGTTGGGCCAATATAACAATTCAATTGGATGGATTCGCCACATGGAACAAGCCTTCTCCCAAGGTATCATTCCATGAGAATGGAAAATCATGTTCTTTCTAGCCATTAACAAATAACTATATAAAAAGGGTTATTGAAAGTTGGTTATGAATAACGGCCAGACGTGTATAATAACATAGAATGATACAGGGATTACAAATTTAGAACTGATAGAGATGGAACCTTATCCTTAGACATGATAAGGGTTATGCCAACTGACTCAGTGAGTGCAGCGTTCACTATACAAACGTATTGTCAATAGATTCCTACGAAAGCTAGTGACGACTACATTCTTAGAAGTTGTATGTATAGTGGAACGTGGCGGGCTGATCCATTCGAGAATAGAGGACAGAATTATAAAGACGTTTTTTTTAATATGTTACAAGATTAATTAAAGTCTCCCAGCAATGGTAGGAAGGATAGTAGGAAGTGGAACTCAATGAGCGTTTACCATCTCGTGGTGACTTCTGTTATTAATTATTTGAAGTTAACTAATTAATTTTACATGAACTAAAAGAGAGCTGCACCGTCATTTGCCTATAATATTACTCAATTATGATATTTTATTTGCTAATAATTAGCTCAATTGTGGCGATTGAAGAAGACATCCTATTACTTTGAGACTCGAAATTTAGTTTTATAAAACCAATAATTGTTGTAATTACCTATTACAATATATAAAAACAAGAAATAAAGTTTGAGGTATAAAAATAAAAAGTGAAAAATAATCGATATTTTTCAATATTTTGTTATATTTAACACATTTGTGGCGCATGAAGATGATGAAGCAGAGCCTTATAAATTTTTTCTGCATCCAATTGGACCTTTATTTATCTAATTTTATCTATTACGAATCATATATATAAAAATGAAACCTAAAAAAAAATATACATAAAATGGTGGTTTTCCACTATTTTTCGAATTTTCAAGTCTCTTGTGGTGCATGAAAAACTTGGTTCAGAGATCTAAGATTTTTCACACATTATTTCAACACAAAATGGCAACTTATTATCACTATTACCAGACCCAACTCAAAAAAGTTGAAAAAACGCTCCACCCAACTATACATTCTCAACCTTAATTAATTCACAAATATTGGTTCAATTTTAATTAGATAGGTTTTGGAACACACTCAATATAAATTTTTTCATCCTATATATCTATATATTTGTTACAATAAAAAAATATACTGGACGAAGTAAGGAAGACTAAGACTATTTCCTAAAGCATCGTGACTAGTCAGAGAGATATAGCTAGGGTACAAAAGTCAACTATACCAATTATAATAAGTCTATTAAAAATTGGCACGGCAAGATCATGTCAACATCAACCAGATATTGTGGATCAACAGCACATTATCGATTGTTTCAAATATAAAAACCAAACTTTACTTAGCTCTTTGATGTACTGGTGATATCTTCAATATTAGTCATGGATCAATTCTACTAATTTTGGAAAAACGTAAATTCCACACCTAGGAACATAAAATTATCTAAAATACTAACGCAAACGACTCTACATCAAAAATGCATTTGGTGAAATTATGTTAGATTAGAGTTTGCAATCATTCACGTGATACTCTTAAGCACCTAATGTTTTATAATCAAATACAATTCCATAAACATGGTGGAGTAACCACTCATAATTGTCGTTAATAATGCTCAGCTAACTTTCAGAGACAGTAGAGGATTGCAAACGTATAGGTGGGTGGTTATATGGGATGAAGGATTGGATATTTTTTTTAGATTTCATCGGTACAACTATTAATGGAAATATTTGTCTAATCTCATTCCATTCGGACTATTAGCCTTCTGTTTCACTTTTACTAGAATCATGAAAAAGTTTCTTTATCTAAGAAAAGTTGGTGAACTATTTTTGTTGAAACTCTCCAAACAGGTGAATAATTGGCAGTGGTTCAGATATCAATATAAACAATTGAACATTAATGGCTACCAATATTACCTGCTCTTAGACCTTGAGATTCCTCTTAATGGTTTAATAGAGTTTATTTAATCAATCAACTACATTTATATACAAAAAAAAAGGATAATTTATTTGATTGAAGAAAGCCCTAAGGTAACTTTAAAAAAAGTTATTCGGGCAAATTAAAATATATCTATGTATAAAATAATTCAGTTATCAAGATTAATCATAATGTGACAACTGAAAACTATTGAATTATATTAAACAAAAACAAATGAAAAAAAAAAAATTGAAGATACAGTGACTGCAATAAAGTTACTAAGAAATAGTATTATAGGCATACAACACTTTTCACAAATTATTCAAAAACAAAAACATCGACAACTACATTTATATTACTGGATGAAATATTTCCTAACATGACGTTTGAATATTTTATATGTTTCGCACTGGCGTAACTCTGGAGGCAATGAATTCCACACAACTATAGATTTATAAAAGAAATTTTTTTGGCAGATCGATTTTGTAACAATTGGCAAATTTAAATGGTCAACTACCCTGAATCTAGTAAGGTGATTATGATTTGGAATTAATTGTAAATATCTATTATGAAAATATGGGTCTGAATCATCGAATGTAACAAATATCTTTCCATCCTTATGGATACAAAAGTGGTGAAGAATGGAATCTATCAGGTATTCTCAAAATTAATCTTAAACTATGGTTTCATCTCGGACCCTTCTAATTTTAGGCATATATTATCCAACTGAATTATATTATATATTGAGTAAAATTTAAACCTAAATAAAAAATTCTTAATTCATGAGTTTGTTCTAAAACATACCTAATTCAATTGGAACCAATATCAAGAAACTTATTATATTTAGAATGTGAAAACTACGTTAATACACCCCTGTGAAATGATGGATAAATAAGCAATAAAGTAAAGTCCAAATGTGTATGTTCAGTAAAAATAATTGTCCTGTTCTGAATAGCTTCAAGCGACGTTCAAACTTCAATGAGTCAATCAGCAATCAGAATTGCTGATTGCCTATTGAATTGATATCATCTAATAACAATCACTTACCGATAGACAGCTTAATTATGGAGTGACCTTGTTTTATTCAAGTTTGCATTTAGAGAAATCTGCATTCAACATTAAATGAATAAATAAAAGATGATGAAATTAATTATCATGAAATGATAGATTTTGAAATTTTGTAACAGTGTTTACGCCTTCACTACATATAGTAAGAATAGTTTAAGTTCATAGCTACTTGCACAACCATATTACAAAGTACATTCTACTATATTTTAACTGGCAGTATATTCTTACAATCAAATGGTTGTCGAATTGTTTTTAATTTCCAAGAATTTAGCACCAAGAAAAATTTCAAAATTTCAGAATAACTGTCAAAAAATTGAAATCTACTCTTACAATTAAATATACTTTTGATGTCCTTGTTTTATATATCATGATGAACGACACATAAGTATGATTAATTGATTATATCCAATATCCATTAAATATATTAGACCTTGTCAATATATTTCCAATAGCATCATTATAAGCATATCATAAACATTGTCTTTTACTATTATATTATTTATTCAAAAAATATATCCAATATCTATTGATCGTTGAGGCTTGTTACTTTCCATCAGTCGACCTCAGTGGGATACTATCGAAAGAAGCTTTCAAAACTGAAGATGTTTCATTTATCTCAGCGATCCTTAGCATCGAAAAAGTCCCAATTTCACGGTCAAGTCGCTCCTTAAGTTGCTCCAGATGTGCCCACTGGGAGCTTCAAGGAGAATAAGCTATTTCGAATTACAGTTAATGTTAGTCTATAGATATTAGACTATAGATATTACATGAAAATATCTTTATCATATATTTTGTTCGATGATAATGGAATGAAATAACGGTAAGTAGAAGGCTGATAATTGCTGCAAATTGAATAATATGCTTTAGATATTTAATTTATGCTCTATTTTAATTGTACACATTTCATGTCTAGTTTCATAATGGTGCTTTCATTCTCTCTGTCTATTGATTAATTTTTAATACTGTCTTTCTCAATAATGAACAAGAAAATGGAAACACCAACATTTCGGCCTAACAATTTTTCAACATATTATATACGAGCAAAGTTTGAAATATTTTAATGTTTCACTGTTATTTTTTAAATATATAACGTTTAGTCAATTATTCAAAGTAAATTTTTTAACCGATTTAAAAAATAAATGGTACAGCCTTAGAAAATTACTGCCCTTCTCGGACTTTCAAAGAGACAAAATAATTGGTACTCGTAAAGCAGGCGCTATATATTATAACAAAAACTAACCATTTACTTGACGAATTAAGAGTTACTGTTTCAACAGCAATGACTTCCTTTGGAAGAGACGGACAAACGTTCTTAGCAAAGCACATATCTGCAGCTCAAATGTATGAGAGAGGCCTTCGAACTCTAAAACGAATTGCAAGAGATTATTGCAAGATCACGGCTCCTAAAATCACTACAAAGTTCAATACCGATAATTGCTTTTTTTCATTTATTTAAAGAAGGTTTGCTTCTTCTGGCAGGGGTCCTTTAAAAAAAAAAAAAAAAAAAAAAAAATTGAAAATGTGTGACAATCTCGAGATTGTCACACATTTTTGCACAAAAATTGCACAAAATCTGCAAATTGCTTGGAACACCCATATGTATCGTAGAATGTCTAATGACCATTCCCAAAGCCATTGTTTAGGATTTTCTCACTCTAAAGAAATGTATGATGCAATATTGTTACTTTCATAGAAAAAATTCAAACTCAGCGGGAAATCCATATTAGTAAGAGGTTATTAAACTCAACGTTGTAAGCTTGAAACCTGAAAAAACCTTCAACATAGAGTTGAAGATAAAATTGTTACTGTTTCTGTGCCATATATGTACCGCTCGGCAGAAATGGGTTTATTATTCACAGTTAAATAAATATTCATAACATGATAAATAGCAATAACTAACAACACATTAACAGTTAAATATTGATAAAGATTTCAATATTGGAAAACAACTTAAATATTCATAATAAGTTTTATATTTATAACATATTAAAATATTAATGTGTTATTGGTTGGAAAAAAATATGAAAATCATTAGTAAATTCCATTCTTTTTGGAAATTTTGAAATAACTCATATCCCCCCAAAAAATCTGAAAACGTGTTTCTATAAAAGATCCTCACAAATAGTACTATCTGCAATTTGAGAATAGGAATAAAAAGCGAGAAGTAAAATAAAATTGGTCAATTATTTTGAAAAAAATTAGTTATTATTATCTTATAATAATCTTATCTTATTGGAAAAATTTATTTTATGAACAGAAGTTTCTGAGAATTCAATTTTACATATCATATAAGATTTTTAGTTACATTGGACTGTAAATAAAAAGACGGTTTGGAAAATATAAGCTCCCATTATAGAGGAATTGCACTGGTAGAAATAGAAAACTGATGAATATCTCTGGCAGACTTAACTAAACATGTTCACTATAGGGGGTTCTAATAAACAGTATTGTTCACACATGTAAAGGCTTCTTCACACATGTGAACAATACTGTTTATTAGAACCCAGTATAGTTAGTGAACATATTTAGTTAAGTCCGCCAGAGATATTCATCAGTTTTCTATTTCTACCAGTGTAATTCCTCTATAATGAAGTCATATGTAGTGAACCATCCTGATTTTTAAGAATTCTGAGTAATGAAATACGTTGTATGATGAATTTATTTGAAAAGAAGGAAAATATTTTTTTAAATCTGCCATGAAAAGTCCAGTTTTCTATTCATCTCATATATCCTCAACACTGCTACAATGAACTAGATCCTCTATAGTGAACTAGTTTAAGTTCACTATAGAGGAGTTATACTGTATAATTAACTTTGAATGGCCAACTTTTTAACTCAGATACTTTTTATCAAAGCTAAGAGAAGTAAATATGAATAATACGAGGTTATAATTAATTGATCTTTAGAGCGTTTTCAGATTATTTTAATGTATTAAAAAAAGTTAAGATAGTACATTATTTTCCTATTCTATTTAAACAGCCCCCCACGCTTAGTGTAATTCAAAATTTTAAGGTAATTCTTTTACAGATAATTTATTTCTGACACATTTCTACTCCCATTTAAATAGTTTTTGAAAAAAACTTTGAAAAAAAATACTTTTGAAATATTATACATTAATTGCAGCTATACGGCAATAGTTATTGATCTATAATGATATACCATTATATTGATATGTTCATTGTTTATTGATCAAGATCGATTTATAGGATTTTTTCAAAATTAACAGTTGAATAAATCAATACAATTACTGATCAATTAGTTAAAATATTAAGTTATTTCATTTCAAATTATATTCATTAGGAGACTCTACAATCCTATTGGATTATCCTCCATTATTCATTTGTTATGGATTAAAATTCCTTTGTATATTTTTATATCAGATTAGAGATTTGATTTTGAATGATTCCCAGAGAATCTCATTCACTATGATCACTAATTCATCAGAAAGATATTGCCCTAATTTGCCGAACAGATCTCTGTTCTTATTAATTAAACAAATTTAGTCTGAACTAGTTACCTATAATGTTTGCCGAAACTCATGAATCTAAATTGGACTGGTGACTGGATTAAAAAAACTTAAGATTTGCTTGACAATCAAAATGAGATATGAATGTGATTTCAAATTAATTCCTAACTTTACCAAATAACCTCACCAAATTCAATTCAATTTTTGTTTCAGAGGAATAAATTATTGAATATATTAGCCGAAAATAATTCTTTCGTATAAGAGTAATAGTTATTAGAGGATAAATTTTTTACTAAAAAAGAATAATCATATAACAAATTTAATAAGTATAGTATACGGAACGGTATATCCCATTATTAAATGATTTGGCAAACCTAATTCACTTTAAAAATCATAATACACTGATAAAATAATTGCTAAAATTGAACCCGTTCATTAAATTCCCTATCATCGAAGGTATTTATTATAGAATTTAGTGCTGACGTAAGATATAGTACCAGCACATACATATATATAATAAGGTGCCAAAGCTAATATCTAAGTAATATGAACAATTATAATACGTGTTGAAAATTTTACAGATAAACTTATGAATTATTTTATTTTCTATGTTTTCGAATTTTCGACGAATATGCTTAATTACGATAAGCTTTGGTCATTTGGATTTGTCAATCATGAAAATCTGATTTAATGACCGAAAAATCTTTCAAAATAACAACTATCCTCAACTACCAACCATTCTGAAACTACCAAACAAGATCTGAGTGCTGGACGTCAAATTAGATTACAGGATTTTCTTCAGAAGATTGAGTTGATTCAAGTTATGAAGGGAGCTATTGGCTTTCGTTTATTGAATTTAAGCAATGCAATACTACAAATGGAAGGGATACGCTGAAAATCCGTAACACTATTCTCTTATTGAGATAAAAGTTATTATACAATTCTTATTTAAGTAATAATATTCATTATTACTGAAATAATAAACTTACGAAGTTAAATTTCTGAAAAATATTCTGATGCCGTGGATACGTAGGAACTACGACCCCTTCAAAGTGATGCTTTTTCAAGACTCTGCGCCCGCGCATGGAGCAAAGAAAGTTCAGCATTTCCTGAAGGAGAATCTTCCTTTGATGGTCCCGAAGGATATTTGGCCCAGCAGCTCCCCAGATCGGAATGTTTGTGACTATTGGCTGTTTGGCGTCATTGAGGGAGAGTCTAACGTAACTTCACATCCAAGTGTCAACTCTCTGAAGGCCGCCATTCGTCGGGCATTTCGTAATCTTGACCCTGAGGATGTAAAAAGGAGTTGTTCACGGTTTCGCTCGGGAATCTCCCAAATTATTGATGCAAAGGGTAGTCACATTGAATGATTTTGTTCTGTAGACAATAACGAACAAATAAATACAAGTAAAAATTACATTTAATCATTATTTGCCTTTCAAAATAGCGAATTTAAAAAAAGTTATGTTAGTCCCAATTTAGCTGCACGACCCTGTAGCTTGAAAATTATCTATTTTCATTTTATGGGAAAACAAGTCACGAACAAAACTTCCTTATAATTCAATTCTACATATCATAATAATATTTGATTAAGTTTAGAAAGAGGGTTTAACCGATAATTTTCACTCTTAACCCTAATGAGTTTGACGTTTAGAAGGTAAATGAAGGCTTGACTATGTGTTTAAAAAAAGACATATCTTATTTATAAACCTACGGTACTGTATTTTTACAAGTTGTTAGTATTAAACTAATGTGTACCAAATTTCGAATAAAATTATTGAACATATATGGAGATTAAATAGGTTCGGATAAATACATAGGAAAATTAAATACATTGGCAACTGAGAGATCAAAGTTATGATTGGGTGGAAGAGATGGTGGGTTTCTCGCGCATGTATGTATTCTCCATGTAAACGTTTGGACTGACCAAGTTGTACCAAACTACGTTGCAACATGTCACCCCGATGCGTATTTTTTTTTTCCTTTAAAAACAAGAATATATTTGGTATTTATGTAGGAACAAAGTCAAGAAAGGCCGATAAATATAAAAGAATAGATATAAAGTATAATTTAAAAAGGATGTGCTTAGAAAACACACGCCAAGCTCACCATGGTTAACTATTGATCTTCAATATATGAATTAAATTTTTTTGACAGCTTAATGATTCTTTATATTCAACAGATTAAATTTTTTACAGAAAAACTAATAATATTGGTTTGTTTACGAAAGTACTCCAAGAATTAAATATTGTTCTGCAGCTTTATTGGAACTTAACTTCTGTCGAGACTATGAACAATCTTCATTATATCGTCGGTGTCAAGATCCTGGAAAGCTGCTTTAAAAGAGTGAACACTATAGGGTGTGGATTAATGGTAGATTTTACTTCATTCACACGGAATGATTCTCGTATCCTATGACCTGATTTGCTAAATGCACTTAAACAAGCATGACTTTGAAAGCAAGGTAGTTCCTACAAATCTGAAGCAGCAAAATATAATTCAAAATCTCCAAAATCTCTTCTGTATTGATTTTAGATCCAGCTTCAATGAAATGAAAAGACATCACCTTGTCATCACTTGGCATGGCTCATAGTCAAAACAAAAATCTGAACATGAACTTCTTTGTTCTTAAGATGATTGTGAAGCTTTGAGCATCATTCAAACCTGACGGCTTTTGAGCGAGTAGTGAAAAGATTTCGGTGTCTCCTAGCGTAATGAAGTTATCAACCCCTCATGTTTTCTCCCTTGATAGATCAGAAAAAAAAGTGTTACCATAAAAGGGGAAATTTTTATAATTATATATATCAGTAGTTTTCAGTACAATTGGAATACTGAAATGGTGTCTGAAAAATGGTTATTCACTATCACAAAATTTGGGAAATTATGTTTTTTTTTATCCAAGCAAAACCTAATCATGATAATCCTTCACATTAATATAAAATTCATTCGATTTTATCGACGAAATAGCATTAGTTTTTTGTTACTTCAAAATGAAAAAATCTTACAAAGAGAAAAAGTATTTGCACAAGTTGGTTATATATGACGCGTTCTGTGGATGACAGGCTTTTGCCACAAAACTAGAAAATGAAGTTTCTATGGAAAAGTTATCAATGTAACCAAAACAAAATTGTGAGTAATTTCAATGTTCCACCAAATATTGGTAAAAGGCCTTTAACTATCTACAAATATTGGATGTTTCTGAACAATTTCAAAATGTAGCTTAAACTCTTCCTCCACCGAATACGTCATATATATGAGGGTGATAATTCGTTGGTTGTAAACCTTTAACAAGTATGGATCGTGGTAAATTGTAGAGCAGTAGTATCTTAACTCCTACGATAGGTCTTCTGGAATCTCTATACCAACATTCTCTGCGTTAAATCAAAACTTTGCGAGTCAAAGCCGCTCATAAAGCAATTTAAAGTTTATCGAAACTGACAGAAGTTTAGAATTGAAAGGAATGGGTTTGTGAGTGGGCAATATGAAAGTTGTTTAATAAAAACAAAGACGTTACATTAGATTGAAATGTAATTTAATCCACCAGCCAGTGATAGTTTTATATATGAAAACAATTAGTGAAGGTTGTTAAAGGTTGAACAATTAGTAAAGCTTGATATCTGAAAAAAACCTTCAACGCAGAGTTTAAATAACCTCTAATATTATGGATTTCCCGTTGAGTTTGAATCTTTTCAATCAAATTAGTGAAGGTATTGCACATCAAGTAGAGAGTGTGAGATATTTCCTGTTGAAATAGAAATATATATTATTATCTATTCTATAATAATTGGACATTGTGAATGGATGTTTGTCTAATACTTTTTTTTACTTTTATTTATTGTTGATTTATTGTTGATTTCGATTGAAAAGATTATAAAGTTCCAGATCATAACTTGGGTTGTATAATAAATGATGGGCTGTATAATAAATGGTTATAGGAATATTCGCCGTGCGAAAATTCACCGTCCATTTTTCGCCAATGAAAATTTCGCAGTGAGGAAAATTGGCCGTGAAGAAAATCCGCCTTGGATAAAAAATTATAGAGGACATAACTATTGAATCACCTATATCCTTTAAGTATTGATGAAATAAGTTGGTAATTATAAAAAAAACGAATTTATTAAATTATCGTAGGAATGAAATTTTTAGATGATTTTTGAAATTTTAAAATAATTTAAGAAATTGCAAATAATCTTCGATAAATTTAAAAAATTCAGAAATTTTTCTAAAAATTTATTTTTGAAAATATTCATTGTACGTAGGTGATTAAGTAATATTGTGTATATGATAAAACTAAAATGCCTAAGATTTATGTTAACCGTTCATATATGCAATATATATTCTAATCATTACTCGTATAATTTTGTGTCACGAGAGGTCGATGCATAACATTTGGAGTGTTTTGATTGGTTGACTAAATAGTCGAAACTAACTTCCTTTTGAAAATCTGTTGAATAAAAAAGAATAAGGTCACTATGCCACTGATAATGAAATTACATACGTAAGACTAATTTCAATGAACTTGCATTCATTTAAAATAAATGTTTACGTACATTTATATTTATGACTAGATTTACCATTTACTGAAATAATCATAGGCTAATTTTTATCCCTTCGCAGCCTTAGGAATAAATAGGAATATATAGGAATAGGAAAATATATATATATATAAGAATAGGAATATATACATGCAAACTGAGCAGAGGACCACACGCAACCAACTACACCTACACACACTACAGACATCTTCACACCTCTCGACAACACCTCACTAGGCCTACACATATACACCACTTTTACATAACGGACTCTAGACTCCCTTCCTCTCAACGTACTCCTTGGTTCCCGGCCTCCATACATGAACCAGAGCCAGACCCACTTTTCTACTGTGCGGGTCAAAAGTTTTTGCAATTTTCTATAACTGGTATTTTTTGCCAAGAATATTAATTTCATTCTGATTTTCTTATGGAATCGTGATCTCTAGATTAAATCATTGATCATCTGTGAAAATCTCGAATAAATAGGCTTGCAAAATAGCAAAAATAACATTACTGAAATTGACTTAAAGTCAAACACTAAAATTGTTTGCAAAACATCCTATTAAGAATAAAAAGATTCTAAAAAGTGGTTAACATTACACATAAATGATATTTGAAACATTGTTAAAGTTTATAATACATTTTATAGTAGTTATATGAGCGTAAATGCATCAAAAATTAAGATCGTATCATTTAATTAGAGTCTTAACATTTAATGAGTTTTACACATTGTTTTTTCACCTCAACCAATCATTTATCATCAAAAGATTCAATTTATCAATTTCTAAAGTCGTTATTTAAGAATAAACTTCCAAAAACCATTGCCAGGGCTCTTGCTTGTTCGTAAATTGACCTCCATTCGCATAAACCTCTTTCATGGTGGTGGACCACAGATTCTGTTTTGGGTCAATGTCAGGATTCTGTGGGAGCAAACCCATAAGCTTCTTGCAAGTGATGCCTTTTTCTACGAGCCAAACCTTAGTGTAATGAAAAGCATGACCTGGAGCTTTATCATGCTAAAAAATGATGTTCTCTTTGCCGTCATCGGATGAATAGTTTAACCAGGAGAGAAAATTGTCTCTCAGTAAACACACAATAGCTCTTAAAGTTCATTTTGAGACCATCAGGCATAAGAAGAGGTCCAACCAATTTGTTACCAATATTTCCAGACCACAACATGATGCTGCCACCCTCTGAAGCCAATTCAAATGCAGTCATCGATTTGCCTCCTTCAGGAGCTACTCTTGGATCCATCCGTTAGGGCCGTGGGTCCAAATTACAGTTCAGAAATCAGTTTTCAAGTATTTGGTTGTCCATGAGAGCCAGCCTTTTCTGACCATTGAGTTGGCTCAGAGGAGGCATACTGTCGGTGCACTTCGATTCACCATTTTTTTTCAGGATTCAATTTCGGGCTTTTTCTGGTAACTCCAGCTTGATCAAAAATTTCCTTGTAGGATCCGTTAAGATTCTTTGATAAAGATCTCCTAATTTCTCTTAAAACTTTGCATGTAGTCACCATTGGTCGTCCGCCTTCATGTTTTTTCCTGTCAAATTTATCTTCAACGGCAAGTTTCTTGTCCGTACGGTGATCATAATTGTGATGATTTTGCTATTTTCTACTGTACTTTTATTATTGTTTAGTAGGCTGATGATAATCTGATAATTTTTCACTTAGTGTTAGCGTCTTTCCTTTCGCCAATTTCGCAGAACTTGAAGCCGCTGGAAACATTTTTGACCCACCCGAAATCGCTGATTTTAATATTAAAGTAGAATGGTACCCCATGATGATCAGTAGCCAGAAACTGATTAGATAATCTGGATCACCTATTTAAATAAAAAAAAATCAGTTGCTCCAGATGTTGAAAAATAATTGTTGCAAACTCTTTTGATTCGCACTGTAGGTGGAAAAGGGCCAACCACCATTCATTACCCTTTTATACACACACAGGATTATGATATCTGACTGTGATCGGTATGAGTTCTGTCACTCTCAAGATATACAAGCTTACAATGTAATGTGTATGCTACGCCTTGATACGAGTCTTAGACTCTTCTGCTCAAAAACAAATAGGCTCATAGGAACGCACTTCTGTGACGCTGAAATATTAGACTACATTCGTGCACTGCACATACACAAAAATCCTTATATATCAATGACTATACAAAACACTGTATAGTATATAGAATATATAATGTAAGGTAACCAGTATATTCCACCCCGATAAATTTCACTCCCGGTATATTCCATCCCGGTAAGCTCCATCCCACTTTACGGGTTAGGTTTGGTTAGTCATATACATTAATCATTTATTTATATTTTGTATTAAACTAAGTAAATTGCATCTTCATTAAATCAAATTTAACCTTTTGTTGGCCAATCACAAGCTGTTTATTTTTCACTACACATGCTATAAAACAGCAGAAAGAAAGATTGTGTCAACGAATTTTATCAGTTTAATCTATCCTGAAGTTGTATTTGGTGAATGGATAAGAAGGGGGTTGTCGTCCCTTGGTCCCCAAACGGTTGTAATTTGGATTATATTTTTTTCTTTTTGTATCTTCAACCGCTACTTGCAGTTTTAGAGTATAGCGCTAGGTTTGTGCTCTTCAACTGTGAGGTCTTAGATTTTATGTTCAGAAAGTTTGTGCTCTTCGTTTGTCACTGATATGTGGTAGGTACAAGGTTCATATAGACTATAACAGGTTAAACGAATCGGGAAAAAATTGCCAAATGTACGATTTCTTGAAGAATAGTTGATAAACAGTGAGACAAATGCATTTTTCTTCAAAACCATACATATTTGAATGGTAATTTCGTTCTCAGAATTCTTTTAAATTTCCTAATCTATCATACGATATAAAATATTTTAATATAATCGTTTTTCTGCTGAAAAATAAACAAAAAACCAAGAGCTGTGCACTCTATCGATTAGTGTGAGGTAATAACAATTTCTGTCTTTCTTCTTGAATATCTCTTAAACGGTATAATAAACTCGCACGTGAGTCAACCTAGAACTCTTTAAAATTTAATATTCTATCGAATGACGTAGTTTTTTTTAAATAACCGTCTTTTCGTTGCAAAATAGACAGGAAACTAACTACTATTCACTACGAAAATTAGCAATGGAATGAACAATTTCTGTCTTTCTTCTTGAATATCTCTTAAACGGTAGATTAAACTCGTGCGTTAGTCAACCTAGAATTGTGAACAATTTACTTATTTATCGAATGGTATAAAGATATTTCAATGAAATGGTTTTTCCCCTGCAAAATGAACAAAAAACTAACTGCTATTCACTCCGTTGTCCGTTGATTAGGGGCACTGATTAACATTTTCATCTGCTTTAATTACTGTAGCTAGAATAAGAACAAACATAATATTGCAATAATAAAATAAAAAATGTCAATTATTTGTATCATAGGTTTTCATCTAAAGAATTTGTAGACTCAGCTCTTAGTAACATTTCGTACTTTTTCTATTCGTTTAATCTGTTATAGTCTATGAACCTTGGGTAGGTGACTTGGATCATGGAGCCAATTACTTATCTGATAGCTCCTTCCAGTCACTTGTACATATATAATTTCCTTTTGTCGTCAGTTATTAGGCATTTGGTTTCGAAACAGACGTTAAATCCCCAATTATAATAATGATATGTGCTTCAATAATGAGGTCCAAAATTTTATTTTGGTTAAGCTCGTTGGTTTCATTTTCCTCTTCCATCCATGAGTCGAGCAACCGGTGCTTGTTTCTTTTATAGTCACATTCCATGGTAAGTGATTGCATTCACTGAGTAGCTATTCTGATTACATGAACTTTGTCAACGACAGATATTAGGTGATTTTGATAATGGAGCAATTTCCTTTCTGAGTTTCTTTCTGACGTCAGCAAGTAATTAATCGTTCTCTGGGGTGGAATTCACCGTGGTGTAATATACTTTGATGGAATATACTGTATGTACCTATAACCGTAATGTAATATTGCAGAGTCACAGAAGGGCGTTCGAATGCGCGTACTTATTTACGTGCAGAGGAGTCTAAAACTCATATCAAGGCACACAGTATACTATCTAATTTAATATATTTTTAGGATAATCAAGGTAATGCCGAATTCAGTCAGTTTAGTCAAATAAAACAGAGGTAAAGAATTTTATTCTGAAAAAAATGAATAACATTCCTTGTTTCAGTGGCCGGAAATTTCAGTCTCGGAATATTCGGTCTTGAAATTTCAGTCTCGTAAGTTTCATTCTCAGAATTATAAATGAGACCTCTCAACATAAGTGACTGTTATGCAGTTTGTAGTATCCGCTAGCTTGTTGTACTGCACACTTCATGATTGTTAAATGACATGGAAGGAGGGGGTTACACCTCCCGATACATCTAATTCATAAGTTTTATATTTTATGACTGAGACCGAATATTCCGAGACCGAAATTTCCAAGACTGAAATTTCTTAGAACCCTTGTTTCTATTTAAAAATATATATTCTAGGTCACCAAGTGTCTTTCACAACAAAACTGTAAATCATCTTGTTAAGAACCTGCGCAATACTCTACCTTAATTTTAGTTAATATACCTTGGTCACACTGGTTAAGGTTCTGTCTCCCATATCCTCGCACAATGTCCGTCTCCACAAAGACTCGTAACTATATATACACAACATACACTCACTGGAGCCCCTTTGGACCCATCCTCAGGCGTTTAATTTTTAAGTGATCACTTCCTGAGTGATGTAGGTTTCTCTTAGGCCCATATATTCCTTCATTGTGCTTCGGGTGGCTGACACCCGGGACACCCTTGGCCACCATGCCATCCCAGATGAGGACGTTGTGGAGGCTAAACAACAACAATAATAACAACAGTGAAATGTATCTCGGAGAATTTTCCAGTCACGATAATAAATATCCTGTCCTACATTTGTGACGTGTTCGATAGAAGAAGGGTTATAAGCTATATATTTTGAAATTCTTCAGGAGAAGCATATAAAATGTGTATATAGATAGATTCTGTAGGTTTATTGGTAAGCAACAAATGAATAAGGAATATTTGCATTAAATACTGATGGAACAAAGAAGATGTATAAAAATAAAAGTTCTTGGGGAGTTGCCACGGGGGGGGGGGGGGATTGACACTGGGGGAACTGCCCATGAGGGGAAATTGACACCGAGGGAATTGCCCACGTGGGGGAATTCCCACTGGATTAACTGCCCATGTGGGTGAATTGCCACTGGGTTAACTGCCCATGTGGGTGAATTGCCACTGGTTAACTGCCCATGTGGGTGAATTGCCACTGGGTTAACTGCCCATGTGGGTGAATTTCCACTGGGTAAACTGCCCATGTGGGTGAATTGCCACTGGATTAACTGCCCATGTGGGTGAATTGCCACTGGGTTAACTGCTCATGTGGGTGAATTGCCACTGGGTTAACTGCTCATGTGGGTGAATTGCCACTGGGTTAACTGCTCATGTGGGTGAATTGCCACTGGGTGAATTGTACGTGCCGATGATACCTGCATGCATGATACTTGTACATGCCGATGATACCTTAAACTGTTAAACACTTGAAAATGTACAGTGATAAAGTTCCTTTCAGCATGTCCCTATTCGTGCTATCTCTATTATCCATCATTTTCGGAAGGGGGGGGGGGGGCACACACTAACACATGGGGCAAGTGTGTGTTTTGTTCATCTCGTGTGCGTAGTGATGCAGTCAGTGAGAGTTGTGAAAGTATGAGGCTGGGAAAGTATAGAGGCTGGGACAGACTGGAGCACAGCGTTACCCATTGAGGCTGGGACAGACTGGAGTTCAGCATTACCCATAGAGGCTGGGACAGACTGCAACACAGCGTTACCCATTGAGGCTGGGACAGACTGCAACACAGCGTTACCCATCGAGGCTGGGACAGACTGCAGCACAGCGTTACCCATAGAGGCTGGGACAGACTGGAGCACAGCGTTACCCATTGAGGAAGGGACAGACTGGAGCACAGCGTTACCCATAGAGGCTGGGACAGACTGAAGCACAGCGTTACCCATCGAGGCTGGGACAGACTGGAGCACATCGTTAACCATAGAGGCTGGGGGAGACTGGAGAACAGCGTTACCCATCGAGGCTGGGGGAGACTGGAGCACAGCGTTACCCATCGAGGCTGGGGGAGACTGGAGCACAGCATTACCCATCGAGGCTTGGGGAGACTGGAGCACAGCATTACCCATCGAGGCTTGGGGAGACTGGAGCACAGCGTTACCCATCGAGGCTGGGGGAGACTAGAGCACAGCGTTAATCATCGAGGCTGGGGGAGACTGGAGCACAGCGTTACCCATTGAGGCTGGGACAGACTGGAGTTCAGCATTACCCATAGAGGCTGGGACAGACTGCAACACAGCGTTACCCATTGAGGCTGGGACAGACTGCAACACAGCGTTACCCATCGAGGCTGGGACAGACTGCAGCACAGCGTTACCCATAGAGGCTGGGACAGACTGGAGCACAGCGTTACCCATTGAGGAAGGGACAGACTGGAGCACAGCGTTACCCATAGAGGCTGGGACAGACTGAAGCACAGCGTTACCCATCGAGGCTGGGACAGACTGGAGCACATCGTTAACCATAGAGGCTGGGGGAGACTGGAGAACAGCGTTACCCATCGAGGCTGGGGGAGACTGGAGCACAGCGTTACCCATCGAGGCTGGGGGAGACTGGAGCACAGCATTACCCATCGAGGCTTGGGGAGACTGGAGCACAGCATTACCCATCGAGGCTTGGGGAGACTGGAGCACAGCGTTACCCATCGAGGCTGGGGGAGACTAGAGCACAGCGTTAATCATCGAGGCTGGGGGAGACTGGAGCACAGCGTTACCCATCGAGGCTGGGGGAGACTGGAGCACAGCGTTAATCATCGAGGATTGGGGAGACTGGAGCGCAGCGTTAATCATCGAGGATTGGGGAGACTGGAGCGCAGCGTTAATCATCGAGGATTGGGGAGACTGGAACGCAGCGTTAATCATCGAGGATTGGGGAGACTGGAGCACAGCGTTTACCAAGTCCCTGAGATATAGCTCCGCGGCACGTCTCACGGGTGAGTGCAAGAGTCAGAGTGTCCCATCGAGGATTGGGGAGACTGCAGCACAGCGTTACTCTGCAGATGTCGATGAAAACTCCATTCAACTTATCATTAAACTGGATCATATCAGTTCTGAGCTGAGTCCTATCTCTTCGAATTGCCTGGGCTTCTGCCCAGGAAGCTGTTTTGATAAGCTTGTCAGCCAAACATACGGATGAGTCATAGTAAGACTTCAACAAATATTTAACCTTTGTGGTAGTAGAGGAAAGTGAAGTCGTATCATTTACATCAAGATTTACCTCAGGGATGCCTGAAACTCCTCGTACACCTCACGAGTTTCTCTCAATATACTGAAGGTTCTTCGTTTTACTGGGGACGAGTGAAGCATGTTCACTGATTAGTGAATTTTACATCTGATACCTCATTCCATTGAAGCCTCTGTAATTACTGTTTCGGAATTGCCTTTCCGAAATGAAACAGTGCTATGGACCGAGTTTTTATTTAGTAATCTGAGAAAGATACAAAAAGGCACTATGAGCAACAAATGCAATTATCCTAATTAGTCATAAATATGGTCAATTGATGTTTATTTATTCATGAAACAATACTCACTACAGGTAATTTGACGTATAGAAAATGGAACTTAGTAGTCGAGAGATATAAGCAATTTACCAGATCTTCTTAAACATATGGATATATATAGGTATATGTGAACTGGAAAATATAACAATTTAATTACACAGAGGTATATACGAATCCTAAAACAGGTGTAATATCATCACACAAACACGAAAAATAATTCCGCCAAACTAACTTAATTATAAGAGGTTACATTGTTCGAGCAATGAGGCACACATGAATGAGACTTAAAGGAAGTGCCAAAGTAAAGAAAATGGAAGGTTCGGTTATAAAACTATGACTAAAGATTATAGCAACCTAATTGCAAGAGACTTCAGAAGAGAAGAAGTACAAAAAATGGATAGTAAGGAAAATTCAATGAAACAGCAAGCTATTAATAAGCAATTAACTATTTCAAGAAATGGAATTCAGAAGAGAGAAAGTACAAAAATGTTTAGAATAGATATGGCTAAAACTATTGTGACCATAACATATAGGAAAGAAAGAAATGTAAATAGAAAAGGAAAACAAAACCCAATTTATACACTGATAACACATTAGTAACAATAACAGATCTAACACCTCACACATTTCACAAATTCAACGGACTAATTCCTTATTTGATATCAAAAATTCGTGAAATTATTTGGCAGTTCTACATGTTATTACTCTTAAAAGTATTTCATTTCGAATCGCCTATTGAGTGGTTGAAACACTGCTCTCCAGCACATAGTTACTTTTCCTACATAATCCTAAACAAAATATTGATGAGTCTATTTACCATATCAGGCTTCTGTTCAAACTCGAAGCTAATAAGATGACTTATCTTAATTATATATAATTTATTTCACTCTATGTGAATATATTTCATTTCTATATTCATCTTAAACACAAACATCAATATTACACGGTGAATCACAGTCGGTTAATATTTGTTGCAAATTTTAAGTGTTAGCTGATTCTCATGTGATTGGGATATTGGAAAAAATATTATTTTTTATTATCTCTTTTTTGGACATTTAAAATGGATTGAAATATGTACAAAGTTAATATAAACTATTCACTTGAAGATAGTTAATGATGATCTTATAAGTTTCATGCCAATCATTATTGCTTTAGAGTTTTAGAGCAATAACATTTTAAATGTTTTTAATATTTTATGTTTCACTCATACTTGATTTTCTATTCGAATACTAATTACCAATACACAGATCTGAATTTATCGAACTTTTTATTCCTCCAAAACATTTTTTCATTGCAAACTATATTAAATAAATAAATGAATTGCTCTCTTATTATCGCTCTAGAAATTGCACTCGTAATTAGGCCATAATAAGAAGTTTATTTTGTAGTTAAAGGTAGCTATTCTTTGGAATTTATGATATCAATTACCCTAAAGGCAGTATACAAACTGCCAAGCAAGCTCACAATTAAATTACGACCTTATTTCAGATCGTATAATTTGCATCATTAAATACACTTCTTTAAAACTGCTTTTGATATTTGATATACTTAGTTTAGAATAAAAAAATTAAAATAGTGTCAGTCACAGGTAAAATCATCAGGAAAAAGTATAGATAATTTGAAAAACAAAATCATTTTGAGTTTTTTATTTTGAAAAAGTATATTCCTCAACATTTTCATAAACAGTCGGAATATTATATAAGTTACTCTAACATGAAAAAACACAGTTTGATGTTGCCATAAAATTAGATCATTAGGCCTTCAAGTGCAACCTAATTAAAAATATAATTATATCGTTATTGAAGAGCGTATATCTCCCGATGTTAGGTAGTTGCTCAATTAGGAAAAATAAAAATAGGGAAACATCAGTGAGAAGAGGATTGAGTGGATTTATTGGTCTTCATTGATAGATATATCTGAAGATTTTGAATACAAAAGCCTATATATATTTAATAGATGATATTTAAAAAAAAGATTATTCAGTGCAAGATATATTTTCATCTATTTTAAATCTATTAAATATGTCTAGATACATTTAAGATGATTTCAATTTGTTTTACTAATTTTTTTTGGGGTAATTTTTCAGTAACATTGTACAAAGAATGAAAAAGGTTGCTCTAGCACAAACAAACTGACGCAGAACTAATATAGTGAGGGGCCATTTTATGAATAGCCGATCACATATTTTCACATTACACAAATATATTTTCAAAGTCTAACAAATGAAGATTATTCGTAGTGTATACCGTATAGATTGCGTCTACTTCTGTGTATATTCATTGTTGTGGAACACAGTATGGCCCAAGACAATTGGGCCCTGTCAATTGGGCCCGCCGACAATTGGGCCCATGACAATTGGTTGTATATTTTTCAGAGTTTAATGTATTAATTAATTAAAAACCATTGCCTTTGTAATAACTAGGGTTGTGACAATTTGCATTTTATATAAAAAATAAAGTCTTGATCATATTTAAAATAAAGAATATTCCTTACTTGAAGAAATATTATCGTTATGAAAAATGAATATTCTTAATAGAACATGTTCTTTTCATGAATATTTAGTATTATTCATTTAAACTACAATCATTTTTTGTTCTGAGATAGGTCATGTAAGCAAGAAACAATAGGAAATAAGAATGTAGATATTATACATGCTGAATTTATTGGAATATACAAATTGAATTAAAGTAATTGTTAATTTTTTGAAACCTGTTCAGTGTTCAATATTAAAGTGTTTTATGAATTATTATTACAAAATGTATTCTCATAATCTCATTTTATCCCAACAACTGTTCAATTTTTCTTAGTTCAGTGTAACGAAAAACCTTTAAAATTTACCCATTTTTTACTAAATATTTGTCTTTGTCAGACGATGTACACTACACATTGGATCCATATGACATGATTCAAAATAATATGACTCATTTAAATACTTCAAAGATTTTCATTACATTGAAACATGCGATTATCATCAAAATGTGATTCTAGGGGCTTGCTAATACATATAAACCTTAACAAGTATATCAATCGAAATAAAAATGTATAAACATATTTCTAGAGAATATAAAGCATATTTCAAAGATAATATTGTCACTTCCCTAGTAATAACAAAGTAACACTTCTCTATTGAGTCTTCTGCCCAATCTTTTTCTATGCTTAATTATTTCGGGGCCCAATAATCGTGGGCCCAATTATCCGGGGCCCAATTGTCGTGGGACCCAATTGTCCTGGGCCCAATTGTCGGTGTGCCCAATTGTCGGGGGCCAACTGTCGGTGCAATATTCATTGTATTGTATTAACCGTAGCTATATTAACTCTACTAATATAGCCCTCAAAAGTTTGCTTGCTAATCTAGCCTCTTGTGCGCCAGAACCAGCTCTCACTAATACTCTTATATAAATTTTAACAAATTAAATGTTCACTAATTTTCATTTTATGAGCAAAAATAAGAAGCAACATTTTTTAGATATTACTCTTAGCCATTCAGTACGAAGCTCGGTGTGGGCAATTATTCTAGCACACCTCGCAAAGCAGCTAAGGGTCAAAGTTAACTGATTATAAGAAGAAATTCACCCTTATGTCCCAACGACACTATAACGCATCTGAGGTCTTCGCCATCACTAGTGGATAGGTTACTTGGATAAAAAAAAGTTAATATACAGGGATAATGAAATTGAATAAAAATAGATTTTCGAAAGGATCATATTTCTCAGAAAAGTGTCTTCAATAATGTCCAGTCCGTTCTTTCAGATTGATATTTTGGTTTCTCAATGGGTTCTCTCGTAAATAATATTTATGTTTTCATGTGTTCATTCTGTTCTCCTGCGATATGATCGCTTTTAATTCAAATTTTAAAGTGGTTTCTACAGTATTGAACTTATTAACATTCGTCCATAATATGGTCTTTTTAATTAGTATTCCAACCAGAGCGTTCAAAATGATGTAGACCTGGTTTAAAGCTTCAAGTGTTTAGATAATTTGTCAAAATAAAACCAATTGCTCTTTTGAAAGCTGCATTTTGATGTTTCCGAACAGGAGAAACAAATTATCGGCAAACTGATTAATATTAAAGGAATAATTTTTGCTCCGATACCAACTCTCAAATGATAATTTATTTATTAATTTTTCTTATATTTCGTCCTCGCGCAAGCCCTTTTTATTTCCATTTTGTTAATTCGCTGTAGGATGTTTAATTTCTGTCATAACCTTTACAGATTTTCAAAATAGATACAAAAAAAAGTAAACGAATAAACTGTGTATTTAGAAAAATTTTAGCTTTGATAGTTTGTAAAATAAACTAATTTGAAAATGGGTATCCTTTTTTGTCGCCACCCTGTATAGTGAATGTAAAGTCGTGAGTAAGGAAATAGCCTCTATAGTGCACACATTTTCCCCCTTCTGCCATAAAATGGCTTTTAGTTTTAGAAAATTAAAGGCCATTCTTGGCAGACTAAAAACATTTGTTCAGCTTTATAATGCAATACACTCTGATATCAATTTATTTGTAAAATAAATTTGTAAATTCTGCCATAAAAAGGCCAGTTTTCTATGAATGACTTAATTCCTCAATAGTGAAGTAAACTTTATTGTGCACTTGTTTATTTTCACTATAGAAGAGTTATACTGTACAATCGTGAAGTGAGCAGTACAACAAATTAGCAGATATAACACATTACGGCTTCTTATCAAAACAATGAACAAATATATTATGCAGTTTTGGGCTTTTATAATTGTGGGCTCTTATACATGTGGGTTTTTTTCCTCGTGGGAATTTTTCCTTGTGGTCCTTTTTCCTTGAGGTAATTTTTTCCCGTCTGCTTTTTACTGTGAACTTTTCTCCTGTGGTCTTTCTACTGTGGTCATCTTTCCAGTCACTATATATTTGAACATAGCTAAGATAACCTATGTTATTACTGAATATATGTTTCAATAAACGTACAAACTACCAACTTTTGTGCTATTTCTATAAACTGTGGAGAACAATATCATGAAATAATAAACTCGAAATACTGTCAGATACTCATTAATGTAATACTCTTATATTATTGGTCTGTGGAGAGAAAAAACTTTGATCAATATATTATTTATATCTAAAGAAGTTCTATTGAAGGCAATGATATCATATTTCTAACTATGGTATGTCTATAATTAGTTATCTTTTGTCATCTTATATCTATATATACTGAATATTATGAGAGATTCATTTAATTTGTCAAATTTGTGTCAAGAGCAACCTTTACTAATATTAATTACACGTGTTACTAAAAATCAAATATATAAATTGCAAACATACGAAATTCAATATACTCTATTTAATGAAGTATAACTGTTCGGATAATTTGTTTATTACAGCATTTAATTAATCATAAATGTAATACGTTAATCCACCATTCCTAGTTACAGGTTTTTAAATCATTCAAAATTATAAAGTTTATATACAATTGTGGCCAAAATATAAGTGTAGACAAGAACCAGTTATCTAAATCTTCAATTCTATAAAAAGTACAAAACACACATTAATGAAATTTTGCACGTATGTTCAAATAGAACTCATATTTATTCGCATGGTATTTCAAAGTATTTGGACAAACATTCTAGGAATACAGACAGACCCCGCTTTAAGTCAAACATCGTACCTCACATTAACTTGGACATTTGTTTTTAAAGCGGGGGAGACCCCGCTTTAAGTTTAGTATTGTTACGCCAATCTTTTCCTTTTCTGCTAACAAAAATCAAAGAACGTTTGCATGGTACTCTAATACTATGTACCATATTTAGTTATGATTCCTTCAAAGTAAATAAAATTGTTTAAAAATAATTTTTCGATGCAATTGATGTAATTAAAATCGGGGTCAAATCAGCTCTAAGTCGTCATGTTATAAAAGCGGGGTTAACTTAAATCGGGGTCAGCCTGTAGTTCCATATTTCACTTCAAACTATTAATTTTGCTCTGATCGAAAGTTAAGGGTAGCCATCATAAACTTTGGAATATTACCGGATACTAGCAACTAACTTCATACTTTATGAATAATTATTTGCTATATCACTTAAATACATCTTCTGCCACAAAATTATACTAACTTTGCACAAAATGAAGGAGTTATCCAACTTCCATTCGTCCTCCAAAAATGTCCACAATTTTCCCACATTTGTTGAGTTTCTTCTCTAAGTACAGCCTCCACTTGTCGTTGCCAGAGATTTCTATTGCCATATGAAGGTTCAAAAGGATTGTGCAACATATTACAGCTCAGTATAAGCTTTATGAAGTTATTGATTCCAAACTGAAGAATGGTAGACTTCCCAAAACATTGCCATGAGAATATCATGCAATTCTTCTAAATAATTTGCAAGATAGTTTTTACACTTCTGGTCGAATTTCTTTCGGTTTACTTTTTCGCTTCAACTGCAACCAGTTGGTTTGCAGTCTTGAGTTTTGTCATGAGCATGTCGTTTGATCGATTGATCAGTGGTTGAAACTACATTCTAGTGATGAATGAAAGACTATTAAATATCTTCGGTTCTAATGGGAAAGTACGAATTAAAAGTAAAGTAGGGAAAATGTTAACTCTGAACTGTGCAAGAGAAGAGTTAAGTTTGGAGGTGGTAATATAATGGTTTGAAGGATCTTTTCTTCTACTGGACCTGGTTCCATTGTTCTTCTGCACTGAGGAGTTATTGTAGAAGTATAAAACTACTCTCCCCTATCAACAAGCAGCTGACTCTCAACCACCGAGTTTCATGCAGGACAAAGGGTAGATAAAAAAGTTAGGACCCAATAAGAAGATGAACAAAATGCTCAAATGAGCTGCCTTCACAGAACCTAGACCTCAATCGAATTGATATGGTTTGGATAATATTTGAAGACTGTACTCAGAGAAGAAACACAAAAAATGTGATAGAATTATCGACATTTCTGGAGGATGATTAGAAGATGGATAACTCCTTCATTTCAAGAAAAATTAGTAGAATTTTGTTTTAGAAGATGTATTGAAGTGATATAGAAAAAAAAATATTCACAAAGTATTAAAAGTTGATTACCAATATCCGGGAATATTTCAAAGTTAATGATGGCTACCCATAACTTTGACCAGAGCAAAAATTATTGTTTGAGATGAAATATCGAACTATTGATAGAATATCTGTTCAAATGCTTTGAAATTTCATAGGAATACGAATAACCTCTAAATGAAAATACGTACAAAATTTCAATAACGTGATATTTTAAATTGTTCTTGCCTACCCTTAATTATATTTTGGCCACTACCGTATTTCTGTGGCAATTATTATCGCGAAAAATGGAATCTGTGGATAATATGAAATAAGGACATATGAACTGCCGTTTTAATAACTATCCTCTTTACAACGCTAGTGAATGGAGTCTGATTGACTCTGAATGTCAACAAGGTTACCAAACTCAAAATAGTTATTAGAACAGATCAGATGTTATTTTTCATTCATTGAACTGTACCCTGTACATTCAAAACTGAGAAATATCCGATATTGCTGTTTTTGAGAAGTTCTGAAGTATTTCAAGTTATGTGACTTCGATGAAATTGAAAGTATATAGAGTTGAGTTTACAGTCTTTCACATATCATTTGAACCAAATTAACATAATATTAGATACACTGAACTGAAAAGTTATGTTAACTTAAACGAATATTTATACACAGTACACAGATGCCTACGATAAATAAAAAAGAATTGAATACCTACTCATGCATTCAATGTAAGTATAATTGTTTAAAATATTCAATGAACGTATTATAATTACCCTGTAATCGAATGTCAATACATAATTTTCAAAATTTAGATTCACCTAGGGTGACCGAATGAATGAATGAAATAAAGGCAAATTATATATCCTAAACTTTTAATTTAAGAAAAATAGTTAATTACAAAAGATGACATATTTTATAAGTTGAAGACTCCTAATTATTATAGAGTAAAATTGAGGAAGTTAGGGTTCTGGATTGAATTTAGGACTAATTAATCTTTAAAGACAACAAATTTTAGTAAGTTAATAGATGAGATAGGACTGCCTCATACAGAGGATTGCATTCTGGTTGCTTCACAGTGTAGCTAGTTTTAGGCATACACTTTACACCTTACTCAACTCCAGAGGTTTGGTGTGAATAACTGCCGTCAGAAGAGGAGTGAAAATGTTTCGACTTCAAGTGATATTAGGCTCGTCTAGCCATAAGATGGAAATAGCGCTGTAGTACGAACTAGTGTCTCAGGTTAGTGAGTGACTCAGCAGTACTGCCGAAAAAGAATTACACATGTGAGCGAACTGCGTTAAACCTCACCGAGACATAAATAAATGGGACAGAATGACATGTATATAATAAATTTAAAGTCATATGAAAGTATAATTATCATCAAGATTAATTATAACAATTATCAAGATAAATCATTACAATTATCAAATCAATAAATACTAGCTAAATCTAACAAATATTTAAATACTGAACAGAGAAAGGAAATGTTTAACCTACCGAAAGGACCCAAAATTATCCACCATCAACAGCAACTCAAAATAATGCCAAAATTTGAAGTAAGAAATTTAACAACTCAAAAAATGAAATAGCAAATAAATTAAGAAAACTAAACAATAGAATTAGCATTATTGCCCTGACACATCCCCCTATTAAAGATAATTTTGATAAATAGTATACAAGGGCAAGAAATAAATTCAAACAAGCTACATTTACATCAAACATTAAAACCCATAGTTAACGACTCAATAAGTCAGCATAATGATTTTCATCACCAGGGATATGTACCACTGTAAAATTGTATTGTTGGAGTGAGAGTGCCCAGCGTACTTACCTGCCGTTATTACCTTTAAAGTTTTTAAGGTAAACCAAGGTTTGGTGGTCAGTCTCCAAAATAAAGGATGTACCATGCAAGTAATATTTAAACTTATCAATTCCCCAAACCAACGCCAAGCACTCTTTCTCTATCGTTGAATAGTTTTTCTCGCGTGGTAGAAGTTTACGACTAGCATATGAAACAGAGAAAGGCAAGTCATCCCAATAATGGAGTAGGACTGCTCCCATGCCAATATTTGATGCCTCAGTTCTCAAACAAAATTTTCTGGTCAAATCTGGTAATTTCGAAACTGGCGCAGATGTAAGCGTTAGTTTAAGAGTTTCGAAACATTTAGTAGATTCGTCAATCCAAGAGAGGGGTTCTTTAACCGTTTTTCTTAACATGTCTGACAATGGAGCTGACAATGTCACTAGGTTTACAATGAATTTCCGATAAAAACTCACTATTCCTAAGAAACTTCTAAGAGACTTCTTAGATAGAGGGAGGGGTTAGTTAGTTAAAGCTTTTACTTTATCATGTAAGGGAGACATATTTCCATTTTCGATATTAAACCAAGATATTGGGCTTTATTATATGAAAAATGGCATTTAGACTTACGGACTTTTACCCAAGAAACATTGCATGGTTGGCCCAACTACGGGTACCATTGGCTCAACAGTGGTAGCAACGGGCGATGGTTTGCCGGTGCTAAGAGGCATTGGCCCAATGCTGGCTGCCGATGCTTAACCCACACGATCCTAGCCTTCAATGGCCCAATGTTGACTGCTGATGCTTAACCAACACGATCCTAGCCTTCATTGGCCACATGTTTGCTGCCAGATCATAGCCAATTGACACTTTGGCCATCATTGGCCCAACGTTGGCTAGCATCCACATGAAATGTATATAAATGAATCTTTTTTAATCAGTGATATTGTTGTCGTGTTACAAAAAATTGATGCTAAATAATTAATTTTAATATTGTAATGTATTTTTTAAATTTATTTAGATAAAGTTATAGCGTAATCAAATTTATAATATTCGTGTTTGTCATATAAGTATACTAATGGTAGTTTATTAATATATTATGATATAATACTTGAACAGTATATTGATAATTGAAATGATTAATAACATGATTAAATTAATCGAATTGTATACCAAATCGTCAATGAAGATTCTATATTTCAGGGAAGAGAATTGGCGCCATTTTCACAAGAATTTAGACCTGAGGTCTGAGGAACATATAATTGAATATGGAGGCGCATGGTTCTACACACTTGCATTTGTGAGCGAACCAAGAACTCGTTAAACAGAAGAAGAGAGAGTTAACATATTATCATATCCTGAATACATCCTCAAAAAAACGATTTTTTTTTATAGTAGACGTCGATGATATTTTGTAGGTAGGCTGTAGCGCTGAGTTCCTAACTTCTAAGCATGCTGTAGATTAATATAGTACTTAGGGTCACGCAGCTAAATTGCGGTTCTTTAATTTTTAATTGCAGCCCTCTCAAGAGAGTCTCGTCTCTAAATCATTCTGAACCAAAATTACAGTAAAATGTTGCATTGCTATCAAAAGAAGCACAGTGCTCGTTATAATTCATTAATTTAAGTTTTTAATGAGTGTTTTGATGCCATGATGTTTCTGTTGTTAGAGGCCGAAGTTAGTTAGTGTCCCGCAATTTACCTGCTTTATTTAGATTTTTTTTATTCTGTGAAAAATAGTCTTTAGTTTTCTAAAACTGATGGCACTTCATCTGTTCAATAGTCATGCTGAATCATAACTAGTTTACTATAAAGGAGTTCTACTATAAACTTTTTATTCTATTTAATTGACTGAGTATATTTTTTTGTTCTAAAGATTTAATTATTTATATATCGAGAGGATTGTGTTGGTTATCATTTTATCATTTCCATGTTGATTTAATTTATTAAAATGTCTGGTTAAAATATTTACTTTTATTTACCTAATTGAAATTAATTTTAAAAATAAATCCAAGTTTGGACTAGAGCATTTAGCAACTGCATGCCTTCGTCAGCCATAGCTATGCCATCATGGGCCAGTGCTGGCCCACAGTAAAATTCAGTTGGCTTTAGAGCGGTTAACATCGGCATGCCGTCGTCAGCCGTAGCTATGCCATCATGGGCCAGTTCTGGCCAACAGTAAAATACAGTTGGCTTTAGAGCGGTTAACATCGGCATGCCGTCGTCAGCCGTAACTATGCCATCATGGGCCAATGCTGTCCCAACAATTAAATTACAGTTTGCTTTAGAGTGGTTAGCATCGGCATGCTGTCGCTAGCCATTGTCAGCCGTTGCTATGCCAGCATGGGCCAATGCTGACCAGCGGTGCAAAGGGCATTGGCCCGACGATGGCACAGAGATGGCCCGATCTGGCACGGTTTGTTTGCTGACGTTGGCCCACCACCTTATTCAACGGCCTGCCGTAATGGCCCTACGTTGGCCCAATACTGCAATGCTTCTGGGGTAATCTGTGATCCTTCAATTTAGACAAAACTATTTTCAGAACGTTCATATGGGTTAACCAATCCGTTGAGACAATAAAAATATTGTCAAAGTAGATAGACAAATGATTATGAACCCATTCAGGAACATCATGAAATACTCTCTTCATTAATCTGATATAAGTGGCGCACGCCGTTACTAGACCAAATGGCAATCTGATATACTGCATTAAACCACGACTTGTAGCAAAAGCAGTATACCTTTGACTTTTCACATCTAGTGGGATCTGGTAGTATGCGCGAGTAATATCTAGTTCTGATATATACCTAGAATTTGAGAATTTATGAACATCTGATTCTATAGTAGGCATAGGTTCAGCATCGAATTTGGTAATTGCATTCAGGCCCCTGAAATCTTGAGTTTACCTGAAACTTTTCGGCTCTGACCCACTTTTCTCCACCAAGACCGATGGGGAACTAAAGTCAGAGAATGAAGGAGTTATGATACCCATCTCCAACATTCTATCTACTTCATCATCGAATGCTTTTCTTAAGTGAATTGGAACAGGATAATTCTTTCTAATAACTGATTCGGAAGTAGTTAGATTAATAGTATGGGAAATTAAATTTGTACAACCGGGAATATCTGAAAATATGTTGGTTAAACCCTCCAATACCTTTGTTAATTCAAAATATTTTTCTTTATCCAGATTAGGATCAATATCAAAATTACATTCACTATCTGAATCAGGTAATGTATCAAGAATATGATCAGAGTCTTCCACTAAACTAACATGAACTTTACCAACATGACTAATACCAACATATTCTAAAGTTTTCATTTCGTCAAAAACATTCATGCAACCAACGTTAGCTCTCCTTACATAAGGTTTCAACATATTAATATGATACAGTTTCTTCTTACCATCTAATTCAATTATATAATTGAGCCTAGATTTAACCTTAAGGTCCTTTCCACAAAGTTAGTAACTTATTTTTAGTATCTGGTAGTAATAACAGAACCTCATCATTTATTTTAAACTTCCTATTGGAACTTTTTTTGTCAAAGTAAGTTTTATATGTGTCTGATTTCATTTTAGCGGTTTCTGTAGCTATCTCTGCTGATTTTTCTAACCTTTGACGAAGGTCAAGTACGTATTCGTACGAATTTCTTTGATCATCCGAGAGTTTGGGTTCGCTCCACAAATCGTGCAAAACAGCTAATGGTCCTCTAACTTGCCTACCATAAACCAATTCCAAAGGAGAGAATCCGGTAGTGTTGCTTGGAATTTATCTCATAGCGAATAATGTAGAAAATAGATACCGATCCCAATCTTTGGGTTTTTCTGAACAAAGTTTTCGCAAAACAGACTTCAGTACAACATGTTGTCTTTTAAGTTTCCCGTTCATCATAGGGTGGTAAGGAGTAGTAAAGATAGGTTTTATTCCAACTAAGTTAGGAATCTCTCCCATCAACTCAATTTGAATTGAGTACCTCTGTCTGAAATTAATTCTCTAGGTATACCTTCTCGGGAAAAAATAGACACCAAAGCTTCAGCTATCTGAATAGACGTAATTTGCTTTAAAGGCACTGCTTCAAGAAAACTAGTAGCATAATCAATTAACGTTAATATATACCTATTTCCTGAGTTTGAAGGTGGACTCAATGGACCAACAAGATCTATAGCTACTCTGTCAAATGGGGTTGAAATAATAGGCATAGATTCCATAGGTACTCTGCGCGTTCTACCTTTAGCGCTCATCATCTGGCATTTATCGCAAGATTTGCAATATCTTCGAATATCGGAAGATACTCTCGGCCACCAAAACTTACAGCAAACTTTTAATTCAGTTTTTCGATGCGAAAAGTGTCCAGCGACTGGAAGGTCATGAGCAACTTCTGAAACTTGTCTTCTACAGTCCTTTGAGACAACTAACGTAGTTTTACCTATTTCAGACTTATTCGGGGATTTTACACATACTCTAGTAATTAATTCGTTAGACTTTAGAAATTTAAAAATTCTTCCACTACGACTTGTAATTCTACCATCAGTACCTAGGAAATTTCTCATTCCAGCAAGTGTATTACAATTATTTTGTAATTTTACAAACTCCTCTATTGAAAGCTTAGTGCTTTCAATAGAAGGCAAGCTCAAAGGATGTGTAACTCTTCTAGCTGCAGATCTGGTTACAACATTAGCCTTATTCTCACATTCTAAATTATTATTGGAAGTTTTAGAATCGGTATGCAAATCAAAATTTGAGTCCTCTACATTTTCTGTTAGGAGCTTTTCCCCATTTATATTGCCTAAAAGTACAGAACAATGTTCTAACGGGGCTCTAACTGCATCAACTCATCCATCAAACAAATCGCACTTCAAGTAACAACTTACAACATGGAACGAATTCTTTCTCCCTAAATAGTCCGAAAGTACACAACATTTGAGCTTACCAGGATCTATATCAGGAAAAAGTTTTTCGGAAACTATAACACAAGTGCACCCTGAATCCCTTAGTATAGTAGATTCCCTAGATACATTAACTGTTCCACTGTACATAAGCCCTAGACTACTCTCAACAAAACTATGAGAGATTCTATGAACTCTTACGTTCTTCAATCTAGAATTTCTTTAAGTCCTCATGATTTGGTTTTACGTTAGAATTGCTAATCCAAAGTTCAAAATTCCTTTTTAAATCAATTGAGAACTGTTTAAATGTTGTATTAGATAGCAATCTAGAAGACCTAAATACTTTTCGGTAATGTTCTCCGTTAAGTTTAAAGAACTGGAGCAAAGCCCTGCTTAACAAGTCCTAGCTGCCGGTAGTTTCATCATCAAGAGAAGAATAAATAGGGAGGGCCCTATCCTGCAGTAAACTACCTAATTGAAAAGCCTTACGTCTGTCATCCCATTTATAATATGTAGCTATTCTGGTAAATCTAACTAAATAGGCGGAAAGGTCATCTTGATCTCTAAATGGCATTAATTTAATAGGTTGTACACCTGGGTCAACTAAATTAGGGTTATGACGATCTACAACAGGCCGGCTACATTCCGCTTCCCTATCGGCTAGTCTAAGTCTTTCGAGAGATCGCTCCCTAGCTCTATCTTCCGTTTCAAGATCGAACCTTTCTTTCACGCTAGTTTCCTTACCTCTTAAAAATTCTAATAACTCTGAGCCAGTTAACCCTAAGGTTTTGCTGATTTCAATAATTTCGTACGCATTCATTTTGGGTATTATTGAATCACTAATTATGTTCCAAAATGAATTAAAACCTTATAGTATACCCGAGACTAAGTACCTACATAAAAAATAATCTCAAATATAGAATACACGAAATGGATAAACAATAACTAAATTACTACACACATTCACTCTGCCGTATCTTTGTGAAAATATAACCGCTCACATACAAGTGTAACTCTCAGAAATGCAATCCTAAGTGAATTAAGTTAAATTAAATCGCATCCACAGGTCACCCCCTGGCAAGGTCGCCAGAAATGTCAATACATAATTTTCAAAATTTAGATTCGCCTATAGGGTGACAAAATGGACGGATTCAATAAAGGCAAATTATAACCTAAACTTTTAATTTGAAAAAAAATGGTTAATTACAAAAGATGACTAATTTTATAAGTTGAAGACTCTTAAATTATAGAGTAAAATTGAGGAAGTTAGGGTTTTGGATTGAATTTAGGACTAATTAATCTTTAAAGACAACAAATTTTAGTAAGTTAATAGATGAGATAGGACTGCCTCATACAGAGGATTGCATTCTGGTTGCTTCACAGTGTAGCTAGTTTCAGGCATACATCTTACATAATACTCAACTCCAGAGGTTTGGTGTGAATAACTGCCGTCAGAAGAGTAGAGAAAATGTTTCGACTTCAAGTGATATTAGGCTCGTCTAGCCATAAGATGGAAATAGCGCTGTAGTACGAACTAGTGTCTCAGGTTAGTGAGTGACTCAGCAGTAGTGCCGAAAAAGAATTACACATGTAAGTGAACTGCGTTAAAACTCACCGAGACACAAATAAATGGGACAGAATGACATGTATGTAATAAATTTAAAATCATATGAAAGTATAATAATCATCAAGATTAATTATCACAATTATTAAGATTAATCATTACAATTATCAAATCAATAAATACTAGCTAAATCTAACAAAAATTTAAATACTGAACAGAGAAAGGAAATGTTTAACCTACCGAAAGGTAGATTAAGAAAACTAAACAATAGTAATAGCATTCTTGCAATGACATCGAAGTTAAATTAAATTATATCATTTTTCATCATATCCATATATTTATCATATAAGTAATTAGCACTACCTGTCTCATTAATTAGAAGCGAAACTCTAAAGAATGGTTTCATGGTTTTAGCATAGTTTTCGACATGCTAACGTCAACACCTAAAAATCTGTGCCTATATAGTAACTGTGTTCCCCAAATTATGTGATAGTGATTTGTTTTTATACTATACTTGTTAGTAATTTGTAGAGGATAGTGTTAGTGATATTTTAAAGTTAGTTTTTGTATCTGCTTGCAGGTATTGTTTCTATTTGTTTCTCCACGTTTTGTACGTTTTTGCAAGTCTTTTCATGTTTCTAATAACCATTCAATAATTGAAGACTATAAACCTACCACTGCATTTAACTCCATCCTCGTATCCCTTCGACAATAAAACGCGTTACCTAAAATAAATCAAAAGTGAACACATAATTTTGAGGCCATGCAGTATATCAATAGCATGGCGAAGTATGAAAAATAATAATCCACTAAATTTGTCGAGTGCGATTACATACTGTAATTCTTAGAACTAACTAAACGATAAATATACACCAAAAATGTTCACATTTATTTGAAGCCCTGCTATAATAATATACACAACTGAACGAACTTTATTGAGATAACAAATACTAAAAACAATGTACAGTTTGGAATCAATATAATGTTTCCTAACACAATATCATAGTTTTGTATGGATCATGATTATTTGAAGGACTTCTAGCAAGTTATCAATATTTAATTGCAATCCCATAGCTGAATACTTCCTGATTCACATCGCATCAAACATTCACACAAGATTGTCAAATTCTGACAATATATGGTTTGATTTTATTTTGTTTCAACTCTAGAAATTAAGGATATTATATTCGCTCGACAACATGACGACACTTTCTACCGAATAATTGAGATTTAATCTAACAAATTCAGTGCAGTGGAGTGTTCCCTCTAAAGCTTTAAATAAACTCTGTTAACTGTCGGTGTGACTGACAGAACTTCAATTCGAAACTTTTAGTGCCGCTTGTCACCCCGTCAACGGACTGAAATTCTAGTTTCTGAGAGAAATCCAGTAGCTAATGGATAGACATGATATTGTTTTTCTCTCTTTTCATTTAGTGAACAAGAACCTTTTATCGATATTAATAATTAAAGATTTGCAATTCGTTTTTGTTACAGTATATAAATGAGAATTTTCATTTTTTTAAACTCAATATGGTAAAACGATTCCAACAATCGACCCTTTTAGTCATCTTGATATATTCCAAGTCTGGCAAGTCAACAGTTCTGCATATTAAATGAAGCATATTGTAGAGGAAGCACTGTGGTCGGGTACTTATTAAAAAAAAAAAAATAGAAATAATCGACGGAAGAATGAATGGAGTAAAATAAAGGAAGATTTTGAACATTGTCCTGCAACAGGCTGTGGACAATATGGAAATTACTGATAATTGGTGGTTCCAGAAAGACATTTATCCAAAACAGCATTGAAAGCAATTCAGTAATTGCTCGAAGATAAGGAAACTCTTGATTTCAGGAGGAATTTCTTCAGTAAAAGAGTCTCACGAGGTCTGCGTGACTTCAGACTCTATAGGTGCAGTAGATGGTTCCTTTGCTGTAGAAGGTGTTCATTTCTAGAGGTTTTTTGTAGCTTTTCCATTTGTAGAGGTTTTTTTGTAGGTATCATTCCGAACTGTTTGCAAGAGCTCTTGCCTATCCTCTCCGAAATTGTTTAGAGGAGCTCCTGACGTTGAAATGTATTTATGGTACTAGGATAGAGCATCGAAAGACAGAGTACGGAAGACAGAGTATCGAAGGACAAAGTATCGAAGGACAAAGTATCGAAAGACAAAGTATCGAAAGACAGAATATCGAAAGACAGAGCATCGAAAGACAAAGTATCGAAAGACAGAAGAATATCGCAAGACAAAGTTTCGAAATTTCAATCGAATTTATAATAATGGAAATTTGTAATTCGAAATTGATCGAATTAAAAATTGATCAAATGGTGAAATTACATTAGTTATACATAACTTGAAGAATGAATTTTGTTCATTGACCGACAGTTTGGCCCAAGTCAATTGCATGGGTCCCGACAATTGGACTCGCAAAAACTTTAGCCGAAGACCTTCGGAACGTGGCAATTGAGCCCCAATACAATTTAGCCTAGTAAAATTGATCCCCAATAAATTTGGGCCCAGGGCCACTATTGTTCCCATTAATAAAATGGTTACATCAAATACTATTATAAAGAAGCTTTACTTTGTTATTACAGTAGCAAATTAAGTTGATACCATAGACTCTGATAAAAGTGGACTCGGTTACAACCCGGAGAATTAAGATTTTGTCTTTCTATAAAAGAACACTGCATACATAATCATACATAATATTTAACTTTTACTTAATGCTTCATTAAGGTTTATTTCGTCGATATGAAGTCCATTCAGAAGAAATAGAAAAAATCCTCTTTTCAAACCATGTGTGTGGAGTTTCTTCAACCGTGTCATGGAAGATCTGCTTCGTACCACTAACGTAATTGAAGGGTGGTGCAGATCGAGCGAAGCACAACACAACTCAGTATCGTCACCCTATTATTTTTAATTTACAGCAAGATTACGTTTAAACTATAATTATACGTACAAATACTGAAAATCAGGATTGCACAAAAAGTGAAGAATGTTGTAACAGTTTTTTTTATGTGATCGATTATCTTGGGCCCAAAAATTATTGTCTTGGGACCCAATTGTTTCGGGCTCAATTGTAGGTGGGCTCATTTTGTCTTTTGCCTCAACTTTTTTTTATACATTTTTCTTTCTATGCTATATGTCCTTCTATTTTTTGTCTTTCTATACTTTCATTTTCTATATTTTGTCTCTCTTTACTATATCATTATATACTTTGTCTTTCGATACTCTGTCTTTCGATACTTTGTCTTTCGATACTTTGTGCTTCGATACTTTGTCTTTCGATACTTTGTCTTTCGATACTTTGTCTTTCTATACTTTGTCTTTCAATACTCTGTCCGCACACCGTTTTTATGGTCCCCTACTCTTTCCACATTTTCAAAGTGGACCCTGCAGTACAAACAAAAACATCCAAGGTACATGTTAAAGATTTTTTTTCTTGTGATTTGCATTCACTTATATAATTCGACCTTATTCTACTTTGTATGTTCATTTCGCTTAGGTATTTTGCATTGTCAGCAGAGAGGGAACTGTGAAAGAATATAAATCTAATTTTGGCTTCTAGATGACTATATACTTCTTTCTCGAATGATCTATTGGCATTGAGTTCTCTATAATATAAAAATTAGCAAATTAAGTAAAAAAAGAATACCCAAATACATATTTCACTAGCTATTACAAGAAAGTTTAATGAATCGTATATATTTGATAAATATTAAGTCTCTGTCATTTCATTCTATTTTTACAATGTGAAAGTGTCATTTCACAATTTTTATTGATATATATTTTACCAAAATTATGAAAAATGTACTTTTTCCTTCTGTCCAAATGTCACCTAACTGTATTATGTATATTCTAATAATACAGTTACCTCTACTTCATCAATCTGACCAGAGATATAAGTCTGTTATATCTTAGTTTATCTTGTTAGTAGGTAGCTGTATTCTTCCTCCACAATGTACTAATAATTCGTTGATGTTCCCAGAATAATGACTAGAGGACATTATCATCCTTTGGGAGACTTAATTATTCAGGGAGAAGCTATAAGGAAAGAGCTTTACACTCGCTATGCTCTGTATTATGATGAAGCAATGCAATAGACTCATCAATTCGGACTCATTATTCAGAGTAATCGTCGTCATCTCGTGGTAAACATAATCATGTTTATAGTTTATTATACTATCGTGGCTATAGTATATTAGATATATAATTTAATTGAAAGTAATATAGAGTTAAGGTTATGTACGACATTTTTTTAGTAAAGAATCTATCCATTTTCACAGAGAAATGAATTTGAGTATGCCTGATTGAAGGATTTAAAAAAAAGGCAGCTATACCTATTACTCGATATAATTAAAAAACACAATCAATTTTTTGAATAAACTCGTTGCCCTTAAATTAGTGACACCTAATCAATATAATATAATCTTATTACGATTTATTATCAAATTTGTATTATTACTATGATTGGTACTGCAATGTGCGAGTTGTATTTATTCATGTTTTCAAAAGCATATCATATATTACAGATTATTTGATACATTTATTTAATTTCTCATTTAAAATGTTCAGTGTATATTTAGTTATTTCTTTAACATTTTTATGCATAAAATAATACATGTTATAATCTTCTTGCATCCTACTTTTATGGATTTTCAAATATATAGTAAAAGTCAGCTGCAAGTGTAATATTATGCGAGTCGATATTGTATTGCATTAATTAATATTAAATATTTGCATATTATAATTTAAAATAGATATCACTGTATATCACACGGATACATTATACGTTGCCATCACCATTCACATGAAAAATATCATTTGATTTTAGATATGATATTTATGTTTAACATGTTTGGAATGTATTTAGATTTTCTAATTTCAGTGAAAATAATAATGGAAAATAGTAAGTTTGAATAACTTCAATTTGTATTGAGGAGGCTTTCTCAGATTTCAGGGAAAAAATATTAAAATTTGTGTACTTATTGGTTTTAAATTTGCAAAAGTAAATTTTTTGTTGTTGTTCGTGTGATTTTTTCGATTTTTTTTTAGCATTAGCCTTCAGGAAAATGAAGCTTAAATGTTATTTTTTCGTAAGTTTAAAAAACCAAAAGTCAATGCAGTTATATATTTGAGCAAATACTATGACAGTTTTAGAATTCTTTAACAATTTCTATCAAAGTTACAGACATATATTTCCAATTTTCTCTAACTTCATATTTTGATACCCGAATTTTGTTGACTAACTAAAATTTTATAAAATCTATGTTTTCGGTTTTGAACTGTGATAAAAAAATACGAGATTGTTTAAATTGGAAATAACTCTCAACTACTTTATTTTAAATCTTTCGAGGATCCCAAAACTGCCTTTGATTTTCTTGTATCTTGAAAATTCATTGACTTCAATTCATTTTTAAGTAGAAAATTCACATTTTACTGGAGATTCGAAAACGAAATTTCTGACCAAAATCGTAAATATGTAAATAAATTCTATATAACTTAAATACCCACCATTGGGCCCACCTTGGGAGGATTGTAGCGCCACTAGCCCTCCAAGAAGCTGGGCCATAAAGGATCACTTCCTAGCATTCCTTTCTCAACAAAAGAAAATGTCATGAATACTGACCACCACCTTGGACCTGCACCATGGGAAAGAGGGGAAGGGGGGAGGGGTGTTCAATTACAGTCTCATTGAAATTTGGAAGATGAATGAATTTAGGAAACAATAAATATAATTATGAATAAAGTTCATTGAAAATATTAAAAAATTCAAGCTGTTTATCATGAAAATTTAATGAGGCTAAAATATATTCCTCAACGTTAAAACTTTTCACTTTATTTTCAATAATCAGCTAGAATATCTAATATTTCCCATATAATCAATGATATAATTTCCCACCATCAACAGAACTGTATAATATTCATTTTAATATACTATAGCTTATACCTTAAATTATACCCTAACGTTTAAAAATCACTTATACTAGATAATTAGATAGCAGAACTCAAGATTTAGAAACTCTAGTAACATATATTATAATAAATAGGTAGTTTGAAGAAAATGGAGATTTCTTATTCGAACTAATTTCAATTCCAAGTGATGGTCAATTTGTCCTCGTAACAATACATATATCCTCTGCTACAGACAATGAGCACTGGAGGACCTTTTATTTAATCTATTCCCATTTAATATTAAAAATATCTGCACCCATTTGTTAGAAACATAATTTTGAATTTGATTACACTTTTGTTTGTTTTACTTTTCTATTCAGATATACATGGTTGTTAAAGGATGCAAAGCATTTACTTTAATTATGTTTCATATAGCTCATTTAGTCTTACAATATTTGAGGTTGAATTATATTTTATTATGGTCTTTCACCTGTTACAATAAGGTCCTCTCTCTTCCAAATTAAAAAAATCTGGAATTGCTTCAAATTTGTAGAGTTAAGGTTATATAAAATATCACAGTTAGCAGATATAAATCAAGAAAGTATTCTGTTACCAATTAATTATATAATAAAATAATCAAATTCGACTTTCATTCTTCCTATGATTCATTAGAAGAAAAATACGAATACCTAATAGATATCTCTTATATATACAAACCTATTCAAATACAAAGTGTTTTAAAATTAACAGTTTTCTAGATCGGAAAAATGCTAAGGTATATGAAAGCTATATAACTAAGAAATACTTAATTAGGTAATTGGATTCTTTATATGAATCCATTGTCTTGGAATCAGTTTTGTTATTGTTTTGAATTTGTTGGATCTTTAGTTATAGCCTTTTGGACAATTGGACTTTTTCTTTGCCTTAAATTCACAGGAAAGAATAAGGATGGAAAAAATCTGCAATTATTTATTAAAATATAAATATAGAACTAAATTTGAAATGGTTTGCAGTTTTATATCCAGTAACCTTAGGCCTATTGAATTGAGAAATAACAAAAAAATAGAGTTGATAGGCAAGTTTACAAAACGAAAATGGGTTCGAAATAGGAATCGTATAGCTAGGTTTCAAATTATAACCTGAAGTGAAAAATCCAATCATAATTCCGATATCTCTGAGTATTTTAGAATTAAATGGTTTTATAAGCAATATATCCCAGAGGAAGTGCATGCTATCAAAATTTCTGTGACTCATTTAAACTATTTAAAGTAAATACTTATGGAATTGCTATTTTGAATAATAATATATATTCGTTGATCAATATGTATGTAATATATTTACGTAATTTTAATAATGAAATCTAAATTCATTACATTAATCAAATCAAATTATTGGTTCAAAATTAGAGTCTCTGGACAGATACAATTCCTTAATTAAAATAAAGTGTGCATAATTTGATCTCTTCAGAAAAGGATTATATTTCACTTAGTTTACTACCAAGATTTGGAGTAGTTCTTCCTATCTCACTACAGCATAATAAGGAATACCATTAATGAATTAAAAAGCTATATGAAACCGATTACTGGTTACATGCATATTTGTAAAAAAAAAGTTAAGTAAATGCGGACTTAAAAAGGGGAAATCTCCAAAGTTTGATACCAAGTATTCTATGAACTCTAGTTATATACTTGTCACATATTGTGATTCTCATGATAACTAAATTTAATTTGATATACCAATGATCACTTCTATTCTTCTATATACCGATATAATATCCTCGTCTGGTTTGTATATTCCTATTGTTTCTTTAAGATTGATCACGTATGTATCTCGTTACCTTTACTATTCGTCTCTACTAGGTATAGTTAAAGGAACACTCAAGTTCGTAATAATCAGAGATGTATTTCATATGTGATATACTATAGTTACAAGTTCAGTGCTTAATTAAGATGTACCTAAATATCTATCGCGTGTTGATCGTATATACCTAACAATCGGGGACTAATGCTAAGAGCTGTTTTTCTGATTGCTTCACACCGAGAACTAAGTAATAGATGTTAGTACCCCTGTCATATGGCGTTCTCATGACGTCACAAAAGCATGCGCTAATCCTGATTGAAAGGATGGATCTGATATCCTTTGAAATCTCAATAGTACAGCCTTCCTGTATGTGAGAAAAATCGTATTTGAATGGTACGATAATCACATCAAACAGATAGGTCTATTTATTGCATATGGTCATATGATGCACATGATTAAATGGTATTTAGCGAACTTTCTGAGATTGTGGTAATTGCTCAATGGAAAAGTGTGTGATGTGTATGCAGGTATGTCCCGCTTTTATTGCAACTCACACTTATGACAATATAATAAATGTGGTACACGTCTCTCTTTTATTTCCCCTGTGACAAGAAATATTTTAGGAGTAACTTTGGTCACTTTTTTCGTCGTTTTCGGTTAAACTGTTTTCGCCGTAACTATTACAAACATAATATAGTCATGAAAGAATAAAAATCATTTTATTTTCAGTAATATACATACATTATTCACCTTGAAATTATTCATAACTTATGACACCTATATAAGATACCGTTAAACCAACTTAACTGAAAACGACCAACCAAATTATCAAAAGTTACTCCTATCATATTTTCTATGATGGTCATGCGGACAACTGCCATGAGGATAACTGCCATGCGGACAACTGCCATAACGGACAACTGCCATGCGGATAACTGTCATGCGGACAACTGCCATAACGGACAACTGCCATGGGGACAACTGCCATAACGGACAACTGCGATGCGACAAACTGCCATGCAATATATTATAATTTTATTTCGGGTGATTTGTTATGAGGTTGTAAACTTAACCTTTCATAGAATTAATTTTTTGTGAAGAATATTATTATATAAACCTAAAAATTAGTTATAATAATATTAATTATATAGTCCGAAATTGTGCATGAAGAAGTAAAAAAATAATATTGACCGTAGATTCAGAATATAAAGTTTAAGAATGCTAAATTTATTCCTTCGCTGAATCAAATTATTTCACATTAAACCCCTTATTAATCAAATTATTGACAAAAAAGTTTCTTTTTCAAACATTTCAGAATAAAGAGAGTAGTACAAACACAAGCTTTACAGCAATTACCAATGAGTGTGATTTTGCATCATATCAATAAATAATTGTTCATTGGGTTATTTGTAAAAACTAACTTTGCTGTTAGATTCAGGATATGAAATTGAAGTAGTGTAATTATATTATTTCTATGTTTACATTTTTCTCAAAAAGAAAACTTTACTTGGTAGCTTTGAGAAATTTGAATTTGTTTTACTATCGTTTCTTTATTTCCAGCCCCCACTGATTAAAAATCCATGCATTATATCTCTTATAAATATTTGAAAAGTGTCGAAATTTCTGAATAATTATTACTGAAATATGTTTATTAAATTTGTTATTACATTAATAACAAATCAAATTTAAATTAACTCATATATGCCCAATATTGGGTGAAAACAACTCTTAAATAATAAGATACAAAATCACACTCACTGAAAATGTTAACCTGTTAATAAGCTTATGTTTGTACTATTTTTTTTGTATTTTGAAATGTTTGAAAAGAAAGTTTTTTATCTATAGATTTTAACTTTATTGAAAACCATTTGATCACTTTAGGCGTTAAATGTGAAAGAAAATGATTGTAACAAAGAATGAAATTTAGTGTTACTTCAATATTAATTTCTATGCTTCTTCATTCACAATTTCAGACTAAGCAATTAACATTTTTATACTAAAATTAAAGGTTAAGATAATAATATACTTCACATCTGATTAATTCTAAAGAAGGTTAAGTTTATAAGCGCATTAAAATTCACTCAAAATAAAATTAAAATATATTGCATGGCAGTTATCCGCATGGCAGTTGTCCGCATGGCAGTTATCCGCATGGCAGTTGTCTGCTATGGCAGTTGTCTGCTATATTGCAGTTGTCCGCATGACAGTTGTCTGCTATGGCAGTTATCCGCATGGCAGTTGTCCTAGAGCTATTTTCTATACCATGTGAAATGATGGCGAGACAGATCCAACACTTATTAGATTGTCATAAGTGTGAGTTGTAATATGAGTGCAGTATACCTGTAATCAGTTACGATGTATATGAGAAACTAGTGTTCATACCAATGATCGAAAGAAAATGCATTGAACATGAAGTTGCATTTATAGTTCATAACGTTAATTTCGAGTTAAAATTAGGTATATGTGGCACATACTGTCCATTGTCCAATTGAAAATTCTGTAAAATCAATGATAAACTGTTTAATACCTGATACGAATAAAGTTAGTTAAGAAGATAGTATGAAAGTTGAACAAATAAAAATGTAATATTAATGTACAATCATATCATAAAATATCTTCCATATTCTTTTGAAATAGAATTCATTTAATTTTTAATTTAATTTTCAATTGAAACTTTAACATATGAAAGTTACTTGCTTTAATAAATGATCAAGACGACTGAATCTTCCAGATAAAAATCATGGCTAGGGACAAATTTAACGATAAGAACTTGAAACTTTATTCGAAATTAAATTTCTCATTCGATTGGAGTACTGATAAAATGAACAATTTAATTTACTTCAATTTGAATTCTGTCTGTCGAACTCGCCAAATTAGATTTAATTAGTGAAAGAAATCAAAGGAACGTCACGATGAAATATTTAATACACGAACAAAGGATTTAATATTGAGTTCAACTGTTTCACTGATAATAATTCCAATAAAATGGCATGGTGATTGAAATATACCTCTCTCTATTCCAATAAGGAAGAATTTAATTCTTGCATTTAATTCCTTGTAAAATCGCGATTTACCGAACATGGTGTTACTGGTATAGTATCTTTAATAGTAGGTTGATTGGTATCTCTAACGAAAGTTGAACACTCCAATCTCCTTGCATAGAGATAATGTGCTATTATCTCAAAAAAAAATTGATTTTTTTAAAGATATCAGAATAATGAATAAGAGGGAGGATGGAACTAGCTGCTATGTAATAATTATTATCATAAATACTTCGATACCACCATATATTCATTTAAATTTAAAGTTGTTATGAATTGAATATTCAATGAATATGTTTTTTTGTTTGTCAATGTATAAGGAACTAATATATTTTGCAACGAAAGAACTCGGCAATGCTTTAACTTTTTTTCAAACGAGGGCGGAGTGACTGATCTCCCCATTACTGATATGGCAAAGTATTGATTCACCTCAAGTAATCCATGTTGCAAGAATGTTCTAAGCATTTCGATCTCAAGTCCCAATTTGAAACTTGTCGGTTACGTCTTTATAAATCGTGAGGAGGAAATTGGCCTGTCTTACATTTGAACATAATGTAATTTAGAATGCCGAACCATTTTCTGTCGAAAAACTTCATTTGCTATAATCGTGAAACTATATTTTGATATAATAACCAGTTTATTTTAAGGAATGTAAAATTTATCTTTAAATAATAAGTTCCGTGGTTTTAGTAAACTTTTTATGGAACCATTTTCCTATAGCTTCCAATTATCTATTTTGTGATGCAATTATTACTAAGATAGAAGATCTTTTTATCTACGTGAATCTTGTTTTGTGATAATAATGTTATCTAATATAAGTTGGAATCTGCTTTTCCATTCATATTACTTTCAAACTTTCTTGGGGATCAATCTATAAAAAAGTGAATTTATAAAATTAGTTTAATTCTGTGAGTTTTTATTCCAAAATTATACTAGTATTGTTACAAAAGATGATTTTTTTACATCACTTTATCATTTCATAAAATATGTAGATTAGTTAAGGATGATGTTCATAATTCAATTTCTGAATAAGTAAATGAACAAATTAACTGTGAGCTAAATATTATTTTCATCATTTTGTAACATTTCGTGTGTCCGAAGTACCTTTGTAATATTAATTCAAATGATTATAGGTTTAAGAAAATTCACAATTTACTCATTTGATTTGATAAATTGGAATAATAAAGAATTTACTGAAACATTTCTCATCAATGATGATAAAACTCAACAAAATGCTCGAGGTATAATTTTTTTGTGGTAAACTTTTTATGATAATGGGGATACAATTCTGTTATGTTAAATTTGCATGTGGAATTATGTTCAATGCATTAATTTCGAAATTCTCTGGTTGCAATCGGATTGATTTCACCAACATATTGTACACACGTCACTTTAACCAATTTGGTAAACTTGATAGGGTTTCATTTCCAATTTGGCGAGGGTGCAGTTTAGTGTGGACTGAGATCGTTCAAGCTATTCTTCCCCTTTTGTTGTTTTAATAAATATTAAAAATGTGGTTTTATAGACAGTTGAAGTAAATAAATATAATAAATTGGAAATTAAATAAAAATTCTTACATCAACTTATTTAATTGAATAAAATACTTATTGTCTAGCATTAAAATATGTCAATAGTAAGATGATTTTTCTTATCTTAAATAATATTACTTTTTTTTGTCAAATTAAATAGAAGTAAAAAATTTCAAAAATTTGTGTTGCCAGAAACCGCAAGAATAATATGCGATATGCGATAAGACTGCAAAATTATTACTATATAATAAGTAACTATATGATACCTACCACATATTTTATTTAATTGATAATTTCTCTATATAATATTGACAGATGTCAATATATATATATATATATGTATTTCGTGTCCCATTTTCAGTAATTAAACAAGAAAAAAGGAAGACTGTAGCTATGATTAGCACGGTAATAAATTGATTTGATATTATAGTTATTTGACATTGTTTCTTCAATTTCAGACAATTTAATTCGAAAAGGATTTTAAACACTGCAGGATATGATATAAATTATATAATAGCCATTAATAATTAAATAACTAAATTTGAAAACACGAATCATAAGTGTATTTTTAAGGATGTCAACCCATCGATTTTGGTTAATATTATCAAATTTATTTTTATTGCTGAAAAAGAGTCTTTAGGCATTGAGCTTTCATGTCCCAAATTTTTGTGAGGGTACGACCACTTGAACCACCTCTAAGGAGGGTCCAAATGGGGTGGCGGGTGAGTGTCAAAATTCAGATTTCTATCTTTAATGTAACTTTGCAAAAGAAACACATTTTATTCGTGAAACTTTTTCGATGTTGGCTTTAGTTTTCGAAAAATGGGTAGTTTTTCAATTTTTCAATTTTTTTTTACAAATTTGAAAAGACGAGAAGTGTATGAGTGTATAATGCTATGTAGAATAAAAACAAAACAGTAATGGAATCCTTGGAACACTTCTAAAAAAATTATAGAGGGTTTTTTCAAATTACTTCTTTGTTCTCTTTTAATCGCAGTTCAAATTCGAAAATTTTGGATTTCTTTGAAAATTTTAGTTAGTCATCAGAAAATGTTTGAAGAAAAACAGATGTACATTTAAAAAAACCCTCAATAGATTTGTTCGAAATGTTTCAAGGATTCTAAAACTTTCTTTGTTTTCATCCTAGCATATACACTCATACATTTATCGTCTTTTGAAATATGTGAAAGAAAAATTTAAATTGAAAAACTACATTTTTTTCGAAAACTGAAACCGAAAAATCGAAAAAGTTACTTGAATAAAATGTTTTTTTTGCGAAGTCACATTATAGCATACAAATTTCAGAAAGATTGGTTTTCAAAAGTGGGTTGCCCCTTGTTACACCAATATAAATACTATTGAGAATCCGTTATTTTTAACAGGAAAGTACACTATAGTAATTATTGAGAGAAGGGGGAGAATAGCTTCGACGATCTCAGTCGAAGCTTTAAGTGATTTAAAATGATAATGGTGAAATAAAATTAATTGCTGCGTTAACACATCGGATAAATGTTAGTTTATCCTTTTACCAATGGTCCTGATATATTTTTGTTTTGTTAACTGAACATATAACCCAAATGTATCAGTAACAAAATTGCAAATGTTTCACTAATTCACTTTTATTGTTTATGCATAATGTTAATAGCATTAAATAAATTGTATAAACAATGCCATTTCCCTCTGTAATAATTATAATCTAAATCGAGAATATGAGTGGCAGGACGATTCATTGTTTTGTTATTGAAAGTCTGATGGCATTTATAAGGTTATGTTTGTTTACCTTTAAAAGGACAAAGAAATAATCACTTACTGTAATAAATTGAAGGGATTACACTTTAATTTTAGATGAATATAAATGGTAGTATCAATAAGAATACCAAAGTGTTCACAAATTATTAAATTTAAATACATCACTATTAAAGCAAAAATAATTACAATGAAGGTTGAATGGAAGATGTAGTCTTACAATTTTAAAATACATTTTTTACAATTTTATAATATCCAAATTCGGGCATCTAGATATTAAGTTATTTATTTTATTTAAAATACTCACAATTTCTTTCAAGATATTAAAGGATAAAATATAATCTTCCATTCAAAATAATTTCTAGAATATAGGCCTTCCAAAATTTAGCTGCCAATTTGATTGATGTGCTGAATAATTTTCATTTTGGAGAAGCTTTCCATAGGCTGTAAATATTTTATTTTGAGGCTCACTTCTGCAGGAGATGTCAGCTGTCCATCCATCAAGACATTTAGTCCATGAATAATTGGAACAGCTGTGTCACGGTGTTTAGAGTTCACACGTCATTCGAAGATTAAATTTGATGTGTGTGATATCATAATGTATGTAATTAATCGAGAAATTTCAAGAGAAAAAAAAGGTAAGTAGGGTTAATGAACATTTCACATTTGTGAGTAACGACTGTACTGCTAATATGAATTCTTTGAGTTTGATAAAGCATGATTAAATAATTTACAGATAGAACTTTAATCCAATTTGACAATATAGGGACATTATTGAAATTTTAGATACGTCCTAAAATTAATTAATGTTTTACATACTTATATAAGGGCTTGATTTTGAAGTTAGACCTTGTATTCATTGTATATATTTATATATTTTTTAGTTCAATAAAGATGATTCAATTACCATATATGTTCTTTTGTTCAAAAACTTGAACTATTAAAGTTATTTTCCTTTCTTGACTATATCTTTTAAAGGTCCTCTCCACTCTAAATTAAAAAAAAATCTGGAATTGCTTTAAATATGTAGAGCTAAGGTTATATAACATATAACAGCAAGCAAAATTTAAATCGATTAAGTATTCTGTTCACAATTAATTATATAAGAAATATTCACATTTCGCTTTTTTTCATTTTTGAGAATCATAAGAAGATAAAGCCCGCATAATTGAGTAGGTATGTTCGTTCGTATATACATAGTACATACCTATTCAAATACAGTGTTTTAAAATGAACAGTTCTCTAGATAGGGAAAATGTTATGTTATATGAGAACTATTAGTAAGGAATACTTAATTAGGTACTTGGATTAGTTATATGAATCAATTACCTTGGAATCATCTTTGTTATAGTTGTGAATTTGTCAGATCTAGTAGCCTATATCGCACATGGAGCTGTTTCTTTGCTTGAAATTCAGAGGTGTACTAGAAAGAACGGAAACAAATCTTAAATTACATATTATAATAAAACTATATAACCAAATTTGAAATGCTTTGCAGTTTTATATAACCAGTAACCTTAGTTCTAATGAATAGAGAAATAAAAAATTACAGTGGAGGGGACCTTTAAATATATAAAACATGAATTAAAAGATAGTAACTTCACATATTCTTAATAAGTGCTAGTCAGGGAGAATAGAATTAAACAGAATGAAGTTTCACTGTTGTCTTTTCCATTGAACTTGAAATCCCCTCATACTTTTCATCATCTGAATAAATAGAATATGACAAAAACATCAAAAGAACGGAACACAAAAGCTTTATTTACACCTGGGATTTAAATACAATTTTGAATGAGAACTTGTCGGGCTTCTAACAGGGGAAATAAATAAATTAAAGTCAGATAACGTGTAGTAAAGTTCATTTGTTTATTACAATCTGAAGAAATAGAAATGAAGAAGTTGAATTCACTGCCGAATTTGATCAAAATATGAATATAATCTATAAGAATTTTAACGTAAAACATGTCTATTTCATGTTATTCCAGTAACCAAAGAATAGTCAAATAATGCTAGTGTGTTTACCCAAATATTACCCAAAATCTCATCGTGTTATCTTTAAAACGTTTAAAGGAAATGAAAATTCGGTAAAAGAATTTGCATGTTCGTTTCCGTTTCCATTTACTTGCTAACTCCGATGGTAGATTATAGACCTAAATGAAAAAAGGTAAGAGGAATTATAGTGGAAAATTTTACAGTTCTATATAACTGCAAGAAAATAATCGTAGTGTGCATAAAAATGATTAATTAGATTATCCACTCTGGCGCTGAAAAAGAGCTGTATTAATTTATACAGCATGCGATAAAAGGTAAATACTTTTCAGATATTTTTAATAGAAATCGTGATATATACACATACATATTTGGACACTGCTCTAACTAACTGTTATTTTATCATAATATCTCATTGCCAATAGCCAACGGAAGAAAATTTATAACTTTTCAATGTGCCCAATTTTCTTAAATCTTCTATCTGTGTAGGCCAAATTCAAACCATTGAAGAAACTTACACACGGAAAAGTTGTCCATTGAAGTCTGTAAATTTAGGAAAGATATAAACCGCTTTATGCAAGAATCCAAGCATGATCACGCATAACAAAAGAATGGGAAATGGAGCGTCGTTCATAGAATATAGATGAGTGCTATATGAATGCTTGAGACTCTGAATTCAGAATTTAGGATTCTGACTCTGCGATAGATGAAAAATCGTTTTTCGTTACTAATATAAGATAGAATTCTTATCTGGTAGAATATCATCATGTGATCTGTTATAGGCATCTAAAAATAACAAAAAAAGATGGTACTCATATGTTTTTGTTTGATTATTAATTATTAAATGCACATTACTTAAAAAATACATTTTTTTTCAACTCAATTCAATCTTAATGTTAAGAGCTCACTGTATAACTATATGAATATGTAAATATAAATTACAATCATTCCCTATCTTATATGTTATAAAAAATACCCAATTATTAGGTACATAAGATAAACTGTTTATAATCAAAGTAAGACTACCTACAATAATAATTGCACATGCATGAACATCTATTCAATTCATCACGATAATTCGGAATCTAGTAAAAGGTCAACTCACATTCACTTCTTCTATTTGCAAACTAGATTATTATTGTAATTTGATAAATAAGGTGGCTAATTATGAATACAGTATATATGCATCAAAATGGGATGGTTCTTTTTCTCTACACCTAATGTTAATCAAACTATTGGTAATTGAAATGGTGATAGAGCTAATATCAATATGATGGTGGCCGGAAATTTCGGTCTCAGAATTTCAGTTTCGGAATTGTCGGTTTTGAAATATCTGTCTCAGAATTTTAAATGACCTCTCAGCATAAATGATCGTTATATAGTTTGTTATATCCGCTAGTTTGTTGTTGCATCTAAATCATAAGTATTATTTATACCTGAGACCGAATTTTCCGAGACCGAATTTTCCGCTCAAATCTCATGTTAAAAAAATGTCAGAACATGTCAAAATTACTAATGTTACGTATCATTTTACAGCGGTTAACGATGTTATCCGATTTTAATAAATAAACTACACATTTTATTACTTACAATTTGAACTTTTTCAATTATTGTTCTTTAATAACACCATTATAAACTGAGACCGAAATTTCCGAGACTGAATTTTCCATGACCGAAATTTCCGAGACTGAATTTTCATAAAACCCAATATGACATATTGATCATTTTCTTGTCTACCACTCCGACATACTCTTCATTCACTTCTGAGAAAATTGTCAGTCTACAATACTAATTTTGTCAAATTAATTTTGAAGAAATTCTTGAAAACAAATAGCAGAAATCGATATTTAATATATTTATATTATAAAGTTGAAATGATATATTATGTATCATTGGGAATAATATAACGCTTTGATATTGATAATATACCTTATATTCCGTCCTATAATATACTGAATATACTTAGCCTAACGGTAGGTTAAATCAATTTATTCATAGTTTACCCTCAAGTATTATCAGTTTAAACAGACAATGCAAACTCAATATCGAGTTGCTTTCAACTCCTCCAGTTACAATACCTTCCGTGCGCTTGAATCTGCAAACAAAATATTACAATGAAATTGTCTCGTACGATCTGATCTGAAATTCGCAAATTTGCTTACACAGAAGTTGCAGTTTGAGTCAGAGTATTCAATGTATTATATGGCGATGGTGTGGCAGGGTTAATTAAATAATGTGTTTAAGTACGTAATCAAGGTCTAGAACCTTCCTATTCATCAAACTTCCTTTGGATTTTCATCTAACGATATGTCTATTGAATAGTTGATAGAGTATATAGTATATAAAGTTCATTGTTCATATATAATCTGATCTACATTATAGTGCTTGTTGTGAGCTCTGCAGCATTCTATATATATTAAATAATTAAAATAAAGGTGAACTCTGTTAATTATCAATTATACTTGTAATATACAGTATGGAACAATTTGAGAAATTATCTATGAAATAGTTTGATAATTTCGATTATTGTGCAATTTTATACTTGCTATCAATTAAGAGCCTTTACTTAACTTCTGTATATTAGGTATATATTGAAAAAATATACAAATAACAATGAAAACAATAATGTGTACGAGAAGATAAGCTATTCGGTTAACCTGCGTGTCTATCTATACGGGGCTTCGTTCATCATGCGTGAGGTCTTAGATTTTTTGTTACGTGGTTCGTACGCTTAATTTACTATCATCTTGCAAATATTTTTCTTTGAATGTCAGTGCAATATCTGACATTATCACTCAATACAGTGTGTATTACAATCGCAAAATAAACTTGTAACAATTTTTATGAAATATGTCTGATAGAAGCAACATTCGTTGGGGAAATTTATATGTAACAGTTTTCAGCTTTAACATTTTTAATTGTGAGAAAACGAAGTGTTCACAAGAACATCATAATATTGTTAATTTATTCAATATTATACAATCAATATTCTAAAACCTATGCATTACATATTTTATGTATTAGATACCACTGTTGAATGAATGGATGGTAAATAAATGTTTTATGCTTATTTTCCTCATAAAACCTCCTAGCTAAGAAGCGATTACCACGCCTTTCACATCCATTTTCCTCATTAAATAAGATACAGCAGCAATCTTAGTGAGTGTTTCGACTCATGAAAAATGCACACGATGCAATTACTATTATTATAGAATATTAGTCAGATTTCAAAACTTGGAGTTCCATATAAATACAATGAACTGATCATTGCAATTACTATTTCTAGTTTTAGTTTTGATAGGAATCGAGCTCTAAAGGTAAAAAATGATGGTCCAAGTTTCAAATGATGTGGTTAGGAAGTAACAAATTTTCAACCAATTTTAGTCTAAATGTTTTGGTCAATTAAAGACTTTTTAATTCAGAGCTAAATTTAAGCCTAAGATTAGTAAGACAATATAGGTATTAATTCAAAAATAAAAAATAGGCCAAATCATTTTATTTACTTGGAACATCATGCACCCTGATTGTTTTGTTTTGATATCTGCACTTTGAAACCAGTGGTGCACTTTTAAAATTCTGAAACATTATACAGGGTGGGGCGTAAGTTTGGAAGCAAATGAAAGTGCATATTATAATCCAACGAAAAATATATTTAATAATTTACAGTTATGTATTATTACATAAGGGTTTTAAGAATTCAAAAATCATAAATTTATTCAAAATGTTCCTCCTTGTTTTTAATAACAGCCTCAAATCTCCTCCGAACTCCTCCTACTGCGGCACGCAACTGTTTTTGTGAAATTTCCTTCCAAGATCTCTGGAGCGAACGCTTTAAATCATCCACACTGCGATGGAATTTACCACGGGCCTTTGATTCAAGAATGGACCATACCGAAAAGTCCATAGGATTAACATCTGGGGAGCAGGGAGGCCACATTTCTTTGGACCAAAACCGTGGAAAATGGTCATGGCACCTGTTTTGAGTGACATTTGCAGTATGTGAAGTCGAAACGTCTTGCTGAAATGTCCATAGAGTGTCATTACCGAAGTGATCCTTAGCTGACTCCAACATTGGCGTCAAAATATTCTCAATATAACATTTAGCATTGATTTTGGCGCCTTGTTCCACAAAAATTAAAGGAGATCTCCAAGTTTCTGAAACGGCGGCCCAGACCATTACTGAAGCAGGTTTCATGGTTCTGTGGACAGTTTTTTGATTGTATAGGATGTCTTTTGCACTTTTACCAATTATTCTGTCATTCCTCCGGTTGTGAACCATTTCCACTGTGAAATTTTTTTCGTCAGACCAAACAATTTCACCAGCCGTGCCAGACTTCAATTCTCTCAGAAGTGCTTTGCTTCTCTCCAATCTTTTTTTCTCTACAGCTTTTGACAGAGTCTGTCTCTTTTGGAGGGTGAAAGAGGACATATTTAGGTCTTCTTTGACAACTTATCTCATTGTTCTGGGACTCACATTAGATGTTTTGGCTAACAATCTTATTGACCTTTTCGGGTTCCTCCAGATCTTCTCTCGGGCACATTTTATCAGTTGTTTGGTGCGTTGTGAGCGTGGTCTACCACTTCTTGGACGATCAGTCAAGTCTCCTCTCTCATTAAAACGCTTCACACACTTCCAAACAGTCGATCTCGCTATTGAGAGAGTCTTTGAAATGACGGAATCTGAC